>LR990042.1:0-538878 GCA_905147135.1 Blastobasis lacticolella
GTTCCGTTCCATAACCGAGTCATACAGTGCTCCCTAAATCGCCAGAAACCAGTGAGACCGCTATAATAATCTTCAGTGACCGCTTGGTGGTAATACATGACCCCCAGTTGGTGACTGAGACGGAGGCGGCTGTCCTGTTGGTAGCGGGAAAACTGAAGCTAGGAGTGGTATCAGTATATTACGAGGGAGATCAGGACATAGAACCGTACTTGGCGAGGACTCGTGCGGTCTGCAACAAGCTGGACACAAATAATCTGATCGTAGCGGGTGACGTCAACGCGTGGAGTCAATGGTGGGGGAGCAGCGTTGAAGATGCAAGAGGAGCAGCATATAGTACCTTCCTTAATGACATGGATTTACAAATCTTAAACACAGGAGATACGCCAACGTTCGAAACGTACAGGAGAGAAAGACTCTGTACCAGTATAGTCGACGTCACCGCTTGCAGCGAGTCACTGCTGGGAGTCATAGAGAACTGGAGGGTTGACAGAAGTTTGATCACATCAGACCACAATGCCATAACATTTGATCTGTGCCTTGAAGCGACGCTGGAACCTATTCCGTCCTCATCAACACGCAGATACAACACAAAGAAGGCCAACTGGTCGGACTTTAGATCCTATTTCAGAGCTCTCCTCTCAACATACAACATAACACCCGAAACCGTTGAGACGTTGAAGACACCTAAAGATTTGGAAGCCAAAATAACTGCTTATACACAAGCAATTCAAGAAGCGTGTGATAATTTTTTAACAAATTTTTACAAGTTTTTACAAATTTTTTTTTACAAATTTTTACAAGTTTTTTTTTACAGTTTTCACCTTTTTTTTTTTTTTTTTTTTTTTTTTGTCATGGGGAAACGCGTTTAGGCATACCCGCCGGCCCCGGGGGAGGCGGGCGGGTTATGCGGGACTCGAGGTCGCTAAGGGCGCCCCCCTACCCGCTAAAACCCCATGGTGACCCTCTCGGTGCATAGGTGGCGGAGTCCCGGGAAACGAAGTATACTTCCGGTACCCCGCCAGCACCACTCGCGTCAGCGAGCTTCCTCACGAAACAGGCAGCGCGCCGGGCACAAGCACGCTGCCTCCTCTCGGGCCTCTCTTTCATTGACGAACGGGCCCCCGCCCATCCGCCGCCAGAGGCACCAAGGCGGGACGCAGGAATTACTCCGCGTCCCTCGGAATACCAGGTTTTTTACGACCCGGTTTTGGCCTGGGCTTGCCTTGTGGCCTGCCCTTGCCTCCGCCACGTTTTGAAGAGGGAGCTGAGGTTATACAACCCTTTGCCCCCACCTTGTGTTCCGCTGATTTGCCATCCATAGCACACACAACGCAATGCGGCATAGCCGAACAGTTTGTCGCCCTGTGGCCGGCTTGACCACAGCGAAAACATAAATCGCTGCGATCCATCTCTGATTTGCAATCGGCCGCAGCATGGCCGACATGCAAGCAGCGGTAGCGCCGTAACGGCCTGGACTCGAGCAGTTTGACCTGCGCCGAGATCCAGCCAACGGTAAGTCTACCGAAGCTAACCACCTTCTTAGCAGCCGCGATCGGGCAGCGCACAAACACCGCGCTGATGCCCGAAGGACTGCGGCGGATGTCGCCGATTTTGACGAGATCCGCCTCACACTCGCCAGCCGTTGCAACAGCAGCCACAATATCGGCTGACGTGACCGAATCATCGAGGCCACCAAGTCGCAAATCTGCGCACTTAGTGGGTCGCGTGATTCGCAAGTCCTCTTCGCCAAGGGCTTCACGCAGTTTCTGCGCAAGCGCGTCAGCTCTGCTGGCGCTTGCTGCGCCATGAACTTCAAGGATAGCTCCTCCAGTCCAACCCTTGCGGAATCTCACCCCCTCTGGAATGCCGATCTCAGCCAAGTCGATTTTGGACCTGGCCTCAGCAATCTTCTTCGCAAAGGTTACGTCCCTTTCAGTTGCCCCGGGCTGCAGTTTTAACACCACAGCTGAGCATTGAGGAATACGCAACCGAGGCTTTCTGGGCCTCTTTCTCATCTTCAAAGGCAGGACAGTAGGCGCAGCCACCGACTTCCTGCCGGACTTCTTCTTCTTCTTTTCCTTTTTGCGGCCCCGTTTGACCACGTCCGACCATGAAGCACCTGGTGGCGCAGCGGATGGGGCGACGGAACCTTGCGTCATTAGCGAAACCGCAGGTGAAGCCGACGGTTGCGCAGCAGCACTCAGAACTACCTTGGGCCTGGTTTTCTTGCCCTTGCCCTTCTTCCCCTTGTGGGGTAGAGGGGCAGAACTAGGACCCGGCTGGGGTTCAGGGAGATCAAGTGGCTCTTGCCGCTCGGCCGTGTCAAAGGCCAGAGAGGGACGGAGGCGTTTCTCCGGGAGGAGTCTGTCCTCCAGAGCCCCCAGCTTGGCGTCGACCATATTGCCGACAGCCAGCATTATTTTCCTGACCAGTTCGTCAAGATCTGGAACGGGCACCGCCACATTCTCCCGAGGAGGTGGCAGCAAGGTTCCCACCCGGGCAGGCAGAGGCCGCACAGACTCCTGCGCCGCCTTCAACTCGCCTCGGAGGTTATCCGATTCCTGACGAAGCTTGGTCAACGTCGCTTTTAGGCGCATGTTTTCCGCCTCAAGCTTCGCCGTGTCGTCGGTCATGGCACGATCATAAAGGGCATAAACTGCCTCCTTTACCGACTTGACAGAGTCTTTCAGTGCACGCTGAAATGTGCCCTTCAAGTGCTTTGATTTCGTGGCAACCAACTCCACCACCTTCAAAGCATCATCCGCCTGTTTAGTGAGACCAGTCATAGACGGGCGCTCACTCTGCCCAATCAAAGCTTGCGGCCTATTCGCCTGCACGTTTTGTCTGGTGCTCTTTGCTCGCTGAGACAATTCCGCAACCTCCTTCTCCGCCTGAAGCTCCATCTCATCGCGCTCTACGCGGATGAGTTCGGCCTTGGCAGCTGCCAGGCCGGTGTATTGGCCAGTTGTGGGAGGACGTCCTCTGCCCTTCCCCTTGCGCTTCGGCCGAGCTGACAGACTGCCATCGGAATCGGAATCCGACAGAGTCCCCAGTCTCGACCGAGGCCTTTTTCTCGAATCATGTTCGGCCTCCACCTCCAGGCTTTCATCGCCCGTGAAGGAGGTCATCGAACCCATCGACGAGCCGCAGAGCCCTGCAAGGTCGTCGGAGTCGTTTGGTGTGTTCATGAGACTATCCATTCGGCGCGCTGAACGCGTGAGACGCCCGGAAACCGGAGGTTCCATCATGCTCAGCACCACCCGGGGCGACTTAATCGCCTCTGCCTCCTTCCGAATTATTTCAATAATACCCTTAGAGGGTTTGGAGCCCATTCCGGGCCCCGCAACAAGCGACGCGGACGCGCCGCCAACACCGCCCGTTTTCGGGCCACAGTCATCAACACCGCCCTTCTCGGGCACGGACTTCATCGCACAAGTGCCGACCCCGTATAAGTTCGGCAGCCCAGTCCCAGAACTATCAGCTCTGAGACTGGGGAGGGATTCCCCAGACGACACCGCCGTACTGGGACCCTCCCGGGGAGTAGTTTTCTTATGTGACTCGGCCATAGTTTTCGCCAGTAGGGGCTTAATACAGCAAGGGGGCCCCACATCCCTACAGGTTTTTACGTCTTGGCTGACGGATGATTGTTTATAGTGGTTCACCTTCCACGCGGCCACTGGCCCCCGATCCCGGACTCGGGACTACGGGTTCGGCCCTCATCCCAAGTGCCAGAAGGCGACAGGAGAGGACTGGTGGACCCTCATCTCAAGTGCCAGAAGGCGACGAGAGAGGGTCGGCGTCGAGTTATTAGCCACTTGGCTACCAAGATCCCTTATGGGAAGTTAATAACCAAGCGCCCAGAGTGCACCGTCCCGGCCATGCTACTCTTCCCCCGGGTCGTAACCCAAAGGGACCAATAGCAAACCGGGCACACGAGGAGGTTACCCGACCGAGCACCCCAACCTAACCTAACCTTTTTTTTTTTTTTTTTTTTTTTTTTTTTTTGGCATGGGGAAACGCGTTTATGCGTACCCGCCGGCCTCGGGGGAGGCGGGCGGGTTATGCGGGACTCGAGGTCACTGAGGGCGCCCCCCTACCCGCTAAAACCCCATGGTGACCCTCTCGGTGCATGGGTGGCGGAGTCCCGGGAAAACGAAGTATACTTCCGGTACCCCGCCAGCACCGCTCGCGTCAGCGAGCTTCCTCACGAAATAGACAGCGTGTCGGGCACGAGCACGCTGCCTCCTCTCGGGCCTCTCTTTCATCGACGAACAGGCCCCCGCCCGTCCGCCGCCAGAGGCACCAAGGCGGGATGCAGGAATTACTCCGCGTCCCTCGGAATACCAGGTTTTTTACGACCCGGCTTTGGCCTGGGCTTGCCTTGTGGCCTGCCTTTGCCTCCGCCACGTTTTGAAGAGGGAGCTGAGGTTATACAACCCTTTGCCCCCACCTTGTGTTCCGCCGATTTGCCATCCACAGCACACACAACGCAATGCGGCATAGCCGAACAGCTCGTGGCCCTGTGGCCGGCTTGGCCGCAGCGAAAACACAAATCGCTGTGATCCACCTCTGATTTGCAATCGGCCGCAGCATGGCCGACATGCAAGCAGCGGTAGCACCGTAACGGCCTGGACTCGAGCAGTTTCACCTGCGCCGAGATCCAGCCAACGGTGAGTCTACCGCCACTAACCACTTTCTTAGCAGCCGCGATCGGGCAGCGCACAAACACTGCGCTGATACCCGAAGGGCTGCGGCGAATATCGCCGATTTTGACGAGGTCCACCTCACACTCGCCAGCCATTGCGACCGCAGCCACAATATCGGCGGACGTAACCGAGTCATCGAGCCCACCAAGCCGCAAGTCTGCGCACTTAGTGGGTCGCGTGATTCGCAAGTCCTCTTCGCCAAGGGCTTCACGCAGCTTCTGCGCAAGCACGTCAGCTCTGCTAGCGCTTGCTGCCCCATGGACTTCAAGGATTGCTCCTCCAGTCCAGCCCTTGCGGAATCTCACCCCCTCTGGAATGCCGATCTCAGCCAGGTTTATCTTGGACCTGGCCTCAGCAATCTTCTTTGCAATGGTTACGTCCCTTTCAGTTGCCTCGGGCTGCAGTTTTAACACCACAGCTGAGCATTGAGGAACACGCAACCGAGGCTTACTGGGCCTCTTTCTCTTCTTCAAAGGCAGGACAGTAGGCGCAGCCACCGACTCCCCGCCGGACTTCTTCTTCTTCTTTTCATTTTTGCGGCCCCGTTTGACCACGTCCGACCATGAAGCACCTGGTGGCGCAGCGGATGGGGCGACGGAACCTTGCGCCATTAGCGAAACCGCAGGTGAAGCCGACGGTTGCGCAGCAGCACTCAGAACTACCTTGGGCCTGGTTTTCTTGCCCTTGCCCTTCTTCCCCTTGTGGGGTAGAGGGGCAGAACTAGGACCCGGCTGGGGTTCAGGCAGATCAAGTGGCTCTTGCCGCTCGGCCGTGTCAAAGGCCAGAGGCGGACGGAGGCGTTTCTCCGGGAGGAGTCTATCCTCCAGAGCCCCCAGCTTGGCGTCGACCATATTGCCGACAGCCAGCATTATTTTTCCGACTAGTTCGTCAAGATCTGGAACTTTCACCGCCGCATTCTCCCGAGGAGACGACAGCGGGGTGGGAGCCCGGGCAGGCAGAGCCCGCACAGACTCCTGCGCCGCCTTCAACTCGCCTCGGAGGTTATCCGATTCCTGACGAAGCTTAGTCAACGTCGCTTTTAGGCGCATGTTTTCCGCCTCGAGCTTCGCCGTGTCGTCGGTCATGGCACGATCATAGAGGGCATAAACTGCCTCCTTCACCGACTTGACAGAGTCCTTCAGGGCACGCTGAAACGTGCCCTTCAAGTGCTTTGATTTCGTGGCAACCAACTCCACCACCTTCAAAGCATCATCCGCCTGTTTAGTGAGACCCGTCATATACGGGCGCTCACTCTGTCCAATCAAAGCTTGCGGCCTATTCGCCTGCACGTTTTGTCTGGTGCTCTTTGCTCGTTGCGACAATTCTGCAACCTCCTTCTCCGCCTGAAGCTCCATCTCATCGCGCTCTACGCGAATGAGCTCAGCCTTGGCAGCTGCCAGGCCAATGTATTGGCCAGTTGTGGGAGGACGTCCTCTGCCCTTCCCCTTGCGCTTCGGCCGAGCTGAGAGACCACTACCGTCGGAATCGGAATCCGACTGCGTCCCCAGTCTCGACCGAGGCCGTTTCCTCGAAACTTGTTCGGCCTCCTTCTCCAGGCATTCATCGCCCGTGAAGGAGGTCATCGAACCCATCGACGAGCCGCAGAGCCCTGCAAGGTCGTCGGAGTCGTTTGGTGTATTCATGAGACTATCCATTCGGCGCGCTGAACGCGTGAGACGCCCGGAAACCGGAGGTTCCATCATGCTCAGCACCACCCGGGGCGACTTAATCACCTCTACCTCCTTCCTAATCATGTCAATAATACCCTTATAGGGTTTGGAGCCCATTCCGGGCCCCGCAACAAGCGACGCGGACGCACCGCCAACACCGCCCGTTTTCGGGCCACAGACATCAACACCGCCCTTCTCGGGCACGGACTTCATCGCACAAGTGCCGACCCCGTATAAGTTCGGCAGCCCAGTCCCAGAACTATCAGCTCTGAGACTGGGGAGGGATTCCCCAGACGACACCGCCGTACTGGGACCCTCCCGGGGAGTAGTTTGCTTATGAGACTCGGCCATAGCTTTCGCCAATAGGGGCTTAGTACTGCGAGGGGGCCCCACATCCCTACAGGTTTTTACGTCTTGGCTGACGGATGATTGTTTATAGTGGTTCACCTTCCACGCGGCCACTGGCCCCTGATCCCGGACTCGGGACTACGGGTTCGGTCCTCATCCCAAGTGCCAAAAGGCGACAGGAGAGAACCGGTCGACCCTCATCCCAAGTGCCAGAAGGCGACGAGAGAGGGTCGGCGTCGAGTTATTAGCCACTTGGCTACCAAGATCCCTTATGGGAAGTTAATAACCAAGCGCCCAGGGTGCACCGTCCCGGTCATGCTACTCTTCCCCCGGGTCGTAACCCAAAGGGACCAATAGCAAACCGGGCACACGAGGAGGTTACCCGACCGAGCACCCCAACCTAACCTTTTTTTTTTTTTTTTTTTTTGTCATGGGGAAACGCGTTTAGGCGTACCCGCTGGCCTCGGGGGAGGCGGGCGGGTTATGCGGGACTCGAGGTCGCTGAAGGCGCCCCCCTACCCGCTAAAACCCCATGGTGACCCTCTCGGTGCATAGGTGGCGGAGTCCCGGGAAAACGAAGTATACTTCCGGTACCCCGCCAGCACCACTCGCGTCAGCGAGCTTCCTCACGAAACAGGCAGCGCGCCGGGCACAAGCACGCTGCTTCCTCTCGGGCCTCTCTTTCATCGACGAACGGGCCCCCGCCCATCCGCCGCCAGAGGCACCAAGGCGGGACGCAGGAATTACTCCGCGTCTCTTGGAATACCAGGTTTTTTACGACCCGGCTTTGGCCTGGGCTTGCCTTGTGGCCTACCCTTGCCTCCGCCACGTATTGAAGACGGAGCTGAGGTTACACAACCCTTTGCTCCCACCTTATGTTCCGCTGCTTTGCCATCCACAGCACACACAACGCAATGCGGCATAGCCGAACAGCTCGTGGCCCTGTGGCCGGCTTGACCGCAGCGAAAACACAAATCGCTGCGATCCACCTCTGATTTGCAATCGGCCACAGCGTGGCCGACATACAAGCAGCGGTAGCACCGTAACGGCCTGGACTCGAGCAGTTTGACCTGCGCCGAGATCCAGCCAACTGTGAGTCTACCGCCGCTAACCACCTTCTTAGCAGCCGCGATCGGGCAGCGCACAAACACCGCGCTGATGCCCGAAGGGCTGCGGCGGATATCGCCTATTTTGACGAGTTCCACCTCACACTCGCCAGCCTTTGCGACAGCATTTACAATATCGGCTGACGTGACCGAGTCGTCGAGGCCCCCAAGTCGCAAGTCTGCACACTTAGTGGGTCGCGTGATTCGCAAATCCTCTTCGCCAAGGGCTTCACGCAGTTTCTGCGCAAGCGCGTCAGCTCTGCTGGCGCTTGCTGCGCCATGGACTTCAAGGACAGCTCCTCCCGTCCAGCCCTTGCGGAATCTCACCCCCTCTGGAATGCCGATCTCAGTCAGGTCGATCTTGGACCTGGCCTCAGCAATCTTCTTCGCAAAGGTTACGTCCCTTTCAGTTGCCCCGGGCTGCAGTTTTAGCACCACAGCTGAGCATTGAGGAACACGCAACCGAGGCTTCCTGGGCCTCTTTCTCTTCTTCAGACGCGGTACAGTAGGCGCAGACGCTATCTGCCCACTAGACTTCTTCTTCTTTTCATTTTTGCGGCCCCGTTTGACCACGTCCGACCATGAAGCACCTGGTGGCGCAGCGGATGGGGCGACGGAACCTTGCTCCATTAGCGAAACCGCAGGTGAAGCCGACGGTTGCGCAGCAGCACTCAGAACTACCTTGGGCCTGGTTTTCTTGCCCTTGCCCTTCTTCCCCTTGTGGGGTAGAGGGGCAGAACTAGGACCCGGCTGGGGTTCAGGGAGATCAAGTGGCTCTTGCCGCTCGGCCGTGTCAAAGGCCAGAGAGGGACGGAGGCGTTTCTCCGGGAGGAGTCTGTCCTCCAGAGCCCCCAGCTTGGCGTCGACCATATTGCCGACAGCCAGCATTATTTTCCCGACCAGTTCGTCAAGATCTGGAACGGGCACCGCCACATTCTCCCGAGGAGGTGGCAGCAAGGTGGGAGCCCGGGCAGGCAGAGCCCGCACAGACTCCTGCGCCGCCTTCAACTCGCCTCGGAGGTTATCCGATTCCTGACGAAGCTTGGTCAACGTCGCTTTTAGGCGCATGTTTTCCGCCTCAAGCTTCGCCGTGTCGTCGGTCATGGCACGATCATAAAGGGCATAAACTGCCTCCTTTACCGACTTGACAGAGTCTTTCAGTGCACGCTGAAATGTGCCCTTCAAGTGCTTTGATTTCGTGGCAACCAACTCCACCACCTTCAAAGCATCATCCGCCTGTTTAGTGAGACCAGTCATAGACGGGCGCTCACTCTGCCCAATCAAAGCTTGCGGCCTATTCGCCTGCACGTTTTGTCTGGTGCTCTTTGCTCGCTGAGACAATTCCGCAACCTCCTTCTCCGCCTGAAGCTCCATCTCATCGCGCTCTACGCGGATGAGTTCGGCTTTGGCAGCTGCCAGGCCGATGTATTGGCCAGTTGTGGGAGGACGTCCTCTGCCCTTCCCCTTGCGCTTCGGCCGAGCTGACAGACTGCCATCGGAATCGGAATCCGACAGAGTCCCCAGTCTCGACCGAGGCCTTTTTCTCGAATCATGTTCGGCCTCCACCTCCAGGCTTTCATCGCCCGTGAAGGAGGTCATCGAACCCATCGACGAGCCGCAGAGCCCTGCAAGGTCGTCGGAGTCGTTTGGTGTGTTCATGAGACTATCCATTCGGCGCGCTGAACGCGTGAGACGCCCGGAAACCGGAGGTTCCATCATGCTCAGCACCACCCGGGGCGACTTAATCGCCTCTGCCTCCTTCCGAATTATTTCAATAATACCCTTAGAGGGTTTGGAGCCCATTCCGGGCCCCGCAACAAGCGACGCGGACGCGCCGCCAACACCGCCCGTTTTCGGGCCACAGTCATCAACACCGCCCTTCTCGGGCACGGACTTCATCGCACAAGTGCCGACCCCGTATAAGTTCGGCAGCCCAGTCCCAGAACTATCAGCTCTGAGACTGGGGAGGGATTCCCCAGACGACACCGCCGTACTGGGACCCTCCCGGGGAGTAGTTTTCTTATGTGACTCGGCCATAGCTTTCGCCAGTAGGGGCTTCATACAGCAAGGGGGCCCCACATCCCTACAGGTTTTTACGTCTTGGCTGACGGATGATTGTTTATAGTGGTTCACCTTCCACGCGGCCACTGGCCCCCGATCCCGGACTCGGGACTACGGGTTCGGCCCTCATCCCAAGTGCCAGAAGGCGACAGGAGAGGACTGGTGGACCCTCATCTCAAGTGCCAGAAGGCGACGAGAGAGGGTCGGCGTCGAGTTATTAGCCACTTGGCTACCAAGATCCCTTATGGGAAGTTAATAACCAAGCGCCCAGAGTGCACCGTCCCGGCCATGCTACTCTTCCCCCGGGTCGTAACCCAAAGGGACCAATAGCAAACCGGGCACACGAGGAGGTTACCCGACCGAGCACCCCACCCCAACCTAACCTTTTTTTTTTTTTTTTTTTTTACTTGTGGAAACGCATTTACACGTGCCCGCCCGCCAGGGGAGCGAGCGGGGTATGCGGGGCTCCCGGTCAGAAGGGCCGAACTACCCGCTAAAACCACAAGGTGCCCTCTATCGCATTGACGGACACAGCCACGGGGAGATAACAAGCTTCCGCGACTGCGACCTGCGGGCGCCCATTATGGGCTCGATCTCGGGGAGTGAGCTTTAGGCCCACTCCCAAAACTGCTAGAAGCATCGACGTGTTGGGACACTTCAACACGTCGCAACGCCTACTCGGGGCCTCTTACCTGGGCGACAAACAGCCCCTCTGTTTGTCACCCGAGACCCAGTTAGGGGGGGAGGTGGCGCGCATGTTCACGCCGCCTTCGCCCAACTCTCCGACGGCGGATCGGGTCCGAGAGAATGTCATCCTCTCTCGCCCTTTCCGCCGCTTCCTTCTGCGATATTGTCACTTCGCAGAAGTCGACTACGACTTGCCATGCCCGCTCGCTATCGACCATACATTTTACCACAGCCGACAGCGAGAGGTCAGCCCCCACTGCCGCGATCAGATGAGCTCGCGGTTCGGCCCAAGCCGGACATTCCGCCAGGGTATGCTGCGCTGTATCATCAGCGCAGCCACACGCGTGACACTCTGGTGTCATCTCTCGCCTTGCCACCCCGTGCAAATACTTGCCGAAGCAGCCGTGCTCTGACAACATCTGCACAAGGCGAAAAGTGAGCTGTCCTTTTCGCTTCTCAGCCCATGGCCGTAATACCGGCCGAATGGCGTCGATAGTGCGATGCCCGGCGGATGGTTCTATGAGCCTTTCTTCCCACTCTGAGAAGAGGTTGTCCCGGAGGCGGTCCCGCACGGCTCCAATTTCACGTGGGGCCCAAAGCTCGCCATTCCGCTTTGCCTCCGCGCATTGGAAATACAAGCCAGCCTGCACCCCTGCTTCTAGGTCCCAGGGTGGGGTACCTGCCAACACGCACGCCGCTTCAAAAGATATGGTGCGGTACCCACGAATGACTCTTACCGCTATAACCCGTTGCGACTTTCGCAAGATGGTCTTATTGTGCCTGATCAGAGCGTCATGCCACACTGGAGCTCCATAGAGTGCCATGGATTTCAAAATCCCGGAGTAGAGACGTCGACAGCTAGCCTCTGGTCCTCCCAAGTTGGGCATCAATTTGCTCAATGCTCCAGAAGCTTTCAAAAGCTTAGGGGCGAGCCGACGGAAATGTTCACAGAATTTCCACGTCCCATCCAGCTCTAGCCCAAGGTACCGCATGGATGACTGCAAGTTAATACGCACTCCGCTTACCATAATACCAGCACCCCGTGGCGGTGCATTTCGAGGTCCGTGAAAACACACGGCCTCAGATTTATGAAGCGCGACTTCCAGGCCCAATAGTCTCACGCGGCGCACGACTTGCGCAACGCCAGCGGTAGCAATGTGCATGGCCTCCTGGTGGGTCCTTCCGCGAGCTGTAACCAAGGTGTCGTCTGCGTAGCAGAATACGTCGACGCCCCTCAGATTGTCTCCGCGGAGGACCCAATCATATCCGATATTCCATAATAGCGGCCCCATCACCGACCCTTGTGGGACCCCGCAGGCCATTTCCCTAGCCTTCCACCCGTTTTGAGTAGGAAACTCCACAGTCCTCTCTGCGAGGTAGTCGTCTACCAGCTGACGCAGGTAGAGGGGCACACCGTGATAGCGTAGTGCCTCCCTTATGCTACTCCAGGGTAAGCTGTTGAAGGCGTTGGCGATATCAAGTGACACCGCCAAGACAACCTCGCCCCGGGCTACAGCTTCTTGCGCCAACGTTTTTACACTTAAAATCGCGTCGATCGTGGATCTGCCTCTGCGAAAGCCAAACTGATGTTCAGAGAGGTCCGGACCCGTCGTCTCGAGGTATTTTATGATACGGCTGGCAACGACACGTTCGAAGAGCTTGGCGTCCTCATCGAGCATCACTAACGGGCGGTACCCTGAAGGCGAGTCTGCAGGGCGTCCCTCCTTCCGCAGAAGCACCAGTCGACCCTTCTTCCACGCTGCTGGGATTTTCCCCTGTTCGAGGCACGCACTAAAAAGACGCCGTAGTCGCGGCTCCAGAACGTCAAGGGCCCGAGCTAGCACCTTTCCCGGAATTCCGTCGGGTCCAGGGGCAGTATTTTTAGCTCTGAGCCTCATGATGGCGGCTTCTAACTCCCCCGCAGTCACCTCCGAAGCAGCCTCTCCGTTGCGCACCGTGGCCGAAGCCACCATACCTGGAGGAGTATGCTGACCTCTTTGAGGGAATAAGGCCACGACGATGTCGTCCACGAGCGGAGGCTCGAGTGTTTCAGTGAGCGGAGGAGCCCAAGGACGTATCTTAGCTCGAGCCGCTTTATAAGGCCTTCCCCAGGGATCTCTATTTAACGTCTCTAACATTTCTTCCATTTTAAGAGACTTGGCTTCGCTAATAGCTACCCTTAATGCCATGCGGGCCTCGTTATATGCTGCATACAGGTTGACTTCATCGTTGCCGTCCCGTTGCCGTCTTCGGCGATATCGGGTGTATAGGCGTCTGGCCACAATGCACGCATCGCGCAGCAGAGCGATTTCGTGCGACCACCAATACACCCAACGTCTGGGAGGGCAGGGCCTGGCCCGAGGCATTGCCGCATCGCAAATATGCGTCATGGCGTTCCGAAACCAATCCCTTTCGGCATCCAGTGCCACAGGTTCATCTGGTATTGGCACCCACGCTTGCACGTTGGCCGCAGCCTCTAAAAAATCGTGATCTAACCGGCTCAAAACCCAGCGCGGGCCCTCTTGGACGGAGGACTGAGCTGGAACAGTTCTACTTCCTGTAGGGAGAACACAGAGATCGAACCGAATGTAACGGTGATCTGAGAGCGTCTCAACGTCCTCCACTACGTTCCAACACTGAACACGGCATGCTAAGGCAGGGCTTGCAAACGTTACATCTACAATGGACCCACCCTGCTGTCGTACACACGTATCTACATGACCCTGGTTTAGTATTATGAGCCCTGTTGCCGTTACCCATTCCTCGAGGACTGAACCACGCGCATCGGTCATTGGAGACCCCCACGCTGTGGACTTTCCGTTGAGATCGCCAGCGATCAGAACAGGAATTGGAAGATTCTGTACGACAAACCGCCCGACTTCGTCTAAGAAGGCCTCGAACTCGACAAGAGGTCTGTTGGGGGAAAAATATACCCCTATGACCACGACTCTATCCAGTATGACTGCTAAAAATCCGTGACCCCTCTTCACCCTAGAGAAAGGGGGAGAGCCAACAGCAAGGTTGGTGGTGATCGCTACCAAACCATCATGGTCGCCTGCCCAGTCCTCTCTATCGGGAACGACATAGGGTTCTACGACCACGGCAACTTTAATTGACCATTCCGCCAGGTGCTGGTAAAGTAAATCCTGCGCCCTGGCGCAATGGTTTAAATTCCCCTGAAGAAATGGTTGGGAAGCCATTTATTTAGTTGACTCCATTTCTAACGCCTCTGTATCCCCGGGAACAGTACTAACGGTAACCGTGGATACGGCAGACAGCGGCTGAGCCCTATTCACTCTTGCCGCAGGCTTACCCTTCGCTGATTTGGCGGAAGGAGCGGTGCAGAGGCCGCTGCCCAACCGATGTTCGGCCGGCTTTTTAGCAGCTGCGCATATAGCACAGTGCGGTGCAGCAGTGCACTGCGCAGCTTTGTGCCCAGGTTGACAGCAGCGGTAACACAGGTCGCTGCGGTCAGTCTGTTCACCGCAGTGCGCTCTCACGTGTCCGGTTTTAAGGCATCGGTAGCAGCGTTGGGGTTTATTGTCGAGGAGCTTTACCGCCGCTGCTGTCCATCCAACCAACAGTCTGCCGTTACCAATAATTTTCTTCCCGGCAGCAACCGGGCACCGCAGCCACATCGTTCCAAGACGATTTGAGTCGCGACGGATATCACCTGCCTTCAGGGCCTCCAATTGGCAGCCCCCCACTTTTGTGATGGCTTCCAAAACCTCGCCCTCATCTACCGAATCATCAAGACCTGTAATGCGTAACTCTACACACTTTGTAGGTCTCGATATGCGGACAATTCGTTGATCCAACGCGGCGGCGAGCTTAATGGCTAGCCTGTCCGCCTTTGCCTCCCCGTCGGGATTAGGCACTTCAAGCAGGGCTGCTCCAGTCGACGCCCTCTTTATACGCAGGCCCGTTATTTCAAGTTCAGCCAGGTCTATTTTAGACCTGGCTTCTTTAATAACGGCTGCGTATGTGGTCGGCGGATCACTCGCCACAGCGTCAGGCTGCAAGGTCAGCAGCACAGCGGCCGTGCGGGGAGGACGCAGTTTACGCTGAGCTGCCTTTTGCAGTGCAGAAGTTGCAATCGGAGCTAAGCTAGTGTTTGCGTTGCCCCTACCTCTCTTCACTACTGTGACCCAAGATTGAGCCTGAAGGGCTGGTTGAGTATTATGTTGTGGGGCGATCGCTACCTGCCCTAAGCTCGAGCTTATTTGCTTTTCCCGTTTGCGGGCTTTCTTCTTGCGGGTTTTTGGCGCGAGGCTTGAGCCTGGTTGAGCCCTCGCAGCGGCCGCTGGCGCTGCACTCGGTTCCAACGGGGCTGGTGTGGGACGAGATGGGGGTCGGCGCACTTGTTTGTCCATTGCCCTAGCTCTGTCCGCCGCCAGAGGGGGTCGAAGGCGCGTCTCTGGAAGGAGGCGGTCCTCTAAGGAGTCGAGGCGAGCATTGACCATGGTTCCGACCTGTTCCATAATACAGCGCCTCAACTCTTCCTCCTTCTCAAAGGAACTCTTAGAAGACGCCGGGAGGGCCTCGCGACGCGCAGCACGTTCCCGCTGCAGGTCCGTCTTGAGTTCATCCAGCTCCTTTCTGAGCTGGACGATCTCCTCGTTCTGCTTAGAATTGGCCGCCAGCAGCAGATCCACCTCCACAGTAGCAGATCGTTTGCTCAAACCTTCAACTGCTACCGCAATCGCAGCCGCAGCATCTTTTAGGGCACGAATGAATGTGCCCTTAAGGTGGCCGGACCTCGCAGCGACACGGTTGATTACAGCCACGCCATCCAGCACCTGGGTGCGGAGCGCAGAGGCCAGCTCAGCTTCCGACCCAACGACTGCTGGGTCCTTGAGCCTTGCTGCTACAGCCCTATGCATTTCAGTGGCCATTACGGCCACTTCTTCCTCGGGTTCCATGCTGGGCGTTGCGGAGTAGTCGCGGCCTTGCTGGGGGTCCTCACTCGACCCAGTTTTGCTCATCAGCAGGCGTCTTCGACCTCGGCGAGCTGACGACGGTTTTGACGCGACACGAGACGTTTTCTTGGACGCCTGACTGCCAGCCGAGTCTGAGCCTGCGTTAACATCAGGATGCCTGCGTTTCCGCAAGAAGTGTGCCACGTTCTTGACGGAAGCTACAGACATGGCACTCGACTGGGAGTCTGTATCCGACAGCGACTGAGTGTTCTTCCCGAGTGTCACAAGAGGCAAACGCCCCAGGACCACTTGTGGCATGACAAATGTTCCTTCGACAGGCTCAAACGAACCCATCGCAGGCGAACTGCTCGCACCGCCCTTCTCAGGCACATCTTCAACGCCACCCGTTCTCGGGCTACTATCATCGTATGTGAAAGGTTCGAAGCCCATTTCAGGCTCCGCAACAAGCGACGCGGACGCGCCGCAAACACCGCCCGTTTTCGGGCCTCTCATAACTCCGCCCTTCTCGGGCCTGTCATCAATTGATAGGTTTGTCGTCTGAGCGTTAGAGTTGTTCAGATAATTGCCCCCCCCCCGTATAAGATGGGGCAGCTCGGGTTCCCGTGGGAACTCGAGGAGGGATTCCCCAGTATTTTGGGACCCTCCCGGGGAGTATTTTTATTAGCTGACGTTTCCATTTATTACTTCGCCCTTCTCAGGCAGACTACTCAGACACGAAAACTTTTCAGCAATCGCGCCTTGACCGAGATAGTGGGGTGGGGGAGCGGTCACTCCGCACGCCACGGGGGTTATACTGCAGGGTTCCCCAGGTTGCAAAAGCAGCCCTGCAGGTTTTAACGTCTTCGCTGACGGGTTGTTTTATAGTGATTGTCCTTTCACACGGCCTATCCTGAAAAGGACTGGGCCCCCGTTCCCGACCCCAGACTGCGAAACGTGACCACAGCCGGTAAACGTCGGGGTTACGGTGTGTACCCTCATCCCAAGTGCCAACAGGCGACGAGAGAGGGCCGGCTCCCCTCTCAGCTCCTCTGAAAGCAGAGGAGGAGAGAGAAGCGGCGTCGGGTTATCAGCCAGTTGGCTACCAAGATCCCTCATGGGAAGTTAATAGCCAACCGCCCAGGGTGCACCGTCCCGGTCATGCTACTCTTCCCCCGGGTCGTAACCCAAAGGGACCAATAGCAAACCGGGCACACGAGGAGGTTACCCGACCGAGCACCCCAACCTAACCTAACCTAACCTAACCTAACCTAACCTAACCTAACCTAACCTAACCTAACCTAACCTAACCTAACCTAACCTAACCCAGTTCCGTTCCATAACCGAGTCATACAGTGCTCCCTAAATCGCCAGAAACCAGTGAGACCGCTATAATAATCTTCAGTGACCGCTTGGTGGTAATACATGACCCCCAGTTGGTGACTGAGACGGAGGCGGCTGTCCTGTTGGTAGCGGGAAAACTGAAGCTAGGAGTGGTATCAGTATATTACGAGGGAGATCAGGACATAGAACCGTACTTGGCGAGGACTCGTGCGGTCTGCAACAAGCTGGACACAAATAATCTGATCGTAGCGGGTGACGTCAACGCGTGGAGTCAATGGTGGGGGAGCAGCGTTGAAGATGCAAGAGGAGCAGCATATAGTACCTTCCTTAATGACATGGATTTACAAATCTTAAACACAGGAGATACGCCAACGTTCGAAACGTACAGGAGAGAAAGACTCTGTACCAGTATAGTCGACGTCACCGCTTGCAGCGAGTCACTGCTGGGAGTCATAGAGAACTGGAGGGTTGACAGAAGTTTGATCACATCAGACCACAATGCCATAACATTTGATCTGTGCCTTGAAGCGACGCTGGAACCTATTCCGTCCTCATCAACACGCAGATACAACACAAAGAAGGCCAACTGGTCGGACTTTAGATCCTATTTCAGAGCTCTCCTCTCAACATACAACATAACACCCGAAACCGTTGAGACGTTGAAGACACCTAAAGATTTGGAAGCCAAAATAACTGCTTATACACAAGCAATTCAAGAAGCGTGTGATAAGGCTATTCCTAGAGTTGGACAATGGAGAAAAGACGGAAGACCTCCATGGTGGTCCAAACATTTAGAGGATCTTAAGAGAGAGGTACTAAAGAAAAAGAGAAGAATAAGGAACGCAGCCCCCACCAGAAGACAGCTGGTCATCGATGAGTATCTGATGGCTAAAAAGGATTACCAAACAAAAGCTGAGCAAGCTCAGACTGAGAGTTGGAAAACTTTCTGCACCACACAAGAAAAGGAAAGCATGTGGGACGGTGTCTATAGGGTCATTAGAAGGACAGCCAAGAGACAGGAAGACTTACTCCTGAGAAGTGTAAATTCCACAACTCTAAGCCCAGAACAATCAGCGGGGCTCCTGGCAGAAACCTTCTATCCCAACGATTCCGAATCGACCGATCATCCGTACCACACTCGGCTCCGGCAACTGACGGGAGGCAGACCAACTGAGTTCGCAGACTTGCCGGGGGACGATCCACCATTTACAACAGCAGAACTGGATCTAGTTCTTAGGGCATTAAACCCTAAGAAAGCCCCCGGTCATGACGGATTGACGGCAGATATTTGCACCGTGGCCATCCAAACCGACAGGAAGGTGTTTTTGGCTTTGGCAAATAAGTGCCTGTCTCTCGCGTACTTTCCCAGGCAGTGGAAGTTGGCCCACGTAGTCATTATACGGAAGCCAGGAAAAGAGGATTACACCCATCCAAAATCCTACAGACCAATCGGGCTGCTGCCAGTTCTTGGAAAGATAGTCGAGAAGCTTTTGGTGGGCCGCATACAGTGGCATATTTTTCCAACTCTCAATAAACAGCAGTACGGCTTCATGCCGCAGCGCGGGACCGAGGACGCCCTCTTTGACCTCGTGAAACATATTCGGGAGGAAGTGAACGATAAAAAGATCGTCCTTCTAGTCTCCCTGGACATAGAGAGAAGAGAAAAGACAAATACAGCCATAACTGCTGTTTAAAATATTCTATAAAGAAATAACACAAAAAAAAAAAATAATAATAATAATAATAATAATAAAAAAAAAAACAAAAAAAAAAAATATGCATGAAGCATGTATCTCTGATATCTATTCTTTAAATGTATTTTGTATTTAAGCATGTATCTAACATAAATTTAATAATATTATTATTTTATATTTAATCTTTGACCTTCTGTAGCACTAAAAGATGCTCAGTGTAGAAGAAAATAAAAGAACTTTATAATTAAAAAATACTCTAACAAAAGCATGGACAACAGTCTATGGAAATTAATAAATACTTATAAAAAAAAAAAAAAAAAAAAAAAATTAACCCAGTTGCTCGCCTCCTTTTGCCGAGAACAGTTCGTTTTCCGTGACGCTCTACACTAAAAAATTCGCCATAGTGGCATTTCTTATCTTATCTGAGTGATTCAAGTTGTGTTGGGTGCGGAAAAGTGCGACGCTTCTTGGGTGTAAAATTTGTGGAAATTGGATTGCAGTGCACAAAGCTATTAAGGTGAACGTGAAAGTGAGGTTACTTTTTAACCACGTTTTCCCTTAAAGAGTGGGGAAAAGTGAAATTACTCTAATATTTGTATGACGACCCTTATATATTTCTACACCATCATCTGCGTAATTCAGAGGAGCATTGTTCCCGATTTTGTCCGGAATTTTCCGGACAAAGACCTGGCCGGAAAAGCCAGAAAAACAAAAACTGCGCGACAGTGAGGTACCAGAAGGAGCAGAGCTAGAGCTATGAAATTTGGCACACATTGGGAAGACATCGAATGAAGCGATCCGGTGAAAAAAGAAACATTTTTCAGCAACCTGAAGATAAGTTATTGATTATTAAACTTAAAAACTTTGACGCTTGATAACTTTTTAGATAAATCGGTGACACATAGTTTTTCTTTGCATTTTTGTTGCGCGCTAGCATTTTTAATAGATTGCCATAAAATTTATAGAAATTTGTAAAAAGTTGGCAGAGTTATAGCCTTTTCAGTATAATTTTCTGAAAACTTCGGTTTTTTCTGAATAAAATAAGTGTTTTTAAACTTAATCATAATTGTGGTACTGGAAGTTTCAGCACCCTATTTTAGACGAATTTTGATGTTTTTCTCATGTTTCTGTGATTTGTGGTTCCCGAGATTTTTAAATGTTTGTGTTTTTTCTAAATTAATTCATAAATATTAGATAAATACAGTTTTTAACATCATTAACACCTTTATTGACTCATTTCTAGATAGTTTAAGCCCAAACAAGGGCCACATAGCGTTTATATCAACGAATTTTCAAAAAGTGCCTATTTTGGCACTTTTTGTATGGAAATAAAAGTGCGAATATCTCGGGAACTATAAGGCCTAGAAAGTTGCAGTTTTCAGCACTGGCAAGGGCAACTACTGTTTTAGTCTATAAGCTAGTTTTCAGGAGTTTTGGAGCCCTGAAATTTTTTGAGACTGAAACCACTTTCAGGTGGTAGAGGAGATCAAGCCGAGCTGTCTATTCAAATCTCGGACTCGCTGCGACCCCTAGAACCGGAGTTATTGGGTATCGAACTAGCCAACTGACAGTTCGGCCGCCATCTTGTAATTCTCCAAAACCCTGTAACTTTGCAACGGAACATCGCAGAGAATTACGGTTTTCTGCATAGGGTTCAGGAAGTTACTCCTGATCTGCCCCCCCTACTTTCAGGGAGTTTGGGAACTTAAAAAAATCTGACTCCTGAAAGTGTTTTCAGTCGAAAGTATAGGAAGAGCCGACCCACTCACTCCAAGTCCGGAGTCTCTGCGGCCACCGGGACCGAAGATATACACTGTCAAAGTTCAACTTTGACAGTTTGTCCGCCATCTTGGCGGATTTCAAACGTGTGTAACTTTGGAACGGAAAGTCGTGGAGGGTTGGGGTTTGGAGGACAGTGAGGTGTGGAGTGTACTCTACAAGTTTTTGTCGGTTTCAGGAGTTTTCAGGATTTCAAAAAGTTCAGTCCTGAAAACTGAAAAATCAGATAGGACACGTCGAGCCCTTTGCAGCTAATCCAAGCACGGGTTCCTGAGACGCGCGGTCGCGGAGATAATTTGAGTGCTTACTTTTGGCACTCAAGTTTACAAAAAGTGCCTGCCGCCATATCTCCTAAACCCTTGGGGCAAACTGACCCGAGTTTGGGTTCGTTGGAACGGGCTCGAAAAGAGCTACAACATTACACACAGAGAGAGACTCTACATAGAGTAGCTGTAGAGTTCGGCTATATTGCATAAGTTTGACCAAACACAACCCAATTTTCCGTATGTGTAGCTCTCATTGACCCCTCTGGACGCTTTTAAATATATGAGATTCAAGCTCTACATGGAATTCATATATATTTTTGTATTTAAGAAATTTACTTTGTAGAGCTTATTTACTTTAACTTAGGTCACTGATTTTACTCCTGTTCTCTTGTTTCTTACTCTACATCACCATACTTATTTATAATTTTAGATTAGGATAATAAACAGTTGTAGACACCTTTGAGAACTAATTTACAATTAGAATTAAGACACATTGTAAGACCTAGTTTCATTTATTAACGTTACCGCTCTATACACGGTAAAATGCATAGAACGCCACCTATCAGGTCACAGCAAGGCAGGACGTCCGGCGCAGGCGCCGGTAGAGACGACGGCAAAGAATTGAAAAACCCCCTTTTGACAGCGACTCAGTGTTTTCAGGAGGCCAAAAGACAGTTGGAGTTGTCCGGCAACCTGAAAGGCACTATAAAGGACAAGGTGACCTCGTGCCTGCAAACGCTCTTTGACCAGGTTACGAGATTGTACGCGGCAAATGTCGAACTGGAGAAAACACTGGCCGAAGAAAGAGAGACTGAGCTAGCGGCCCTTCACAAAGACCTAAAGCTGGCTATTCAAAGGGGGGGAGAGGGAGACCAGCGCCTCAGAGACAGTCTAGACGAACTTATGGAAAACATGGACAACATCTCGTCTAAACAAGACGAGATAATTGACGAGTTCAAAGCGAGTCAACAGGGCCTGACTGAGGTGTTGGATAGGGAGAAGTGTAGAATGCCAGAAAAGAAGGAGATATGTCGCCGACTTAACGAAGTAGAGGCTACAATCATCGAAGAAATAAGGTTAGGGGGGGGCGCGCTCGTACGCCGATGTACTTGCAGGCAAATCTGTGCCTGCGAGCCCGCCGGCGACAGCGACGCCACCGAGCCACTCGGTAATTGTAACCTCTACAAATGAGGATGACACCAGTGAGGTCGTGCTATCTAAAATTAGGCAGATAGTGGACGCTAAACAGAGTGCGGTTCGAGTCGAGAGGGTCCGAAAAGCCAGAAACCAAAAGGTGGTGCTGAGTTGTGGCACAGAGGAGGACCTCTTAATCCTAACGCAGAAACTTAGCGAATCAAAAGAGCTGCAGACACAAAAAGCGAAAAACAAAGACCCGTTGGTCATCATCAGGGATGTTCTCGCATACAACTGTGATGAGAGTATCACAGAAGCACTCAAAAAGCAGAACACTCAGCTCTTGCGAGACATCCCTGAGGAAGAGTACAGGGCCAGTGTAAAATACAGGAGAAGAGCTCGCAACCCAATGGAAAACCATGTGGTTCTTCAAGTGTCCTCGATGGTTCACAGGAGCCTTGTGACGGCGGGCGTGGTCTATATCGATCTTCAGAGAAGGGCGGTAAAGGACCAGACGCCTTTAATCCAGTGCACCAAATGCCTCGGGTTTGGCCATGGCAAAAAGTACTGTACGGCAACGGAGAACCTGTGCAGTCACTGCGCAGGTCCTCACATGAGAGCCGAATGCACAATTCACCAAGCAGGAGGAAACCCCACCTGCAAAAATTGTAGCCTAGCCAAACTAGCGAGACGGACCATAACGCTTTTGACATAGAATGTCCCATCAAGAGGAAATGGGACAGTATAGCAAGATCCTCGGTGGCGTACATCTAGCTAGAATATGAAACTAGGAAACTAAAAATTACCACGGATAGCAGAATCCCCTCCTCCGCCCTAAACAACCTAACCAAACAAAACAGTATTACCAAAATAAAGTGCATCTGCGATCCGACGGTAAGGAGTACTTGTGATAAAAATATTATGATCATGAAGATCACTAGTAGCATTTATACACAGCACTGCCGTCGAAACGTAGGAAGTGAAATTTTCGAATGTATAAATTTACAAAAATAGAATACGCAAAGTATGTATATATTATATAATTAGTATATAAGATAGCACATACGAGTAGCCAATGTATTACAAATCCAACTAAATAATGTTAAATCACGTAAGCACAAAGAAAAAAAAAATCTATATACAGGGTGTTACATAATATATGTATAAAGCCGTGAACTGGTTAGAGTGTTAAACATAATAAAACGATAGGTACAATTATTTCTGTTGTACGTGGAATTTTTGTACCTATCGTTTTCATACATTTAGCACTCTATACGGTTCACGGCTTCATACATATGTTATATAAAAAAAATTCACGTACGACAGAAATAATTGTACCTATCGTTTTATTATGTTTAACACTCCATCCAGTTCACGGCTTTATACATATATTATGTAACACCCTGTATAATTAAAAAAAAAAACAAAAAAAAAAAGGAAAAAAAATACGAAAGCCTATAACCTCAGTAACATAAGTGAGTTCCCTAGTACTAATACTACTCTCATAAAGAATACGCATATACGATTAATTTTGTATAGACACACTACAAATATATACAAAAATTGTAATATTTCTCATACATTACAAATAGAAAGTTGAAAGTGTTACGTGTTAAATGTATATATAAGTGTTAAATATAAAAAATGTATATATAAGATTTTGGAAGCTCATAGGAATAAGTAGTATTAACCCAACCCAACCCAACCCACCCAACAAGAAAATAGATGTATAAGAAAAATATGTAATAGTATATTTGAATATATACAACATTAACATATAAAACCACGTGAACAACAGAAACATGATAGTATAAAACCCTAGCGTAAACACACCATTGTAATAAATGTAAATATAAAAAATAAAAATTATGTATATAAACTAATAGCATAAGACATATTCCTGTATAAAATCTATATCGGTAGAGTTACTTCAATATTGTAGAAATAGACAACAAACTGTAGTAATACCACGGAACGAATAAAGGTATATACGAAAACGTAATTTAGAACATAAGGTGGAGAAGAGGAGAAACAATTGTGTAATAGTTTTCAATATAACATTTAATATCAAATTCCCGGCATTCAGGCTGGGGTCCAAGTCCGAGACCTAATAAAAAAGGTCTCAAAAAAAAAATAAAAAAAAAATATTAACCTAACCTAACCGACAGCTGTCCGCCATCTAGGGCGAACTTAATGCCTGCATAGCTCCGAAACCACGGGACGTAGGAGGCTGGGGTTTTCGACATATTGACTGGGATAATCATCTCTACTAAACCTACCCCTTTTCAGGAGAAGTAGAGTACTAACATTTTCAGCAAAAATATAGACGGAGACAAGCGGCTCTGTTCAAACCGGGTGTCGCTGCGGCCTCCTGGTGTGAAGTTATAGCCTTTCAAAGTCACACTTTGACAGTTATACCGCCATCTTTAAAATTTTAAATCTTTAATACCTTCGCGACAGAGAGTCGTAGCGGGTCGGGGTTTTAACGTAAGACATTGACAGAAGCCCCAGAACAGGTTTAGCACATTTTCAGGAGTTTTCAGGTTCCATAAATTTTCAGGCATGAATATTACATTTCCAGGTGTGGCTCACCGAGTCCTTTCCGACGGCAGGACCAGAGCGAACACACACAGAGGGTTAATGAGATATACGCGAGTGCTTAATTTAGTCACTTAAGTTCCAGAAAGTGTCTGCCGCGATATCTCCAAGACCCTTGGGGTGAACCCGCCCGAGTTTGGGTTCGTTGAAAAGGGCTCGGCGAAAGCTACACGATTAAGGTTACCCCGTCACTCTACATAGAGTGCTTGTAGAGTTTTGTTGTAATTCAAAAATTAGACCAAACCTAACTACATATTTTGCGATTAGAGGTTATAATAAACTCATTCGAGAATAATTGTGAAGTAACAAACGCCAGCTCTATACAGAGCGGTCAGAAATTCGTTTTTATATTTTCATACTCTACAATACTAGAATGAGTATATATTTAGTGTTAAGACTATAAATTTGTCTAACACTATTTGGAATTAACTCAGCAATAGATTAGGACTTGTAAGAGGACTGTTGTTTTATTCCTGTAACGTTACCGCTCTTTACACGGTGCAATGCACAGAACGCTATCAATCAGACCTCAGCAAGGAAGGACATCCGGCTCAGGCGTCGGTAGAGACGACAACAGAGAAGTCAAAAACCCCCTTTTAACCGCAACTCAGTGCTTTCAGGAAGCCAAAAGACAGCTACAGATACTCTTTGATCAGGTTACCAGATTATATGCGGCAAATGTTGAGCCAGAAAAGTCACTGGCCGAAGAAAGAGAGACTGAGCGTCATTGCGGCGACCCACATTTCAGGGCGCAGTGCCCCCTCCAACTGGCAGGCGAAGTACCACAATGCCGAAATTGCGTAAAGGCTAAAACTGACGAAACTGACCATAATGCCTTCAGGAAAGACTGTAGCATTCGCAAAAAGTGGGACGAATTGGCCAGAGCCTCTATAGCGTATTGCTAAGGTGGCCCCGGCTGGAAAAATCCAACACCAAATACTCCAAGTGTCCAAATATGTCTTTGAATGTATTGATAAAAGGTAGTACAGTAAGTTCCGTTAGATGTCGCATGCCGTGTATAGTTTTAGTTCGGTTCCGAGGTGTGCTGATAGATGGCGTTGTTAGGAAATGCAGTAATTTTGTACATCGCGCTAAACGACCCGTCCGTGTCGAAAGTATATATATTGTGTCACGGATCAATAAATTGTCATCCTTGTACTGATTTCGGCTTGTTTTATTTTACTTTGAGTGCAAACAAGCCGGTAAACACTGGTTTGGAGATTATAATTTCTAACTCTGCTCGAGTCTGAAGGCTTGCAGGTACCATCCGTGTACATGGTCCTCCAGAGCTGGATATCGGCGAAGTTATTTTTCAGTAATCCTTAGGGATTACACCCGCGTCCTTGTAGTGGATCGCTACTCAAAGGGATACGGCAGCACCAGTGCTGGGTACCACTACTGGTGGGAACCAGCGGTGGGGAACAACTGCTTGTGTGAGCAGCGGTGGAGTGCATCCTGTTTGTGACAAGCAGGCCCAAGGATGGAACGGGAAGGCTGACGGAAAGGATCCTGGAGCCAGGTGACGTGCGGAGTTAGTGTGTGTGTGCAGTGCAACTGTAAGTACAATTATAATTTCATACAAGTACATTTGTGGTGACCAAGTCAATTTGAATTGAAGATCAACAGTGCAAAATTGAACTTTATTCTCAAGAACTGTTTAACTTAATCGTTCGAGTGTATTCAAAATTGGTAGCGAATTTGCAAGCGAATTTCAACCTTATTTCTAAGAACATTTTTACTTTAAAAAATTCAGTATATTTTATTTAAAGGTGAACTCGCATGCAAATTTGAACCTTATTTATATAGCTGTTTTAACTTTGAAATTTTAGTTGATATTACACTTAGAATATTTCTGGATAAGTTAGGGACTTAGAATAGTTTGCCCAAAAACGATAAGACGGGGAACCTATAGATAATAAAAAATATATTTGTAATTGTATTTTGAAAAGGTTGTTTGGGCAGAGACGATTAAATGTTGAATCTGCTTCTCAATTAAAATAACTCTTAGATACTACTAAAGATTGTCTAAATGCATTAAACAATTTAGGCGTGGATGTGACCACATGGGACGTAATCATAATCCATATTGTAACTTTTAAATTAGACCTAGAAACATGTAAGCAATGGGAACTTCATATTGCTAGCAATAACTGTACTGATTTGCCAACATTTAAACAATTTACGGAGTTCATGGAGAGTAGGTTCAGGGCATTGAAGTGTATGGATTTTAAGAGAGGTACAGTTCAACACCCAAATAAGAGACCTACAGATTATCAAGGTTCTAACACTAAGTCGTTTGCAACAAACGTTGGTAACCTTTCTTGCGAATTTTGTGCGGAAGATCATAAGCTTTGCTTTTGTAAGAAGTTTGCCAAACTGAATTACATGCAACGCCACGAGTTTGTAATGAAGAATCGTATGTGTTTTAACTGCTTAGGAAGTAATCATTCTGTTAAAGATTGTAACAAACCAACTAGCTGTCGTATTTGTAATAAACGACATCACTCACTCTTACATTCAAAAGTTAATTCGAACAGAGGCACTTCGGTTGAAGACTCTAAGAGTCGTGCAGATCCCAATAATGGTGTCTCACCCATTGTGACTTGTTTCTCGATGGATAACGATAAAGTGCGACAAGTATTGTTAGCAACAGCGCTAGTAAAGGCGAGGTCAAAGGCTGGTGAGTTCCACATTATTCGCGCATTATTAGATCAGGGCTCCCAAGCTTCCTTTGTAACAGAAGATACTGTCCAATATTTACGTTTGCGTAAACATCCAGCCAGAGGTATCATTTCTGGTGTAGGTAGTGGAGGTATTGTTACGTCGAAATCTGTGGTAATTATCACATTACAATCCATTGTGGATCCGGTCTTTGAAATAGAAGTCAAGGCGTACGTATTAAGCAACATAACATCGTATGTTCCAAATACCAAGATCAAACCAGTTGAATGGCTAGACTTAAAACAAATGATTTAATATCAGACCTCAAACAAAGCTTTATGTCAGCCCAAAAATCACCATCGAATCCCTCCTTTGCCGACATAGTGAGAACTAGTAATAATGCAGCGATACGCCCATCTACTACCAGAAGCATTGCTATATACCCAGCGGACACAAATAAAACCAGTGATGAGACCAAAAAGTTAGTACAGGACCTTGTAAAACCTGAAGAACTAAAATTACACGTAAGAGGGCTGAGAAAAACTAAAAACGGGGGTGTAATTATTAGCACAGACCGTAAAGAGGACCTTGACAAGCTAAAGAAATCGCAGACTTTGATTTCTTCAGGTCTTAAGCTGGAAGAGACATCCAAAAAACGGCCTAGAATAATCGTCCTTAATATTCCTACAAATATGACCGAAAAAGAGGTGGTCCAGTGCATCTTCGAACAGAATATTATGGACAAGCATCCTAGTTTCGACAAGGATAAGTTCTACAGCTCAATAAAATTGAGCCATAAATCCGGTAGGAAGGACGCCTCAACGTGTAATTTTATTATAGAACTCACAGGAGAACTTAGAAGGATGATCATTGAACAAGGACGTGTTTTTATAAACTGGTCATCTTGCCCTGTACGCGACTACACCCTGCTGACTCGGTGTTACAACTGCCATCAGTATGGTCACTCTGCAAAACACTGCCGAGACACGACCCCCATCTGTGGTCACTGTGGGGATTCAGGACATACAATAAAGGAGTGTCCCAAAACAACAGAACCAGCAAAGTGCGCCACATGCGCACGGTATAAAAAACCAGCCAGCCATAAAACCGGCGATGTATCGTGCCCCGCAAAGAAGAGCGCTGAGGCAAGGTATGTCAGCTTCATCGATTATGAGGGCGCCTAGAGCGCCGCACTACTCTACTGCTGTAGCACTAAATTAAAATGGGTAATGCTACAAAAACCATAGTAGACGATATTGATTCGCCATTTAAGTACAAATCTGTTCAATGTGACCCGGATAAGTGTTCATCAATGATAAATAAAAGTGAACATAACTTAAATATTTTAGTACAGAATATACGAAGTATAAACTGTAACTTCGATGGAATGTTGGCTCTGCATCGTAATATTAATTTAGATGTAGATATTATAGTCCTAACGGAATGCTGGTTATCCTCGGCTCCCACTATCCCTCAGATAGACAGTTATAACTCCTATGTCAGTGAATCTAGCAACGTACTCCAAAATGACGGTGTAGCACTTTTCATTAAAGCGGACTGTACTAATGTTACGGTCGAGGAACCCGACATAGCTGACGCAAATTGCCTAATAGCTAAAATCGGTAATGATATAGTTATTGTGGCTATATATCGCTCACCGTCATACAGAAATATTGACAACTTCTTACGATCGCTATGTACAATACTATCTACCCTGACGTCATTTAAGAATGTGTTTGTTGTAGGTGACCTAAATATTGACATTAAAACTGGAAATCTTGACAGAAATTCGCCTGAGTACCTAACCCAGATGGCATACCATGGCTTTATCCCTACCCATCTTTATCCTACTAGAGGACCAAACTGCCTAGACCATGTACTGGCCAGAAGTACCCTTCCATTAAAAAGTTTCATAATAAACAGCACTCTTACAGATCACAGTACAGTGTTACTAAGTGTACAAAAGAAGGTCAGTAGGTCTTATGCCGTGTCTTTTAGTAGGAAACAAAATAATGCAGCAATTGCAAGTGACCTAGAAAATTTAGACACAACTTGCATTTATAGCACGAACGACGCAAACGAAGCAACTCAGTATTTTATTGCGGCATTGCAAAATATTATAGAAAAGAACACGACGACTACTATTTTACCTCAACGCAAGAAATTAATTAAGCCATGGTTAACCCCTGGCCTGTTAAGATGCATAAGAAATCGTGACAGTCTCCATAAAAAATTAACCAAAGACCCTAACAATCCAATCCTAAAAACTACCTATCACAGATATAGAAATTTTTGTAACAATTTACTAAAGAAATTAAAAAGACAATACGAGAAATTTCAAATAGAGAATGCAGGTCAAGATAAAAAGAGGTTATGGCAGGCAATTAAAAACATAACAAACACGCACACAACTACAACATCGCCGCGAGCACTAATTGCTGACTCCGCTACTGCAAGTCAGAACATAAACTTAGTTAACAACTTTTTCGCTAGTATCGGGAAGACTCTAGCTGAAAAAATAAAGGTAAATAGCTCGTCCACAACCAGACCGACATGCACTACAACCCAAATTCCCAAGTTAAACTCTTTCGTATTAATGGACACCGACGAAAATGAAGTGGAAAGTATCATTATGACCTTAAGAAATGACTGTGCTAGTGGTATTGACAACATTCCCTGTTCTTTTATTAAACTGCATAAAAAACATCTAATTGCGCCTATGACCTACATATTTAACCTTTGCCTTTCAACCGGTGTTTTCCCTAAAGTTCTAAGAGCTGTGTCAATAACTACAGACCCATCACCCTACTGCCATCTATATCGAAAATACTAGAAAGAATAATCTATAAGAGACTCGTACAATACTTGGAATGTAATCAACTACTAGCACCGTCGCAATATGGATTTCGATCAGGACATTCTACTAACGACGCGGTCGACAATCTCACTGATTACCTTGTGAGGCAACTCGACTCCCAAAAAAAGTGTTTAGCTATCTTTTTAGACCTTGCCAAAGCTTTTGACACGGTAACAATCCCTATTCTTCTCGACAAACTTCAAATCCTGGGAATACGAGGGCTTCCCCATCGCCTGATAAAAGACTATCTCACTGATAGAACTCAACGTGTTTCTATTGACAATATAATTAGCGAGGAACTCCCCACCGAATACGGTATTCCCCAAGGAAGTATCATGGGTCCGATATTGTTCCTAATTTATGTTAACGAATTATGCTCACTCCCTCTTACTAATGGTAGAATAATTACATACGCTGACGATACTGCCCTACTTTTTAGCGACAATAGTTGGACCGAAGTTTTCAGACAAGCGCAAGAGGGTTTCTACTCAGTATCCCGATGGCTCAAGAATAATGCACTTACACTAAATACCGACAAGACCAAGTACATGACTTTCTCTTATAATTCCTCTACCCAGCCTCCAGTAAACATGTATAATATTGTTGCTCATTCCTGTCTAACGACCGACCCGCTCAAACAAAATAGTACTTGCTCCTGTCCTAAAATTAGCTCTACCAAGTCAATGACATATCTAGGCGTAATTATTGACCAACATTTAAATTTTAAGTTGCATATTGAAGCCCTTACTACAAGAATGCGTAAACTAATATTCGTCTTCAAAAACCTTAGACATGCTGCCAATGAGGCTTTACGAAGATCCGTTTACCTTGCGCTGTGCCAGTCTTTACTTCTATACTGCATTACAACATGGGGTGGCACACATAAAACAACTATTATTGACTTGGAAAGAGCACAGAGAGCTATCTTAAAAGTTAGTACCTTCCGACCCTTCCGCTATCCGACGACCCAATTGCTACATGAATGTGACGTTCTTTCAGTTCGTCAATTATTCATTTTGCAAACGGTTATAAAAAAACACTCCCTAGTGCCCTTCAATCCCGAAACCAGTCATAGACGTGCGGACATGGTGTGCAACTATGAATTATTCCGCACACAGCACTCCCACAGGTTTTTCTGTTTCCTTGGCACTTATCTTTATAACAAATTAAATCGCAACCTAAGTATCCACCTTATGAATAAATTTAATTGCAAATTAACTATCATGAATTGGTTAAAAGGTAAGTCCTACGAGGAGACAGAGAAAATTCTGGGAGTTGTTGGTTAACTATAAACATAGTACGTAAGTTTTAGTACTTCAAACTCATCCTACTGTACCCTATTCATACAATTTAACCACTTTATTGTTACACAAAATACATGTAGGAATTAACCTATATATTAAGACCTACTAACCTGGATGCCTAAGATACAAGTAAATCATTTACTTAGTTTAGGTGTCCAAACTATCAATAACTAGAATTAAGTACCTATTATTATTTGTGCAAGAGTTGCAAATATGGAACCTTTATTTTATTTGTACCCATTTACTATAAGTAGGTATGTTGTAATTTTTAACCACCTTGTAATTTTAGATTAATTTTATTTGAATAAATAAATTTATTATTATTTTATTTAATTAGTCTCGCAGACCACGACTATAGATCACCTAATAAAATAAACATTTTATTAGGAGCAGAAGTTTACTGCCACATTCTGAAGGATGGTTTGATGAAAACTCCTTTAGAATCATTGATTGCTCAGAATACCGCGTTTGGTTGGATTCTGTCGGGTTCTGCTATTGCTGAAAGATCAGATAATGTTAATAGGACAAGAAAAATTACAGTAATGCATTCACAGGTTAATGAAGATGACTTGTTAAAGATATTCTGGGAACTAGAAGAACAAACAGATAGGTTAAAAATACTTACACAAGAAGAGAAAATATGTGAGGAACAATTTGAAGCTACCACCAAGCGAAATGATGATGGTAGATATGTAGTCCAGTTGCCGTTTAGGGAGGATCCTCCTCCGTGTATAAGCGGTAATTCCAGACAGGTCGCTCTGAAAAGATTTATGAGTCTAGAAAAGAAGTTGGCAAGGAATTCAGACTTAAAAAAGCAATATACAGACGTAATCAAGGAATACCTACATCTAGGACATATGGTTCCTGTAAAGAAGATAGAAGTAAATCAAGGCGGTTACTTACCACACCATGCAGTGGTTCGAGAGGATAGAACTACCACGAAGGTACGTGTAGTGTTCGACGCATCCTGTAAATATGAGAATGGTGTCTCTTTAAACGATTGTTTAATGATTGGTCCTAAGTTGCAGCCTGATTTACGTCATATCCTCTTACGTTGGAGATTGCATCCAATAGGGTTAGTTGCTGATTGCGTTAAGATGTACCGACAGGTTAAGGTTTTTAAAAATAGTTCGCGCTGTCAGAGAATAGTATGGAGAGATGATCCTGCAGATAGTTTTCAAGACTATGTATTAGTGACAGTTACTTTCGGTACACCTTCAGCACCCTATCTAGCTGTGAAAGCTATGCAACAAGTTGCCAAGGATGAAGGCAAACAATATCCACTTGTTAAAGACAGAGTTCTGCGAGAGTTCTACATGGACGACTTGATGACTGGATGCACAACGGTTGATCAAGAAGTTCAGATTTTTAATGAGATGACACAGTTATTGAACAAAGGTGGTTTCGAACTACAAAAGTGGAACAGCAACAGCAAGGATTTAATTGAAAGGATTAATAAGGATCAAGATACTACGAAGATAGATAGGAATATGAAACATGAAAATGAGAATGAAGGTGGAGATTTCATGGAGGACAAATACATAAAACTAGACACTACAATTAAAATATTAGGACTTACCTGGAAGCGCGACGAAGATCAGCTAAAATACTCCGTACAGATGCCACAAGAACCTAATTCTGTAACAAAAAGATCTATATTATCAAATATTGCTCGTATATTTGATCCATTAGGTTGTACGGCACCTAGTATTATAATCGGGAAGATATTAATTCAAAAGCTATGGCTTGCAGGTATCGTTGGGACTCTGAAGTTCCCGCCCAATTGAGAAATGAATGGTGGACTTACCAGAATCAGTTGTCGCAGTTGTCTGAAGTTGCTATACCTAGGTGGGTAGGTACCAGACCGGACGACATCATAGTCGAACTTCACAGGTTTAGTGATGCCTCTAAACTCGCATATGCCGCTGTTGTCTATGTAAGAATCGTCGATTCGAAAGATAAGGTTCATGTTTCTCTCCTGACAGCTAAAACCAAGGCCCATTAAACAGATAAGTATACCTCGCTTAGAACTTTGTGGCGCGTGGTTGCTGTCATATTTAATCACAGAAGTTGCACAAGTATTAGACGTGTCAAAAGATAACGTGTACGCTTGGACAGACTCAGAGGTTGTTCTTGCGTGGTTAAATAAACATCCAAGTCACTGGAAGACATGTGTAGGTAATCGAACTTCCGATATTTTGACTTTAATGGACTCCAAACAATGGGCACATGTGAGATCAAAAGAAAATCCTGCAGATAGTGCTTCCAGAGGTATTCCGGCATCTGAACTTGTAGGAAACAAGTTGTGGTTTACAGGACCACAATTCCTTCATGAGAGATTTATAAAATCGGATAAATCAAAAGAATTGCATTGTGAATTAGAACAAGCCGCGAAGTGTTTCACGGTATCACTGAATAACGATTCGTTGTGGGATCGATATTCCTCTTTGAGTAAATTGCTTAAAGTAGTAGCGATTTGTAGACGTTGGCTCACTTACAAGAGAGTTATGAAGAATCCAAATTCATTGAAGAAATCTGAATTAGATGGTGCTTTGTATTGCTGCATAAAGTTGTCACAAAGTGAAGAATTCCACGACGATATGCTGGAATTACAAGGATCGGGAATAATCACTCGAAGATGTAGTAAATTGAAGTCGCTTACGCCATTTGTCGACGGTTCATCCGTACTGAGGGTTGGTGGTAGAATTGATAAAGCTGAAATAGATGATAATACAAAACATCCAGTAATTGTATCACATCACTCACGATTTACTTACCTTTTAGTAGCGGATGCGCATAACAAAACAATGCACGGTGGACCTCAATTGATGATCCAGTATTTAAGATCAACTTACTGGATTATAGGAGTTAGAAATCTCGTTAAAGGTTTCGTTCGAAAATGCGTAATATGCGCTAAACAAAGGGCAAAGGTTGTTAATCAACTGATGGGTTCTTTACCATCAGTTTGTGTAACACCATGTAGGCCATTTCTTCACTCAGGTGTAGACTACGCAGGACCCATTAGTATTAGAACAACATACCGGACATTAGGGACGAGGATACCGTGCTTATAAGGGGTATATTTGTCTTTTTGTATGCATGGCGACACGCGCCATACATTTAGAAGTTGTGAGCGATATGACCTCACAAGCTTTTATAGCTGCTTTTCGTAGATTTGTTTCTCGTCGTGGACATTGTACTCAATTATGGAGCGACAATGGAACAAATTTTGTTGGAGCTTCAAGAGAGCTCAAACAAATGTTTGAAAACCAAGAACAGATTGTAGAGTACATGGAATCGAATGGTACTGAGTGGCACTTCATTCCTCCACACTCTCCCCATTTCGGTGGTTTATGGGAAGCTGGAGTGAAGTCCACCAAATATCACCTTAAAAGAGTTATAGGTGATTCGACCTTGACTTTTGAAGAGATGAGCACTCTTTTATGTCAAATCGAGGCGTGTTTGAACTCAAGACCCATGACAACTCTTAATGAAACTGATCCAGACAGTCCAATGGCATTGACACCGGCACATTTTCTGATTGGCGGACCGCTTGTAGCAGCGCCTGCCACCAACTACGAATATAATAACATGAGTAGTCTTACTAGATGGCAATCAGTGCAAAAAATGCTACAGCATTTTTGGCGACGTTGGTCGCAAGAGTATTTGACAAATTTATTGCACAGATTTAAATGGAATAATCAAGTTAATGAACCAGAAATAGGGGATGTCGTTCTCGTCAAAGAGGACGATTTACCACCAAATCGCTGGTTGTTGGGTCGCGTTATCCATAAACATCCTGGATCAGATGGTATCACCCGCGTGGTCACATTACGCACTAAAAATGTAGTAAATAAACAATAAAGAGACCCACATGTAAACTATGTGTTTTACCAATATCTGTTTAGCTTTCACAAATGATTGTCTAATGTTTTTAATTCAGAATTGTTCTTTTTGAGACATTTAAGGTCAAGGTGAAGTGTTTTTTATGTTACAAATTAATACCTATACTTGTTTTAAGATTTACACATAGATTTATTATGTTATGAACTTTACGATATAGTTTAATGTTTAGGTTTAATTCTTCTTTTACACGTTGTACTCAACAAAGAGCAATATCCTTTATATTTGACGGATGCGGTCATTAGTACGGACTCATGTGGTCAATAGTACGGACTCATGACGAAGAAAACGGAAGTGGGAGTGCGCCCTCTGGTGGGGCGTGCTGACAGAGTCTCGACGGCACGACTCGGGCGGAGTGGCGGCCATTCTTGGCGCGACCGCCGCTGAGGAGTGACGCGTCTTGAAACTGTCTCCACATTTCGTTTATAGAAAGTGTTATTTACGTTTGAAAATAAAGTAATTTTAAAATCACCTTTGAAGTAAGAAAGTTACTTACCTCAACTGCCTATATTGTAATACTACTCTGATTTGAAGTGAAATTATTAGTGATGTGCAAAAATGAAATGGAATTCACCCTCCAGGAGAACGCGTCGTCAAGCGGCCTGGCCGTGTTTCGGTGTGATGCCTGGAGTAGCCCTATAGGAGGATGGGTCTGGACAGTTGTGGTCGCTCTGCGTAACCGTGTTTTCTACTGCTCACCACTCCCGTACCGGGTGCCTGGCTTCGGAGGGCAGCGGGATCCGAAGCACGGTGCCGCCGCTGGCCGACCGTAGATAGTTGGGGGCCCAAGAAGCTGGTTAGCCACCAGTGAAAGGCTGCCCCGCCATCTCACGAAAAATCCCAGATTGTTTTACCCTGCCGGTTGGCGACCGGATGGGAGGGCCAGGTAGCCAATCTGGGGGGGTTCGGGCGTCCCCGCGGTCTCCGCGTCAGGCACCTTCCCGTGCGGCAATGGTGAGCATGGTAGCTGGTCGGCGGAGCGCTACCTCGTCCAACTTCCGTCCTCCTATAACAACCTATCACTCAAATGGATGCCTTCAAGGCTAGAGTGAATAGGCTGTTCCTAGACAGGCATGCTCCATCATAGACCGCATCGTCACTTACTACCAGGTGAGGTGGCGGTCAAATGCCTGGCTAGTAGAGTAATAAAAAAAAAATACAGTGGAGTAAATGTGAACCTTTTCTTTAATTTTCTGGACGAATACGATCTAATACTGATATCACCACCCTGATGACAATGATCCTGATACAACCCTTTCCTTCACGCGACGACATCAGAAGTGGGATGACGTACGTAACGCCCAAGAGATGGTATGATGAAAAGCGACAAAGAAAATGCAGATACGCTTCGTGGAAGCGTAATAATAAAAGGAAAGTGATTACTCGATCCAGTTGAGTTGCCTACATTAAGATATAAGATGAATAAACACGTTCCAAGCGCAGCCAAGAGTCCAAACACCCCGAGATATAAGACAAAGACTTCGTCAGAGAGATTGGGGGATTTATAAAGTAAACAATTACTATGGACGGCACTTTGCTATGGTTTCTTTGTTTTTGCGAAATTTAATTTAGATTACTCATGTAAAATATGTTCCTCTTTATAAAAAAAAATAGTGTTAGTTCAATCATTTGCGTAGTTCTAAATCAGCCAGCTAAAGTTTATGCAATGACTTTAAAGTAAATGCTTAGATTTAGATTCATTTAGCAGTGTGGTTTGACACCACAATTAAATTAATTGCTTAGATTTCTGCAGATAAAATTCAATCAAACGATTAAAAACGGTGTGTATTATTTTTTATTTTTTAAGTTTTACTAATACAATTATTTTCTTCTATTGCATAACAATGGTGTACAACGGTTCGCTTCACCTTCGAGAACAACATTGCAATGCAACGCTGGACTGGTAGCCTCAACGTGATTGTTTCAACATGGGACGATGGTAGACAATCTGCGAGTGTTGCGTACATGACTGAGAAATGATGTGATATTAACAGTTCCTCTCTATCTGGTGAGTCCTTTACATAATTATTATTTGGTAAAAACCTGTGCTGAAAAGAGGCTCCCTAGCGGATTTTAGGAGTTATAGTTTGATAAATCAGTAAAGTATTCTGACAGAAACACTATTGATGCCCTTAGTAGAGAGAAGGGCAGGTTTATTTGTATCTTTAGTGAAACTATAAATAGAAAGAATGTAAACAAAACAAAAACAACGTCAGTTACCTACAGTGTTACAAATTGTTGGTATAGATGTCAAAAACTACTGCCGAGTTTAATAATTATTAGCTTTTGCGAGTACCTATGTCTATTAATGTGGGCTGTCTGATAGAATGTTACTAAGAAAAAAAATCACTCCACAAAAATAGTAATTTATGTTAAGTCCCTCCCAATGTTACAATACGCAGTGTTTAAAGTAAAATAGTGACATTTAATCTGAGATTACTTTACCATCTTGAAACATGGTACGCTATGATTTTACGTATTACCATTATCACGTCAGTTATCGGAAAACAAGAATAAGAAATACTTAAAAGCATAGTCCTATTATTTTTATAAATTGAGTACGTAAGCATCGTTATGGTGGTGCTGCTGCTGATTGACTTCTTCTTCTTGATCGTTGCCTCACTGCTGAGGACCGCGTCATCATCGGAGTTTGTCAACAGCATGTCTCATCGGTTTCGATCAGTCGCCTGATGTAATACGACGTTGACGAATGTATTGTTATGATATTTGGTCCACCCATCTCTTCGGACTTCGGCCTCTGGGTCTTCGACTTTTCCCATCACCATAAGTCGTTACAGATTGCTGATTAAGTAAATATTTGATAATACAGTAGATAAAACAGTGTGGCAGGGATGCCGTGACAGTAAGTTTGTGGAACAATTAGCTGGTGTACTTTAGGATGTTGTGTCTCAGAGATAGGATAGGCTTCGAATGTGCAAAATTTCAATAATGACCCAGTACAGATCTCCGCGATTTCTATGCGAGCGGGCCAACATGCCAACATGTATCGAAAAAAAAAGAGCAAAATTGATAGCGTGTTTGTTTACATTTAACCGGAGACATTCGAACGAAATTTTCCATATTTCAGTATAATGTTTGTTATTGTGGTCGTAGTTTTCCAATGATATAGAAGATATCAGCGGCAACAATGGGATCACCCATATACATTTCAGAAAATTAAAAAAAGGGTAATTTGGTTAGTAATTTAATTTTATGTTGGTATCAAGTTATTAATCGAAAAATAAGTAAATACGAGTAAGTGAACTGATTGACGGTAGATAATTTCGAATTATGTTTTGAGTAACTAAAGATAAACCTGTGACTTAGTTCGACCGACCATTTGTACTATGTTAATGTGACTTAGTTTGACCTGGATAAAGACTTTGTTAGACGGATCTATCTAAGAAGCTAACTCAATATGTGACGACTATCGAGCCGAAGTTTTTATAAGATTTATGTGATAGTTTTGTTTTCTCAAACTTTGTTGCATCATCGGAAGGAGGTGGTCGTGTTTTATCAATGATGGTGGGCTGATGGAGCCTATGGGAGAGTTTTATGCTTGCTTACCGGCCTGATGGAGGCTATGGGAGCGTGACTTTTATAGAAGGTAGTTGTTTCAAGCTTTGTGAGAAAATGTTGAATGAACAGATATTTTGGTGATTGTTGAGAAGTCGGTTTTATAAATTAACTTTAGCTTCGAGAACTGAAATTTCCTTGATTACCGATATTAAGTAACTTTTTCGAGTTCTGTTGTTGGACCAGTAAGATGAGGTAGTGTAAGCAATGGTGAGATTTTATATCCTTCTGCCAGTACAAGTTTAGTAGTACCTGAACTGTTGTTGAAGTCAGACATCCTGATTTATTTGGCTGACTTGGAGTGGCCTGGGAGTCATGTGTGTGACTCATTGGGCTGAGAGCCCCGAAAGTCTCGATGTTGTGGCTGTAGATGGCAAATTGAATGTTGTAATTTTTTTTAGAAGGCGTCTGGATATGGGACACCTTCATTATCACAAACATTGTTAAATCGTTTCAAAATGGGAGCTTAAACGTTACGTTAAGTCTAGATAGAGTATACTAGTTCGAACAGTTAAAATCGTTGACGATGATTATTACTTGTTTAGTTTTGGTGTTGTAACAGATGGACTGCTGTAACTGCTGTGACTGGCGTATCAGATAGACGGGAGAGCTTCTTATTATTAAACTCCTGATTTAGTTTTGATATTGAGCAGTAGAGATAATGTTGTTTTTGTATCACCGTGAATAATTGTTCGGGTTTGTGACGATTACTTGCTGTGTAACTCGTAGACCGTAGCTGAGAGTCTGAGAGTATATCTACAGCTATTAGTGAAGTAAAGCGTGTTAAAGTTACTACTTCATGATTTTAGCAATTTCATATTGAAAAGTATACTGTATAGTCTAACAGTAGATACCTACAGGTTATATAAGCACGGCTACTACAGTGGTGCCCCTATATTATAGATGGAGGTATTTACTAGAGTCTAAAAGTACCTACTGGTTTGAAAAATGTGACGAATGAATGATATGTTGGCAATGTTTATGAACTTCTATTTATTTGTCTTGTCTGTGTGGCTTCCGCCTGTGTGGCATCCCGCCTGTGTGGCATCCCGCCTGTGTGGCATCCCGCCTGTGTGGCATTCCGCCTGTGTGGCATCTCGCCTGTGTGGCATCCCGCCTGTGTGGCATCCCGCCTGTTTGGCATTTCGCCTGTGTGACATTTAGTCTGTGTGGCATTTAGCCTGTGAGGCATTCCGCCTGTATGGCATTTCTGTGTGGTATTTCCTGTGTGGCATTTCGAGGAGTGACGCGTCTTGAAACTGTCTCCACATTTCGTTTATAGAAAGTGTTATTTACGTTTGAAAATAAAGTAATTTTAAAATCACCTTTGAAATAAGAAAGTTACTTACCTCAACTGCCTATATTGTAATACTACTCTGATTTGAAGTGAAATTATAAGTGATGTGCAAAAATGAAATGGAATAAATACAGTGGAGTAAATGTAAACCTTTTCTTTAATTTTCTGGACGAATACGATCTAATACTGATATCACCACCCTGATGACAATGATCCTGATACAACCCTTTCCTTCACGCGACGACATATTTTTTCATATTGTTCTTGGCGGGCGGTATGTCCAAATATGTCTTTGAATGTATTGATAAAATGTAGTACAGTAAGTTCCGTTAGATGTCGCATGCCGTGTATAGTTTTAGTTTGGCTCCGAGGTGTGCTGATAGATGGCGTTGTTAGGAAATGCAGTAATTTTGTACATCGCGCTAAACGACCCGTCCGTGTCGAAAGTATATATATTGTGTCACGGATCAATAAATTGTCGTCCTTGTACTGGTTTCGGCTTGTTTTATTTTACTTTGAGTGCAAACAAGCCGGTAAACACTGGTTTGGAGATTATAATTTCTAACTCTGCTCGAGTCTGAAGGCTTGCAGGTACCATCCGTGTACACCAAGCAAACCTCCAAACAAAAAACTCAATGTTCAAGGTCATGTTATGAGCTCATGTTAGAGGCCACTAGCCGCAAAACATCAGCGGACATTATCCAGGAGCCGTACGTGGGAGCAGCGAAGAAAATATGCGCATATCGGGGCGCAAACATCTTCCAGGGAACTGAGTCGGGGAACGGAACTGTTAAGTCTTTGATCCAAGCCTAAATGTGGTACAGTTCCCAGAACTCACCACAAATAACATAGTAGTGGTGGGACTTCAGATCAGTTCTTGGAGGGTAACCTTGATTTCCTTTTATTTTGAGTCTGACTTATCCATAAGACCATACCTGGACAACCTCCGAAAGGTGGTGTAAATGGTAGGGACAGGTGGGATAATTATGGGTGGAGATAAGAATGCATGGAGTATTTAGCAGGAGCATAAAGACAGACAAAAGAGGAAGAGACATGCTGGGAATCAGCTCGGTATGTCCGGGATCAGCTCGGTATGCAGGTATTAAATAAAGGGGAAACTCCAACCTTTGACGTTTTAAAAGGAAATCAACAATACACCAGCTGCGTTGATGTAACGGCCTGCACGGAAGATATGCTCAGAGTGATCGAAGGCTGGCAGGTATTAGAGAACTTGTCAAGCTCAGACCACAACGGTATTAAATTCAATATTAGGCTGAAGAAATAATCGGGAATTAAAATAAATAGAACCACTCGCATCTTTAACAATAACAACTTTAATAAAAATTGATAATCAAATAAACACCGAATTCGTAAGTAAAATTAACAACCTTAAAGACTTGGACGAAATGGTAGAGAAAGCAACAAATATTGCAATACAAGCATACTCCAAAAGTATTCTCAAAAAGCAAGACGTTAAAAAATATACCTTACCGTGGTGGTCCGAATACCTAGCTAAAGTCAAAGCACAGATAGAGCGTTGGAAAGGGTTTTGTGAAAAGCAGGATAAAGAGGGAGTCTGGGAGGGAATATATCGGGTAATGAGCAGAACAAAAAAAGAGAAGAAGATACGCCGCTTATGGAGATGGGAAAGTCCTAGACGCAGCTGAGTCTAGGACTTGTAGACGCAGCTGTCTACTTTTATTCATACCAATACACTGTTGAGCCCATACCAGTCGGGTTTTCGTGCGGGTTATAGCACCAGTACGGCTCTGCTTTAAATCACTGAGGATATCAGAGAAGCCATGGAAAACACCAAACTAACTCTTCTAGTTTTAATTGATTTCTCCAACGCATTTAATAATGATGACCATGACGTCCTATTGGCAATCTTGTCTCACCTTGGACTATCATTCTCAGTGACAAACTGGTTCTCTTCTTATTTCCGCGGTCGGCAGCAGGCAGTTCGGGCTGATGGAGTAGTATCTAATTGGTGCGAGCAGGTTGCTGGTGTTCCGCAGGGCGGTATTTTATCTCCATTATTGTTTTCTTTATTTATTAATAATGTTACTCACAATCTCATATGCTCCCACCATCTTTATGCAGATGATTTGCAACTTTATGCCAGCGCTGATGCTTCGAATATTGTTGAGGCTGTTGATGCACTGAACAGAGACCTAGATCATATCCGCGAATGGTCACAGAGGTTTGGGATTTCTGTGAATCCATCGAAATGCCAAGCCATCATTTTGGGCAGCTCTCGGCTAACTAGTGGTATTGACTTAGCGAAGGTTCCTCCTGTCTGTTTTAATAACAATATCATTCCTTTTTCCTCCTGTCTGAAATACCTAGGGCTTCAAATGGACAACACTTTAAGCTGGTCTAATCAGCTGACTGAGGTAAGCAGAAAAGTTACAGGGGTTTTGCGATCCCTCTATCGTTTTAAATTTTTTTTACCATAGCCACAAACAATTTTACTTGTCCAATCCTTAATATTACCAATTATTGATTATGGTGATGTGTATTGCTCCGACCTCAATCAGGAGCAACTGAATAAATGGGATCGACTACTAAATAACTGTATTCGCTTCATTTACGGCTTACGTAAGTACAATCACGTATCAAGCTTTCGTGAGAAGCTCAAATGGCTGCCTATACGACATTGTCGCAACCAAAGAATCCTTACCTCCCTTTACTCCATACTTCACGATCCAGCCGTCCCTGAATATTTGAAATGCAAGTTCCAGTATCTTTGCGACACCCACGACCGTAGCCTCCGTTCTTCAAACACTCTCTCCTTAAACCTTCCCCTTCACCGGACTGGATTACTGTCCAATTCTTTTTCCTTAATCGCTGCTAGACTTTGGAATGATTTACCTTTGGAGATCAGACGAGTTCCAGTAAATATACTTTCAAAAAAGTAGTTCACAGTCAATTCCTTAAGTCTCTGTAACACCTTATATATTTTCTTACTTAGTCCTTTTCTTTTTTTTTTAGTTTTTAGGCAGTAGTGTTATTGAGTGTGCCAGTAGCTTGTTATGCTGAGTTCCTTGTTCTCTGTCTCTTTCTCTCTCTCCTATTATACTATCTAAAAATTTCGGTCTGTGAATGTTTGATATACTTATTTAATTAATGTTACTTTAAGTCTGTTTTATGTTCTATTATCTTCTTCTTTTATAGCACCGCCTTGTAATTTTTGATAATTGTTCTCTGGTTGACTGGTAGAAAAAGCTACGTAGCTTTAAGTCCGCCATTGTACTGTAATGTGCATGAAGTTTTAAATAAATAAATAAATAAGTACCAGAATCGCCGCAATTGACGTCCGACTCGCAGATATGTGACGTACTCTCTGCGGGTAGACTGCAACAATTTTACAATTATTAGTCAAATATCACTAATGATCATCTTTATTGTCGTGGATTCAAGGATATATAATTTCGTTATTAGAGACACCATTTCCAACATTATATAATTTAGGTATAATGGAGCTATACAGATTATTAATCATTGAATCTCTGATATGCTCGTTACCGGTGTTATATCTATCTCGCATATCTTCAAGGTCAATTTTGACCACCGATATTTACTGTTCCAAAACCTAATTTCGAACATAGGTTCATATTGAATTAAATTAACTCTTAAACAACAACAAACAATTTTTATAATTTTGTAATCTCCTTCGCTTGAACCCTCATATAATTGCAATCGAACTTCACAGGTAAGTTTTCAATTTACACTTAGTTGGACATTTTTTTTCGCAAATGAAAAAAATGTATGCAAAAAAGAATAATAGCGGCATGAGAAGTGTCAAGCAACTCAAAGTCACAAGCAACTCAAGCTAATATGCAATAATTTCCGGAATTGTACTTTTGTAAATTGTAATTATTTATCTCATTATAGTAGACCCGGATCTGTCACTCGCATCCTAGATACTGTGTGTCATCGCATAAACTATGTTATTGATTGTGCCGACTACGATTGCAAGTATTTATCGTTCTCGAAACGTAACCAAAAAAAAAACCTAGCACAACTGATCTAAAAATTAGTAGAAACACGCACAAAAGTACTATACCTTACTATTACTCCAAAATAAATAAACATAATGTGACTAACGTAAAAAGTGCCAGCCCTGACATTCTAACTTTATTAAAGAGAGGAACAATTCCATTCTATTTTCCTATAATACAAAAACCCCCAGCCGATAGCCCCTTACCTTCATTACAAGACAATCAACAAAACAACCAGTTTTTTCGCGTCTAAAACTAAAACTAAATACCTCACTATACTCCATCAAAACATACAGAGTGTTAATAGTAAAAAAGATGTAATTGATATCGCTATTTCAGAATTAATGGAAGAAGGTATTGAACCAGATGCACTTTGTTTCACCGAAACATTTATCAAAAAAGGTGAAGAAAGTACAGTTAATATTACAAACTTTAATCTAGTTGCGAATTATTCTAGACGTACAAAGAGAGGCGGTTCATGTATTTTACTGAGGACAGGAACACGAAGCATTCCACTAAACCTAAATACATTTTCAGTTCCTAAAATTTTTGAATGCTGTGGTGTTCATTTACCTGAGTATAATATCATCCTTATCTGTATTTACAACTCACATAAAAAATTTGCTAACTCATTCCTTATGAAATTAGAAGAATTACTACATACAATGTCAAAAAAATATAATAACAAGAAAGTTGTTATTACTGGGGATTTTAATATAAACCTCATGGAAGTAACTAATGCATCTAAATATTTAAAGGATATTATAAATAACCATAACTTGTCTTCTCATATCAATGAACCTACCAGAGGGTCTTCCTGCCTTGATCTTATAATTAGCAATATTAAAAAAGGATTAGGTAAAATTATCTCTCTGATCATGAAACTACACAAATATTACAGATTCCGGTAAAGAATAAAAAAGAATTTCGCGAAAATTGGATTTTCTATAATAGAGATTATAGTCGCTCAAATATTCAAAAATTCAGAGAGTATTTAAATTCCTTCCCACTATCCCCCATCCGACAAAAACAGGATGTTAATGAAGCATTCACAACTTTTCATGAATCTTTTTGTTTGCTTTATGATTTATGCTTTCCAATGATTAAAATTACAGTTAATAATAAGCCTAAAAAGTCGAAGTGGATTACTAGGGGTATCAGATTATGTACAAAGAAAAAAAGAACATTACGTTATGAGTACTATAAAAATAAAACACAAGATAGCAAGAAAATATACCTTAACTACTCTAAAACTTTAAAAAAATGTATACTTACGTCAAAAAAATGTAATTACAATAAACTAATTTCAAATAGTAAAAACACTTGTAAAGCATCCTGGAAAGTTATAAACGAAGAAACAGGCATTAAAAACTTTGACAATAATATCGACGAAATAAACCTCGACGGACAAATTATTTCTGATCCTACTGATATTGCTAACGCATTTAATAACTACTTCATAAATCTTACAAATAATGATAACACAAACCAAAACGAAATAAATACAAATATTGAATACTTAAATAATTCCATATTTTTGAGCCCTTTTAATGAGCCTGAGATTATTAAAGTAATTTTATCACTTAATAACACAAATGCTTGTGGATACGATGGAATATAAACAAAAATACTAAAAGAATGTAGAGTTGAACTAGCACCTATTCTGACATATTTAGTAAATCTATCATTTGAACAAGGCGATTTTCCAAACGACCTAAAAATTTATATTGTTAAACCACTATTCAAGAAAGGAGATCAATCAGAATTACCAAATTACAGACCTATTGCACTGATTCCAATATTATCAAAGATATTTGAAAAATGTATGCATTTAAGATTAACGGAATTTTGTAACAAGTTTAACATTATAAAAGAAGAACAGCATGGATTTCAAAAAGGCAAGTCTACTGCTTTAGCTGGATTTAACCTAGTTAAAAGTATACTAAAACATTTAGACAAAAGAGAACTCGTGACCGTGTTGTTCTTTGATATGTCCAAAGCATTTGACTTTATGTCCCATAACATCCTGCTCTCTAAATTAGAAAAATACGGAATTCGAGGTCCAGCGTTATCTTGGATAAAATCATACCTAGTAAACAGACAACAATGCACACAAATAAATAAAATAAGTAGTAATAATGTTCTCACACGCTATACCTCTTTATACAAATTTTACCGATTTGGCGTTCCACAAGGTAGCGTCTTGGGGCCGTTGTTATTCCTTTTATATATCAATGATCTACCTAACCTTACTCCTAATAACGAATGTATACTTTTTGCCGATGATATTTCCATAATAGTTACATCTGATAAAGAAAATTTACAAAACTACGAATCAAATATAAACTGCATTATTAATTCTGTGATAGACTGGCTATCAGCTAATAATTTACAAGTTAATCTTTTAAAAACACGGTTTATACAATTTACTACTAAAGGGCGGAAAAATGTAAAGCTCAATATTAATTATAAAGGCGCACCCATTAATGAAGTTGACAGCGCTCCGTTCCTTGGGCTACAAATTGACAAAAGCCTTAATTTTATGAACCATGTAGATAATGTATGTGCTAAGATCAATAAGTTTGTTTATGTTCTCCGCAGACTCAGACAAATAGTGTCTCAAAATGTAGCCCTATCCGCTTATCACGGCTACATAGCATCCATCTTAAGATATGGGCTAATAATCTGGGGTAATAGCTCTTTCATTCGAAAAGCATTTATTGCACAAAAAAAGTGCGTTCGTGCATTATGTGGCTTAGGACCCTTAGAATCTTGTCGACCTTTCTTCCAAAAACACAACCTGTTAACCCTTACCAATATGTACATCATGGAAATATGTAAATTCGTCAAACACAACCCCAATATATTTGCTCAATACAGTAGCCTATCAACACGCTCAGTGAGAGATCCCGAACGCAAAATATACATGCATTGTCCCAATACCAGTCTATTTGTAAATAATTGTAGCCATATGTGTCTCAAAATTTATAACAAACTGCCGCGTGACCTAAAATCCTTAAAAGGCTTTACATTTAATAATGGGCTGCATAGTTGGTTAATTAGTAAAACCTTTTATACACTGCAAGAATTTTATAATTATAATTTAAATTAGTAATTGTTACGAGTCATTGTTATTGTTCTTTAATTAAATATATTAGTGTAGTAATAAACCTATTGTATATCTGTATGAGACAGATATTTACTGCTGATCGAATGTCAAATACATATTTTTCCACCTATGTAACACACAGTAAAAACAATAAAGATTTTTATGATTATGATTATGTAATATTTAGAGTTGTTCATAAATGTATGACCGAGTTTAGAGCAGATAAGTTCGGAAGATGTTTACGGCCGAATATTAAAGATTATCGGTAGGTACGTAGAATGTACCTTAATTTTGAAAATAATTAATGAAATGTGATCTTTTGGAAATCATTTGAATTTCCGTAAAATTAATGTGTTTTATAGTATTGGTTACCTTTATTTAAGGTTACAAAATTAACCGTCAAATTATAGTGTACTGTTATAGTTTTGATCCTTTTGTATTTTCTTTTCGTAAATATAATATTCATTGATTGATGCAATGCGGCGCTTCTGTATTGTATTGTAGCAGAGAGCTATATTATCCAGGCACATTACGCAATGTATGACTATTCGGGCTGAAATGAAACCCAGGATCACGGAATTTTGAAAAATGTATTAAATTATTAAGATTATCAAGGTCGCTGGTTGAACAAAGAGAGAATCATAAGATAGATAACAGTTTGACATTGTATCGTTCCGTGCATCAGTGTTGCTGTTAATAAATTAATAATAGTAAGTATATACCAGACTCTTATTTCAATTTTCAATAGTTTCCCCAATCTTCCACCATAATGTGACAGCTGAAGTAGGTACTAAGTTTGACAGTAGGTAACTTATTGTCGCAAGGGCCAAAATGCAAAAACTATACTATGTAATACTCTTCATCATGATACTCTAAATTACAAAGGCAAATGCAAGGGCTTTGTAACGAGATCTGTTGATATTTTCAGATGATTTAGGATCTGATTAAAATAGTCATGTAATAAACCTCCCATTTATTTCATCTTGCTATCTTACATGGAGATGGCCTTATGTTAATCTTGATTTCACTATATATTACCAATCAGTGAGTGAAAACATCTGAATGAATGAGTAACCATGGTCCAATCTTGTGTGTGTATGGGTAACCTGGTAGCAGGATCCGGAGGTCAGATGGCAGTCGCTCCACTGCAATTATCTGATCTGTCAAATCCTGGTCAAGGCGAACCTTGGACCCTCGTGTGCGAGAGCATAAACGGGCCATTAACGCCAAGATGATATATTACCAATCCCTTTGTCTATACTAAGTATACTTAACTAGCACTTTCAGCTGATGTGGTTTAAGCCCAGCGTTGGATTGTCGTAGGTAGGTAGACGCGTTGTAGTTGTGCGATATGATATAAAATATTAACTAGTATCAAATTTTCTAGTCGAAGTATATAAGACACAGACACAAAGAAATTGGACAAAGAGGCAAAGCACAGACGTGAAGATACTATTTTTTAATATTTTAAGTACACAGACTGATACAGAACAATGATACCATGTAAACGATGGTGGCGCCCTCAATTTTTGTCACGACTTTCTTGCCAGACTATAGATAGGTAGATAGAGGGTTTTTGCCGGTAAGAGTCCGGCACTATCTGGGCCTCCCTTCCCAGGTGTCCATGAGGATTTCCCCTATCTACCATAAAAAAAAACCTACCCAACCTAACCTAAAGCCACACTGTCGTGTGCGTTTGTACAAACGGATCGTGTAGACGTCCAATTTAAAGTTGGCGTAAAATTCCATACGTATATAGCTGGCGTATAAACCAGATCCTGTCTTAAATATTAGCCAGGAGTTGATGGATGTCGCTTATGCTCTTAGCGACGTGTATAGCGGTATATACTCGTCAAAATCTCTAATACGATCCCCAAAGTTAAATGGGTTTACAGGTACCTACACATATGTGTAGTCGTCTATATAGACGACTCCCTTCCAAACACACTCTACCTGGTACATACACAGGCAGGAAAATAATCCCTGATATCCAGGGGATTCGGGAGCGGTACCGGGTCGCGTACCTTAACCATACACGAATCTCATTGTCTGACGAGTGAGAGGGTGATTGTAGTGCGCATACACACACATCAAAGAGGCTATAGCTGCACGACAGCGTTTCGCATGCAGTAGTGCCAGTGTCGCGGCATACTGTCAGCTGTGTCTATCACACTGATGACAGTGACGACGCGATAGCCAGATTTGTAAGACGGGCGGAGAGAGCTTCGGCAGTCGCAATCAAGGACTGTAATATCAAAATGGCGATAAGAACTCGGAATATGGGTACAGTAGGAAAGCTTCTGGAAGCGACAACCTGTTTCTCATAAAAACTTAACAAAACAAAGCCATTGTCTGTCTATTAAAAATTATATATAATTTTTTTAAATGTATTTTGTATTTGAGTAGCATGTTTTATTTTGAGTTAGCAATCCAGTTTTTAAAATATGATTATTTTGTATTTAAACTTTTACCTTCTGTAGCACAAAAAGATGCTAAGTGTAGAACAAAACAAAACAACTTTATTATCCAATAAATAATCTAACAAAAGCATGGACAACAAACAAAATGACTTAATAGCAAAATGAACTATATTTTAATTGAACATAACTTTTTTTTCACAGCGATTCGAGAGTTGTTGCCATCGAGTCATATAGGCTGGGGTCCATACTTTTCTGCCGGTCCTCCTTAACTACGAACTTGTTATCGGTTAGTGGATTAACAAATAAGGGTTACAAAGTTAATTTTCATTGAGAATATTGTATAATTCTTGACAATAACGTTGTTGTAGCTACAGCCAAACGTACTAATGGTGAATATGAGTTGGAAACTGCAGAATCTGTTAGGGGTCAGGCTTGCGCGTGGTAGGTCGTAGCAACTGTTCTATGTTTACAGAAACTAGCCAAGCTGGTGCGCGTGTTTGTGCTGCAGGCACAGCAGCTGCTCTAGATTCGGTGCAGGAGGAAGGCCAAACAAGTTTCCAAACGACGTCCAACAAAGTCAATGTACCACAGGAGGTGTGGCATAGAAGACTTGGTCATCTGAATTTGAGGAGTATGCATTTGCTAAAGCAACGTATGGCGACTGGTATTTAGTATGATAATTCCCAGTTTAAAACCTGTGTAGCTTGTGTAGAAGAAAAATGTATGTAGATTAGCAACACAACCGTACAATAATAAATATTAGGTTGGGGAAAAAGTCTTTTCGCATATAGTATGTATGAACTTGTAATAAAACCTCTTTGGCTATACTATTTGTACCTGGCTGGTTTTGGAATCCTTTAAAAGTTTAAATTTTAAAGAAGATAATTCCAAATTTAAATTATGAAAATGCGTGATTTTCATTTGTTTTTCTTACCGTCAAGATGAGTGAATCTAATGAAGAAATTAGATACATTTTAAAATTTTACTACAAACAAGGTAAAAATGCAACACAAGCCGCGAAAAAAATTTGCGATGTATATGGACCTAATGCAGTGTCTGTGAGAGTAGCACAAATTTGGTTTAAGCGTTTTCAGTCCGGAAATTTTGATGTCAAAGATGCACGTCGCTCTGGTCGCCCAGTTCGGATAAAATGGATTTTTGAAAAAGTGGAGCAAGATCAGTAGTTATATCGGCATATCAGTAGTTACGACGTAGCTGAAGAACTGAGAATTGACCACAAAACAGATTTGGCTCATTTAAAAAAAAAATGGGTACACAAAAAAGCTCGATATTTGGGTACCTCACGAGCTCTCTGAAAGAAACCTAATGAACCGTATACTCATTTGTGATTCTTTATTACGACGTAATGCAACCGAAACATTTTTGAAGAAATTGATAACTGGTAATGAAAAGTGGATCACGTACAAGAACGTGCGAAAAAGGTCATGGTCAAAGGCCGGTCAGGCTTCACAGACTGTGGCGAAACCCGGGTTAACTCGCAACAAAGTGATGCTGTGTGTGTGGTGGGATTGGAAGGGCATTATTCATTATGAGCTGTTACCACCAGGCAGGACCATCGACTCAGAACTCTACTGCGAACAACTGATAAGATTAAGCGGCCGGAATTAATCAACAGAAGGGGTGTGGTTTTTCATCATGATAACCCTAGACCTCACACATCTTAAACCACTCAGCAAAAATTACGTGAGTTTGGCTGGGAGGTGTTAATGCATCCGCCGTATAGTCCTGACCTTGCACCTTCAGATTTCCACCTGTTTCGGTCTCTTCAGAATTCTTTAGGCAGTGTCAGGTTAACATCACGAGAGGACTGCCAAAACTACTTGACGCAGTTTTTTTATCAGAATCCCCAAAATTTCTATAGCAATGGGATCATGTCCCTACCTATAAGATGGCAAAAAGTTATCGAACAAATGGTAGAGCTCGTCTAATCTAAAATGACGCGCCCCACTATCGCATTAACGCACACAAACAAGTTTAAAATATGGACGCAATACATATACAAATGCCGTTGTAATTGGTCATTCAGTTGCCGGTAAGATTCAAACGTAGCAGCACGCGTCGTTCATTGGCTCCCACACAGATGAAGTGTCGTTATCAATATTTGCACTCACACATCGAAATCAACTAACTAAGTAGTGGGGCGTGTCATCTTAGACTAGACGAGCTCTACCTACATACTTTAGTTAAATGTAAATAATCTGTATTAAAAAATGTATTGAATTTTCATATAAAATGCGAAGAAACTTTCTCCCCAACCTATTAAATGAAAATCTTCATTTCAGACTTTTGATTCCTGAATTATAATTAACAAGTGTATCGATATGGTCCCTGCCTATCCCTACGGGAAAAAGGCGTGTAGTAATTATTGATTTTCAAAATCTTTTGTAGGTACGTACAATGCTCGTGTCAGTGGGTATTAAAATGTAGTAGTTTATCCAACTCGCGTGATAATAGTTTGACACCAGTGTTTTAATACCTAATTATATGCAGTTGTATACACCTTATCTACACTCATATTTTCATGTTAAAATTTCGTACCTACAATTTTTTCAACTTTGCTGGAAGTAAGCTGCAAGTCATTTCTGCTGCCGTGTCTAGGATATCATGCGGTGTAAAATTCACATCACTATTTCTCATTTATCCATTAATTGGCTTCAAACAAGAAAAAACATTCACAAACATAAATATAGCGGGAAAATAATTCCATACATTAGTCATAGAGAAAAACATGTATGTACTGAAGCAGAGAGTAGGTACATACAGTACATTAAAAACAATATAAAAAAATTCATATATTTCTAAATTTCGCCAGAATGACGAATAAAGCGCCCAATCTTGTAACACTGGAGTTATCCATGGAAACACAGCTCTGGAGTTGTCTATGGAAACGGACGGTGATGCGAATTCAGATTCAGGTCCTTTACTGTGAAAATGAAACAAACAATGAGTAATAAATAGATAAGTTCTAAGTTCTATCTAAAATTAACTTATTTAAGTGGTTGTCTCAGTCTCCTTTTTTCGTAACTATGCAAGTATAATAAAAATAATAATGTTGTGCTCTCGATAACGAGGGCCCGGGGTCCGCTTTGACCATGATCCAAGATTTGGCGATCAGGTAATTACAGTTTAGCGACTACCATCTGACCTCCGTGACCCTGCTACCAGGGGAACCTGACCAGATTGGATCATGGTTACAAATTCAGTTGCCTGAATTAGGCAAGTATCCACCAAAAAGCGTCCACTAAAGATGCCGAACACTGAGCAAAGTGGACTAAGAAAAGCAGGAAGACGGGCCCCGGGCCCCCGCGTGTTGCACGGGACCCAACCGGGATTTAACACAAAGATGATGATGATGAGGCAAGTATCTACCAATCTCTCTCGATGCGGTCTTCCACCGTACAGCTTTGAGTACGGAAATTTTCACATTTTCCTCAAATAATGTCGGAATTAAAATAGGCATTGATAAGGTTGGTTTGCGTTAGGTACTGGCATAGTTAGGCTATTTATGTCAAATTAGGTACCCGCTCCGACTCCGCACCGGTAGTAAGCTTAACAAATTATACACCAAAACCTTCCTCATGAACCACTCTGTCTATTGATGAAAAACGCATGAAAATTCGTTAAGTAGTTTTTGAGTTTATCGCGAACAGCTAGACAAACAAACACGGCGTGGGACTTTGTTTCAGAATATGTAGTGATGACTAAAAGGAAAAATGAAGTTAACACGATCATCCTAATTGTTTATTGCCTGTCCCAGCTGCGAGCCAATTTAGGGAAAACGTGAAGTCCATGTATCGACGTACCCAAAATCGTAATCATATTCTTATCTTTATTACTTGCAATCAAAATATGGTATCATGTATCATGCTAATTAATCGGTACTATATTGCACATAGCTATAGCAAGGGCGACTGATGAAATGACAGGTGTACACTTGTTATTTCATACAAACCTATCATGCCATATGATCGTGACAAATGACTTTTATTAATAATTGCTATGTTGGCCATACGCCTTCTGGAAACCTTACTAGGCTTCTGTACTAGTTCTATACATAATATTATGATTCTGTGGTATGGTATAAATTTTTGACCTTTTCGAAAATATCTAAGATTAACAGTTAGGTTTCTGTGGATCGAAATGTCCAAATTATGTTGGTTCCGCGTTTTTCGCAGCCACGGGCGGTGCTGCGTTCCAATGTGGGGAGCGCCTTATTAAACACTTTTCACAAAATACTTTTTTAAAATTTTATAGACTGGCGTAAAAAAAGTTCATCCTAAGACGACTGTTATCGAGTATGTAATTATAACATTAAGCTATGAATATAGACAAACAGCATAGTACATTTCGGTCACCACCTACTTTCCGCCATTTTGAAAAAAATATAGATTTTGCGTCCACTCATAAAACTTATGCCAATCGATAGGAAGTTTAACTATCTATCCATCACTATGTTAGAAAATGTCGAAAGCGGTATATCTTGCGATATATCGCAGGTCAAAGATGCACATTAACTACCGGCACATGCCGATCTAACACCCTCTACTAAGTCTACTCAAATCATCAAATATCTTCTAAACTACTAAACCGATTTGGATTAAATAAAGCTAGGAATAATTTCTATTAAAAGAGCTATAAAATGAAAAAAAAAACACATTCAATTCGGTCCATCCGTTAGGGAGCTACGATGCCACGGACTCACAAAGATACACAAAGACATTCAAAGCCACAGATACACACGTCAACTTATAACACCCCTCTATTTTGTCGGGGGTAAAATACTCAAATAGGTAGCCATTCTGAAGTTCATTTATATTAAAATAGATAAATATTAACACTCTGTGTTTAGACTTCGACACCATTATAATATTATGAATTAAATCATCTTGTGTACACTAGTTCCACGGTATTCGACAATTTTATTAAATTGCAGCCGGTTTCGAATTACTCATCTTACAAATGTTCTAGAGTCGAAAACTAAAGTGGACTCACAGAACCGATGGGCGATAAGGCGGAAAGTTCCTCGAGTGGTGACCACGTAGTCCCACGAGATGGTCGTAAAACTCGAAGGGAGCCCTATGCTTTGGAGTCAACATTATACAGTTAAGATTATATTACATTCTATCCTAACAGTGTGGTCTTTCTACGTGTTTTGGATCGTTTAGTCTCAAAATGTCAACATTAGCCTCACCTCACATTACGCTTTTACATAGCGTAACGCTACAACTATCTATCTTATCCTTCAAACCATGAACAGCATGTTGCTACGCGGCAGAAATAGATAAAGTGGTGGAATGGAACTCATACAGGCGGACTCCTACGCTCCTACAAGTTATCCATATCTTATTTTGTATTATTTCGACATGATATTAGTATTAAACATGACTTATACTAACCTGTCGTCTGCCGAACAAATGCCAGGCATAAACCTGAATTTGGGGATGTCCGGTTAAGTATTCTTCCGTGAGCACGAAACTCCTTAGCTGAGGTCTTGGACGGCGCCCACCTCTAAGGTACGCGGTACTTATCCTACAAAAATAACACGCCCTGGTGGTCCAACAATATAAAAAATAAAACTTTATAATTTCTCCGAGTTTCGTATAAGCGAGAGACATTTTTCGTAAGAATAGATGGCGCCAGAATTTTCTTTTTTTGCGCGCGCTATTATTGTGTACGAGTATGAAAATATATGCGCGCGCATGTGGCAGGACGTGCGCCAATAATATTAATTGGCGCTATTTTCATGTGTTGTTAACATTTTGTTCGTCCTTTATGCTCAGAAAGTATATCAGAATATGTTTACATTTTAAGTTTCCGATTTATAATAACGTCGTCGTATTACAAAAATTATAAATCACATTTGCTATATATAGGCAATAAATTATCTTCATTCTAAATAAACTCATCTTGGCGTTAATGTCCCGGTTGTGCTCTTGCGCACGAGGGCCCGGGGTCCACCTTGACCATGATCCGGGATTGGCAGGTCAGGTAATTACAGTGGAGCGACTGCCATCTGACTTCCATGACCCTGCTATCAGGGGAACCTGACCAGATTGGATTATGATAACACATCCAGTCGCCTGATTGTACAGGTTTCATCACGATGTTTTTCCTCACCATAAGAGCATCGGTTAGTATTTTACTAATGTACATAACTCAGAAAACAGTCATTCGCGGAATTCGAACCCGGGACCTCTGGCTTACGAGTCGGATACTCTAACCACTCGGCCACCGACGCTCTCGTAAATATTAAGGTATCTGTATTATGCAATTTAGTTATCTTATCCATAGATATTATAATTAAACAGTAAAAAAGTGTGTCTGAATTTAAATAAATAAATATTCGTGGACAAAGTCACACAGCGCCATCTAGCCCCAAACTAAGCAAAGCTTGTGCTATGAGTGCTAGAAAACTGATATACTACTTAAATACTTTTTAAATACATACTTATTATACATAGAACACCCAGACCCGTAACAGAAATTAAAATTCATCATTTCAATTTCTGCCCGGCCGGGAATCGAACCCGGGACCTCTTTAGAATTAGGGGGGAATTTATTGTTACATTTACAAAAAATAATTTAGGGCGATGAAGAAATAGTTAATATAATAAGAATTTTAGAAAATTCTGTCTGTACACGCTAATCTCCGGCGTGTCAGTGAAAACATTATCTTACAATCCACTTTGTTTTAGTTTCATTTTTGTTGTAAGTTAAATGAGTGTATTCGTCTATCTGTAGTTCCCGAACGGATAGACCAATTTCAATGGGGTTTTTTATTGTTTGAAAACTCTTCCTAGTTTTAATTTAACGGAATCGAGTGGCTCAGAAGATATTTGACTATGAGTAGACTTAGTAGGGGGTGTTTGTTCGGCATGTGTCTGTAGTTAATGTACATCTTTGACTTGCGATATCTCGCAAAATATAGCGCTTTCGACATTTTTGCAAAAAAAGTGAACGATAGATATTAAAATTTCTTATCGATTGACATAAGTTTTATGAGTGGCCGAAAGTGGGTGGTGATTTTCTTCATACAAAATATTCAATGCTCTTTAAACTCGAGGATCAAAATCCGTTTTCCACCGATAGATCAAAATGGAATAGGTTTCTCAAATAAGGGCCATTTTTGTATCACGCCTTTTGGAATGCGGTGCGATAAGTAATGCTTGCTACTCACCTTTATAACGCTTGACAAGTGGCATGACAATAATACCTATGCTTGACCCCGCCCATTTAAGACTTGATCACGCCCATTGGCAGTAGGTACGTCCATCCAAACTCCCCATACATCCCGTCGTAAATGAAAAAGCGTAGATACTAATTTTGATAGTACTTGGAGCGTCGGTAGCCGGGCGGTTGAATATCCAACTCGTAAGCGAGAAGTACCGGGTTCGAATCCCGCTGCGGCCATGTACCAATGACTTTTTCCTGAGTTATGTACATTAGTTAAATACTAACCGATGCACTTACGGTGAGGGAAAACATCGTGATGAAATCTGCAAATTCAGGCAACTGAATTTGTAACCACGATCCAATCTGGTCATGTTCGGTACAAGGGGTTGTAGCGGAGGTCCGATGGTAGTCGCTCAACTGTAATTACCTGACCGCCAAATCCTGGATCATGGTCGAAGCGGACCCCGGGCCCTCGTTCTCGAGAGCACAACCGGGACATTAACGCCATGATGATGATGATGATGATGATGACTGATTTTGACGGTTTTTCAAAATCCAAATAAGACTTCTAAAAAATCTAAAAACGGAGCCCTAAAAACTTTGGGACCTGATCTGACTGTCTGAGTCACAATAACAGTAAATAACGAATTCCCCACTTTTAAGGAAATTTTCCCGTAAAAAACTAGCAACATCGTTGTAATTTTTGTTCGAAATTTACTCAAAAGTAATTAAAACACATTTATAAGAAATTAGCACGAATCATCATTACTTATGCGTCGTAGGTAATTCGTCCTGATTTTTTGAAAATTTTCAAGTTATTTTTACAACATTTGACCACACATTACGGTATTTATAAAAAAAGAAAAATTCAATTTCTTTGAAATAGCAAATCCGATTACAATGAAACTTTGTAGGTATATTCTTACAACATTAAGCTAACTGGTGCATACAATTTAATTGTTATAACTATCCACTTATAAATAATGCACAGTTACCCAATTTCAAGTCCCGCATTCGAAGTAGTTATTTCTAAGGCTTATTTTTAACACAAAATGTTTTGGCCTAGGGATTGAATTATTACACAGGTAATAACAACCTTTGGTCTTCGTATCGGCCCCTATGGTATCGGCGCTGCACATCGGACTCTCCTCCTATTGTTGCGACTTCCTTGTTTAACTTGGCTAGGTGTTCGGACCACACCGGTAAGGTATATTTTAACTGTCTTTTTTTTTTAGGTTATCCAGGCATTTGGCCGCCATCTCACCTGGTGGTAAGTGACGATGCGGCCGGAGATGAAGCATGCCTGGCTAGGAACAGCCTATTCACTCCTGCCTTGAAGGCGTCCAGATCATAGTGATCAGGGAACACAATCGCTGACAACGTGTTCCATTCCTTAGCCGTTCGCATTATAAAGGTTGAACCAAAGCGGCTCGTGCGGGTAGCTGGGATTACTCTTCAACAAGCTGTTGTTGTAATATTTGTTATTTTCGCTACAATTTCATCCAAGTCTTTCGAGTTGTTAATTTTCTTTTTGGTTAATAGATGTTTATTTCATTATCAGTCTTTGGGAGCGACGGTGGCCGAGCGGTTGAGTATCCGACTTGTAAGCGAGAGGTACTGGTTTCGAATCCCGCTGCGGCCATGTGAATGACTCTTTTCTGAGTTATGTACCTACATTAGTTGAATTCTAACCGATGTTCTTACGGTGAGGGAAAGCGTCGTGATGAAACCTGCAAATTCAGGCAACTAAATTTGTAACCATGATCCAATCTGGTCAGGTTCCTCTGGCAGCAGGGTCACGGAGATCAGATGGCAATCGCTCCACTGTAATTATCTGATCTGCCAGATCCTGGATCATGGTCAAGACGAATGAGATTTTATTATCAGTCTTCATTTGGGTCAGTTCCTTTGCCTTCTTTGTGTTTTAGACTTTAGACTTTTTATCATGATTATATCTTTAGTCTAATGTTGAATGTAATACCATTTGTAGTCCGAACTCGTCAAGTACTCTAATACCTGGCTGCCTTCTTAAACCAAATTAAACCATTTATACGCCCAGCAGCTCGACCGCAACCGTCCTCCGCGACACGCGGTCGCAGCCGAAAGCACAATGCGACGCGCGGTCAACTATCGCCGCATCCGGTCGGATCCAGATCAGATCAGATGCGACGCGGGCCGGTCGGGAGAAATCGTCCCCGACGGGCCGTCGTCGATGCGGCGAATCGGACGCAAAACCTCGGGACCTATCGAGTCTCCCGAGCGCGGGTTTCGAGCGAGACCGACTGGGACGTCCGAGTACGAAAATTGAAATGAAACAAGGGAGGAGTATTAATAATCGTAAATAGTATATAATAAATGTATAATTACAGAGCTATTTATTTACAATTACAATGCAATATGTGTGGCTGGCGGGCGTCGCCGCGGCCGGGGGGCCGGCCGTCAGAGCGGCGCGAGGGCGGCGGGGCGGGGCTGCGGCGGCGGCGGCGGCGGCTCGGCCGCGGGGAGGTCGTCGAGGTCGAGCGCGGCGTCGATCATGGTGGTGTGGTGCAGCAGCCGCAGCCGCGACGCGCTCAGCGACACGCCCGCGCCCATCCCCGGACCCGGCCCCGGCCCCGTCCCGGAGCCCGAGCCCGAGCCCGAGCCGGAGCCGACCACGCCTTCTGGAATCGACGATTTACGTTCATCTAAACGATCCAATTAGCGATGAGTTGATAAAGAGTACATCATACTGATACTTGGAGACACCTTCGAGGCGAGATGCTTCTGGTCTATGATACCCTGATTTGCTGCTGGGAACTGTTTGCACGGCTTCAAATTTGATATTGACAGATGTACTCCCTCCAACTCATAAAATTGTGATTGTAAATTTAGTTGGTGGAATAAATATATATTTTTTATACCACCCAATTTCTCGACCACATCGTTACTCGCCATCGAGTGCGTTGTCAAATGTACACGATTATCAGTTACAACGGCGATGGCAGCGAAATGTCACCCCATGATGAAAAAATATTATGTACTATATGGGTAGGTCTCGGTTCATGCGGATCTCGACGGGTACGTAGTACAGCTAAGATCGGGTTGATGGATGCCGAGATGGTTGGATGGCTGTGGGCGTGGGTGTGGGCGGCAGTGGGGCGGCAATGGGGCGCTCACCGTGCAGCGGCATGGAGTCGAGGTCGAGGCTGTGGTTCATGTAGGCGTGCGGCGGCGGCGCGCGCTCGGGCTCGCGCCGGCCCAGCAGCCGCTCGGGCGCGCCGCCGTCGAACAGGTTGGTGTAGCTCCCGCCCCCAACCCCAACCCCGCCCCCGCCAACGACCATACCTGCAATTCATTAGTGTGCTCAGTGCCGAACGAAACATTTAAAGGTGTTTTTGTCCGAGATTCTCCACTTAAACATAGTTCAAAACAGAAAACAAATAATATTATAAATAAATATCTCACATGAAAAGAATTATGATACTCCGTTTTCCTTTTAATCGCTCATCCGCTTTTATAACTTCGGGTCCATACCATAAATGGCATAAACTAACGAGTTCTTAATATTTTTTATATCACAAATCTATTTATATTAATATTTGCTCTAAAGAAGCTTGCTAGAATGGACATTAGCGACGTTTAGCGTGCAAGACACTTGCGCAAAGACTTTTGTGTGCGAAATGGCACTTTTCGTTGCACATCGATCACACAATTTCGTTGTGATCGATGCGATCGAACGCTTTACAGTAATCTGTATAGATGGCGTCCACCCGACTTTTCCATACCACGGGTAAGATTCTCTGTGTAAAGAGTTAAATTTATGACGGTAGAAGATTTGGATGGGAGGAAACTATGCTGAAATGGGCTAAAGGTATGTTTCCGAGCAAAAATCAATTGATTGTGATTGTCAAGTACTTTTGCAAATATACATAACTTTATCCGAAGTGGCAAGAATAAAAGGAGATGTATGAAAAGAGTCATGGATGTATGCGAGGCTAAGGAGTTGTGTTAGGACAGAGCAAAGTAGCGGTCCATAGTCTCTGCCTACCCCACATGTGGGACACAGGCATGAGCTGTATGTATGTGCATTACTTGGATATAGGTCGATAATTTAATTTAATTTATTGAGAACATTATTATTTTCTTTGAATTTCCTAACGCTGTTTAAGAAAAGCACTATCTTATCTAGGTATAGGGGAGAGTTGCATAAAACCGGGTATCCGAGAATATTAGCTTGCTTTTCTAAGTCAAACTTCTCAAACGAAGTTTGGGAACCCCTGCCATAAGCCATTACTTACCGGCACGTCCGTTTAGTTGTAAGCTGATGGGCTGCGTGTGCACCACGGACGGCGGGGTGGCGGCGGGGCCGAGCGGGGCCGCCGCGGGCGGGCCGGGGGCGGGCGGGGCCAGCACGGGCGGGCCCGGCGCGGCCAGCGCGGCGGCCAGCGGCGGCGGCAGCTCGTCGCGGACGTCCACCGACAGCACGCCGCGTCTGAAACACCGCGGAGTCAGCGGGGGCCGGGGGCGGCGGCGGCGGCGGCCATCGCGGACTCACCTGTCGATGAGGCTGGGCGCCATGGGGCCGCACAGCACGTACCAGCAGTTGGAGCAAGCGTTGCCGCGGGAGTACGGGTTCGGGTTGGCGACGCCGCGTCGCGTCGAGAACGAACCCTTGATCTGCGAGACGAAGCGTGCGGTGAGAGAGCAGCGCGGGGGAGAGGGGGGGGGGGGGGGGGCGCGGCGATACTCACGTCCTCGTTGGTGGTCTGGTCGGTGGAGGCGAGGTAGGTGTGGAAGCCGGCCAGCCCCAGCACGGACCACACGGAGAGGAAGCACACGGCGGCCACGACGGCGGAGGCGGGCGACGCGCGCAGCGCCTCGGCCAGCCCGCGGCCGCCGCCGCCCGCGCCCGCGCCCGCCGCGCCGCGCGCCAGCAGCGCCAGGTGCGTCACCGCGCACGCGAACACGAACACCGCCAGAAACGACAGCGACACGATGAACGTGTAGAAGTAGCGGTAGTTGCGCTTGCCCACGCAGTTGCCCACCCACGGGCAGTGGTGGTCGAAGCGGTCCACGCAGTTGTCGCAGAGCGAGCAGTGGCTGGCGCGCGGCGGGCGGAACATCTTGCAGGTGAAGCAGTACTTGAGCTTGACGGGGCGGCCCTTGACGAGCACCTCGCGCGCGCGCGGCGGCGGGCGCGCGGCGTCGGGCGGCTCCAGCGCGCCCGCCTCGGCCGCGGCCGCGCGCGGCAGGATGCCCGGGTCGGACAGCGCCGTGCGCAGCAGCGCCGCCAGCGTGAACGCGAACAGCGCCGCGCCCAGCGCCGGCAGCAGCGGCGACACGTGCTCGCCCAGGAACGGGCAGTCGAAGGCGAAGTGCAGCCCCGACGTGCCGCAGACCAGCGCCAGCGTGAGCAGGAACACGCCGGGGTGCGGCGCCGTCATCAGCCGCCCGTCGCACCAGAACCGGTTCCGGCCGGCGAACACCTCCCACTTGCGCGTCACGCGCCGCGACGCCATCGCCGCGGCCGCGGGCGCATCACCGACTCACGCCGCCGCTGCCGCCGCCGCCGCCGTCGCCTGCGGGGAGGGGGGGATTGCCTTGCAAATGCATGCACCACGTATACAATTACTACTTACTAACACTATTTATTTATTTTATTTGCCAACAGATTTATACTTTTTGTTACATTTAAATATAACATTTATATAGTGCACGTAAGGTTTGTCTGTTATGAGCTTTACATTTATGTTTAATTGTTTGTCGAGAGTATAATATTTTGTGTGGGGTGGCGGATGTAGACCTTTTCCACAACAAAAGCACAACCTTTAAAACCATCTTATTCAGGCGTATTTCTGATGGGCTCTGATCTTGTAGGCGTAAATTTAAGTACCTACCTATTTAAAAATGTATTGTTCACTTTGTTAAATCGTTTATTTACTTTGTTAATCAGTCACATAATTTGTTAACTTTGGTTTTTATTTCTTTGCATTTGAACAATGTTAAAACTTTAAAAAATATAATTTCCTTTTTGGACTCTGTACAGTAACATGATGTCCAGTTGTGATAACAATTAATTGTAAACGCATGCAGTGTTTACCTATCATTGGTTTTATACTTAAAACTAGATAAATGCTGTTACTTTACATACTATAAGATTTTATGTAGTGTATAAACTGTTGGTGAACCTAATAAATAAATAAATAAATAAATAAATAAATTGTTATTGTTACTATAATTTAAGAGCATTGTAAAAAAAATGTAAATCTGTTGGCAAATTAAATAAATAAATAAATAAATAAACATAATAAAACTTTAAGTAAAAGTAAATAAACAAAGTGTGTGATTTGTGCACCATAAACAGCTACAGGCCATCCTATTACGACCAGCATGAGCATATGAGGTTTAGCATTACTAATTTCTGCTCATAATTTACTAAGTGCTAAGGAGCCTTTCATCTAGAGATGTACTGGGTAATGGGTTTGCCGGGTACCCGGCGGTCCAATCGTTCGAAAAGCCACCAGGTCAAGAAACACATCTACATCACTCACTTTCCCGCATCATGTATTTCATGATATGTCCAATTCAACCAACCGTCAAGAGGAAATGCTAAACGTGATTTGTGCGGAGGCTGCGATTTCACAAAAATGTGAAAGTAGAAAATCAGGGATGCTGTAGATACTATATCAGAATCTATACTATATCAGATGTATTAGATCAACTATATCAGAATCATATATCATAAAATATTTGGTCAGAGGAATCATCTCTTGGTAGTATGTTTCCAAGACTAACAAGGGAGTACGGGTACGCGACCCCGGCCCCTCGAGCTATCGCCGTTGTACTGCCCCTTCCCCTTCCAGAACAGCGGTATACATTCACCCTCTTCTCCTTCACCTACTACTTTCCTTTCATAATCTATCCCCAACCAATCCAAGGTCTACCGTGCCGATGGATGTATGGCCAGTGGTGTCTGATCGTGAGCGTGCCATTCTGTCCCTGAAGCTGGCAATCTCTGGGTGCTAAATTGCCTTACTTTGTAATGCGGGGCTCCGACAAGGCGGACAGATTTTATCCCTTGCTTTTTGTGGGACTCTAATGTGTTCGAATAGTAAAAATAAATGGGCAATTCAAAAACCCTTAGAGAATTCAAGAAAACACACCCGCATCCACTGCTGAAAAATTTACAAGGGTTTGCCTCAGCACCCCCTTAGCCCAACAAACTGTGATGTTTGTTGACATTGTGATCTAATTCATTAAAAAATCAATGTCACATAAACATTTACAGATATTCGAAAGATTTATGTGTTAATACTCCTACTATATACATATACATAAATATATGTGCACAGTCATAAGTACTCCTTCAGTGTAGCAAAGGGGGTGCTGAGGAAAAAGACTTCTTTTTGAGTTGCACCCTTTGGTATCCTCTAACCCAGTGAACTCTTTTAAAACAGACTTGAAAAACATTGGACACACATTGATTGGATGTCTCCTGGGTGCCTTTTCTTGATTCTTCAAAGTTTTTTTTTTGTTGGAACCCTTTGGTATCCTCTAACCCAAACATCAGCACTATGTACTGCTAATGCAATTTTAAATACTTGTCATTCCTCCAGGAATATACGACCCACAACCAAATTGAAAGTGTAGCTCACTTGGAGTAGTCCCTTGATGGTCACCGATATCACAGGTCACTTAGTGGCTGTTACGAAATAAAATATTAATAATAATAAATTGCTACTTGTAAAGTCAAGGTCTTTCACTTTTGTCGTTTTATACCAACATTATCATGTTACATTAATATTTCTCATTAACTTCAGTTCTGAACCAATATCAATAATTATTTTATCAATAATTCCTTACGTGGTATCTGTTGATTGTAGATAAACAAGTGACACACATGATAACATAGTCGAAATCGCTGGCTAATGCAGGCAGCGCAGGCGCGGCCGCGGCCCGCGACGAGGCGCGCGGGCGCTGGGCGCTGGGCGCTGGGGCCGCCCAGGCGATGAGGCGATCAACGTCAGTGCCTGCCCTACACATACTCACTCACTTATTATGGCGAAGGTAAGCCCGAGTCTCCAACAATAAAGCGTGCGATAAATTCATCAACAAGCCAAGTTCACTTCTTCACACCAATCGTTACAATCACATAAATAATATAATTCGTTGTGCACTTTTTTAAATTAATATATACGCTAATCACACGCGACTAAACAATGCAATAGAGTAATTGTTATCTATCTGGTCAAGATAAAAATTAAAATTCAATTCAATAAAACTAAACTTTCTTCAGCTTGCTTCACTGACGGACGACTTATGAATGAATGAAATGAATGAATGACAGAATGAATGACGATGGATATCTGCGTGACTGTGTGACAGATCCGCCGTACATCGAATGTCAAATCGAATGTTATTTTTCGTATATTCGCACAACTTGTGCTCATAAGTGTCATCCTCATCCATCTAGGACCTGCAAATTCAGGCAACTGAATTTGTATCCATGCATGATCCAATCTGGTCAGGGTGACGGAGATCAGTTGCCGTATTCACAATGATTCGAAACCGTTTCCGAACGATTCGACACGAAATTCGTGAGCGGCGAATCCGTGTCGATCGATTCGAAAACTGTTATTCAGAATGCCGATAGATTCCATGGCAACTCTACTCTCTATAACATATGAAAATTTCATCAAAATTAACTAAAACTACATTTTCTTAAGAACTTTTGTGGGGTCCTTTGTCGATTCCGTAGCCGAATTCAATTTCCGAGCCATTGTAAATACGGCTACAGATGGTAGTCGCTACACTGTAATTACCTGATCGCCAAATCCTAGATCATGGTCAAGGCGGGCCCCGGGCCCTCGTCCTCGAGAGCACAACCGGGACATTAACGCTAAGATGATTATTATTTATTGATAATAGGTTATATAATTATAATTATTTTATAATTCTTACATTTTAATTATAATACCTGGCGAATTTGCTATTAATGCCATACGAATAAATAAACACCATTGCTTTTTTTTCGGATTTTAGTGGCGCTGCTATATTTGCCTATATCGCGCAGCGCCTTTGTTTGCAGCCATGAAGTGGGACGCGTGTAGAGTTCCTCACCCCCTCTAACTTACAGAATTCAACAACTGCGTCGCCTTAACGGCAAGATGATTATTTTAGTAGTATAGTGCTGGAAGCACAGACATATATTGGAAGCCCCCTAAATGGCTTGTGTCTAGGCCATATAAGTTAAAAAAAAAAGAGTGACGTGTCAGCAAATGTCAACGGCAACTTGTCAAATCGACGTGACGTGACCTCTGCTGCCTGCCTGCCAGCTGAGCTGAGTGAAGAGAGAGAATATTCATGTCTGTGTAGTGACGAAGAAGAGAATAGATCAGCAGGAGGAAAAAGGAATTTATGAGGAGTTGGCCATTGGCAAGCAGGACTCTGCTGTACGTGCATATAGGTATTTCAATTCGAATCATATAATGTCCATACTAAAGTGTCAAGTATTTAAATAGCAGTTAGGTACTTTAAAAAGTTACTGCTTATATTAGCAGAAGTTATATTAACTTGCCCATTATTATATGAAAGATGGAAAGTGTGTTATGTAAAATCGTTAACGATAATTCTATTAATACCTACGGTGTTATTGAGCTCGTGCGTGACTAGCCATTCAAACTATCCTGTTCCATGGTGATATTTATAGTTTGCTTGCCATAAGTTGAAGATAACTATCTAGTAGTTATTAGCTATCTTAAATAGTAAAACAAACCTATCCATTAATAGGTACTTACAAAGAAAAAATTATAAAAATTTGTTTTGCAGGACATTCAGTTGGGTACAAGATTTCAGCAACTTTGAAAGTGTTTCTGCAATACCATAATGTTAAAGACATCACGAAGAGCATATTTGTCAGTGCAGTGGAAGTGACTATGCCTGCAGTGAACGGCCACGGCCAGTGACCCGTCGCAGCGAGTGCGAGTGCGGCGCCGCGATGGTGGCGGACGGGCGCGCGACGCGGCGCGAGGCGCTGACGGTGGGCGCGCTGTGCTGCGCGTGGTACGCGGCCTCGTCGGCCAGCAACGTGGTGGGCAAGCTGGTGCTGACGGCGTTCCCGTTCCCGATGACGGTGACGATGGTGCAGCTGGCGGCCACGGCGGCGCTGTCGGCGCCCGCGCTGGCGCTGGCCGGCGTGCGGCCCGCGCCGCGCTGGGGCCGCGAGCGCGTGCTCACGGCGCTGCTCCCGCTCGCCTTCGCCAAGTTCCTCACCACAGTCTGCTCGCAGATCTCCTTGTGGAAGGTGCCCATCTCCTACGCGCACACCGGTATACACCTTGCTTTGCTTGGCTCCGCTTGAGGCCATGCCTGCTAATCATAAACTGTTTCTCATCACCACATTATTTTTAGAAATTTAATTTAATCGTTTATTGTACTCAAAAATGGAAATAGATACAAAGCAAATGTAAATATGACACAAAAGGCACTACTTATTTCTATTAAGAAATTTCTGCCTACAGCAAAGAAAACGTGATGATTAGAAGCAGTTAAGACGTGCACAATAACATAATCAGATAATTACGTAAATTTTAATAACTAATATAAAAACTCCATGAATACTTATATACATACATACCAATAATATAAATATATACATATATAATACAATATAAGACAGAGCAAGAAAATGCTCTTTTTGCTTGAAATTTTTTTGTTTTTATAGTTTTTTCGTAGAGAGGGAGGATGGACAGACACAGGTATTTTAAGCTCCCTTGGGTAGAATCCTCACTGTATCTCAACTCAAAAATCTGGACCCACATTTTTGTTAATAAGGGACTCAATAGGTCCAAATTAATGGTATTCAATGGTGTATTTCCATTGTCCAGGGCAAGAGGAGAAACAAAGTATATGTTATTTTATTTTGTTATGCCAATTTCATCTAAATTTATTATTTTTATATTTTATAAATTTATAATTTATCATAAAATTTCAACAATCACATTACAATCACTTTCAAATTAAATTACATTGGATATGGATAATATGGATTCAACTGGACTATAACAATCCTGAATACTTCATATCAGCTACCAATAGAATTTTCACTGTCAGTCTCTAAAGTCACAATCACCTACCATCTTCGTCATTATGTTGGACACAGTCTGACTGTGTCAGCGGTCTCCGTTCTCTGAGTGGGGTTGGTGTGTGTCTGCTGTGAGGCGTCAAAATGTACCTGTGTGTTTTCTTCCTGCTTTTCTATGCTTATTTTATTTCATTTACGTACAATTTAAGTAGTTCACGAGTAGTGTCACAGTGTATCATTGTCACAGAATAACTGAATTAACCTTATTTTCTTTGATCGAGAATTGCAAATACTGGACACAAAATCACACGCTACATCTGTCGCGCTAATCAGCAGCTAGGTACAAGTTATTTTCGAATGTTGGACGTCTAATGGACGGGATGGTGTGGTGTGCGGCGACAGTGAAGGCGACGACGCCGCTGTGGACGGCGGCGATCGCGCGGCTGGCGCTGGGCGAGCGGCAGCCGGCGCGCGTGGTGGCGGCGCTGCTGGTGATCGCGGCGGGCGTGGGCGTGGCGTCGGCCACCGAGCTGGCGTTCGACGGCGGCGGGCTGGCGGCGGCGCTGGCGGCGGCGGCGCTGCTGTCGCTGCAGCACATCTACTCGAAGCGCGTGCTGCGCGACGCGGGCGTGCACCACCTGCGGCTGCTGCAGGCGCTGTCGGCCGCCGCGCTGGCGCTGGCGCTGCCGCTGTGGGCGTGGCGCGACGGCGCGGCGCTGCTGCGCGCGGGCTGGCCGGCCGGCGCCACGCCCGCGCTGCTGGCGGCCGACGGCGCGCTGGCGTGGCTGCAGGCCGTGGCGGCGTTCAGCGTGCTGTCGCGCGTGTCCCCGCTGGCGTACGCGGTGGCGTCGGCGGCGAAGCGCGCGGCCGTGGTGGCGGCGTCGCTGCTGGTGCTGCGCAACCCGGCGCCGCCGCTCAACGTGGCGGGCATGGCGCTGGCGCTGCTGGGCGTGCTGGCCTACAACCGCGCCAAGCTGCGGCCGGCGCCGCCCGCCGCGCGCCCGCTGCTGCCGATGTAGGGGCCGGCCGGCCGCGAGTGTGCGCGGTGCGCGGTGCGCGGTGCGGGAACTGTGTACATCATTTCTCACCTAGTGAATATGGCGTCCTGTGTGAACCGAAAGTTTTACTACTATACTTATTTACAAAGAAACTTGTATTATGATTATATATTGAACATGTGATCGCTATGCTGTAAGTGAGTAGACCCAGTCTAGAGAATTATTATTTTTTTATTTATAATTTGCAATGTATTACAGTACAATGCACTTGTTGTAAAGTATTAAAGGAATTGATTTTGTTGCAATTTTTTTATATAATCGTGTTTGTAAAGGTGTCATGGCGAGATGCGACCAAGTAGCACCTAAAAATGAGTCTCGTAGATCTTGGCCGTGTGGTGCCGGCAGAGTAGAATAGCACCAACCCCTTACACACATGGGTGTCGTACAAGGCGACTAATGTTTTCGAGGCAAAAGATCAAGAGTCCGTAGTCTGGAAAATGAGCAGCAGCATTTACTAGTTGTTATATTTAAACACTGCGATCCGCAACCCGCCAGCCAAGCGTGGAGATTATGGCAATAACCTCCCCTTTCGTGGGAGAGGCCCTAAGTCCTGCAGTGGACTCTTACGGGCTGTCATGATGATGATGATGATGAGATCTTGAGATCCATATGGTGGTGACGGAATGCATGTAGGCAGTCCCTGCGAGTCTTACGACGCTAAAGAGGTAAATAACTCGCATGTCATAGGTACGCGAAAATAATTTTAGTTTTTAAACTGGAAAAATATGTAAAATTATTTTAACTTCTCAATAAATATTTTTCATAGTAATAGTTCGAGCGGCCATCGCACGATTACTTACCCCAACGAGTTTCTCGAAAATACCGCTTTCCACGAAAAGTAGGTCTGCCGGGTCTCAGTTTGGGAGATTGAAAAATGATTGAACTGCGAACCCCTCCAACACCGCGCCCAGCCGACAAATGGTTCGTCCAGTAACCACATGAAGTAAAATGATGGTCCAAAGTGGGTGGCATAACTTCTCCCAGCTTAGTCCCAGCAGTTTCCTACCTATTTTAGATCTGCTTTTCGTGGAAGTTGGTATTTTCCAGTAACTGGATGGGGTAAGTAATCGTGCGGCGGCCGCCCGGTCTATAAGCTTTTATCGCTGGATACCACATATGATCAGTCTAGGACCTACTTGTCAACACAAATCAAAGAAGCCCAAATTCGATTGGTTTATTCATGACAACCTTCCGGCATCATCAGAATTATAATCGACTCCACACAAGGTTACAGTTGTTGTCAACACAATACAAACGAGCCCACTACTGCTCCATCTTCAAATCAGCTCGATCGTACCACCGAAATTACACAAGTATTCCAATATTTGACCCAGACAAACATACCTAAATACATACTGTAATAAATAACTAAGGCCAGAACGGCTTACGCCTGTTCGATGTCCTGTTACGATGTCCTGTCCTGACGATGATACGAAACGTAAGTTAATGGTACAATGAAGGTCAATAAGTTGAGGGAAGGATTCGAGCTAGAGGTCCATGTCGAAAAGTTTTACGAGGCTGTGGTCTGATTAATAGTAGTTTATCTACACTCATAGCATAATGTTCCAATTTCATATTCGAAAACAGTTGTTTAAGGATACACTTTTTTCACGCGTCTATATTTTAAAATAGTAGTTTATGCAACTGTCATATAAAAGGGGGTATTAAAACATGAGTGCCTGTTTATGATAATAGTTTGACACGAGTGTTTAATACCTAATTATATGCAGTTGCATACACTACTTTATCTACACTCATATTCTTATGTTAAAATATCGTACCTATAATTTTCTCAACTTTGCTGGAAGTAAGCTGCGAGTCAGTTTTGTTGTATCTACGCGTCTAGGATATCAAGCGGCGGGAAATTTACTTCCTTACTTTCACATTTATCTATTTATTTGCTTCAAACAAGAAAAAACATTCACAAACACAAATTACAACAATAAGAAAAAATATTCTGTTTAGCGGGAAAATAATTACACAGAATCTAAAACAGGAAAATTTGAATTTGTCAAAGACATTTAGGTATTCAGCCTACATTTGGCCGCGTCCGGGCGCCCGACAAACATTTAAAAAATATAAGTGTTGCATAATGATTAAAAAGTTATTTTACGTTACAGCTGTCATGAAAATAGTATGGGCATAGCCTCCTTCATGTATGGGAAATGCTGTATCATAAAGTATTTTTTTTTAATTTTATAGACGTGTGAAAAAAGTGTAACCGCAAACAACTGCTTTCGAATATGTAATTGGAACATTACGATATAAGTGTAGATAAAATTACTTTTCGGTACAGCATTTCCCATACTAATTTCATTACAGCTGTAGCGTAAAATAACTTTTTAATCATTATGCAACACTTTTATTTTTTAAATTTTTGTCGGGCGCCGTGACACGGCGAAATGTAGGCTGAATACCTAGATGTCTTTAACAAATTCAAAATTCGTTTATATTCTGTGTAATTATTTTCCCGCTAAACAGAACATTCTTTGTAATTGTTGTAATTTGTGTTTGTGAATGTTTTTTCTTATTTTAAGCAAATAAATAGATAAATGTGAAAGTAGTAAAGTGAATATTCCGCCGCTTGATATCCTCGACTCGCAACTGACTCGCAGCTTACTTCCAGCAATGTTGAGAAAATTATAGGTACGATATTTTAACATAAAAATATGAGTGTAGATAAAGTAGTGTATGTAACTGCATATAATTAGGTATTAAAACTCTAGCTGTTTTAGGGTGGATAAACAGAAGAAGCAAATTTGCCAACATATTGAATATTTTTTATAATGCTCTTAAACTATGGTGACAATAACAATTTACATAAATGTGAAGCCAATAACAATTTCATTTGGAAGCCAGTTTAATCGGGATGATTCCCAGTTTTGTTCCATTAAAATCTGTTCAGTAGGAAATATTTGAGTACTTGTCGTTAGAAATTAAAACAAAAGGCCTTCCATTTTTTACATTGCAAACAATGCTCAGCCTTACAGAAGCTCGTAACGCTTTCACTATAAAAGCTTATCAGATCTTATGATAAGCTTAACTCTCCTTTCTACAAGGGGCAAGTCTAGGTGCAACTCTACCCTACTCCTAGGTACTCTTTCATAGGTCAAAGTAATAGGTAACTCCTTCATCGTCACAAAGTTTGGGTCGGCCGGGGTAGATCGGGGCGGTCGGCCGGGGCGCGGCCCCCGGTGCCAGCCAGCTTCCGAGACATCTGTTTGGGGGAGTCTTTTCGGCGAACTAGATCGCTCCTCGACTACCCTAACGACTACTCGCTCTACTTTTCGGACGGGGTACAATGTTATTTACAACAACAAAATAAAACACCAAACACAATTAAAATAAGTTACAGTATATTTACAACAACTCTCTATGCACGCCACATTCATACTGGAATATAAAAAAAAATGTGTCACAGTCTTTGTTTGTGAGCGCGGCGCCGGCGCCGGCGAGGCGGCCCTCCCTCCTTACAGCTCGTCGTGGTCCTCCTCCTCGGCCGGGAGGTCCTCCGCCTCGGCCTGGGCGTCGGCGTCGGCGTCGGCGGCGAAGTCCTCCTCCTCGACGGCGGCCCCCTCGGGCAGCCCCAGCGCGCGCGCCAGCATCCCCTCCACGGCCTCCGCGAACTCCACGGCCTGCCCCTCCTGCAGCATGTAGCCCGAGCGCAGCGCCGCCGTGCGGTACAGCGTGCGCGCCGCCTCCGCAGCGCCCGCCGACTCGGGGTCGTCCTTCACGAGACGCAGCAGCTCCTAAGGATTACATTTTCATTATCGAGACGAACTTCAATATTTATATTATTTTGATTGTTAAAAAGGACATGGAAGAATTGTATATAGGTATTATATTAGGTATTTCGTCCACTGCAGAACTTATAGAGCACCCCATCCCCGCCGACAATGACGGATGGCACAGTTAGCGTCCGACAGTGCCGGACGGAATTTTACCCCATCCGACGATCAGCTGGGCTACGTTTTACAATACCACGCTCACCGAGGCTATCGCACAAAAGGCGCTCGCCAGTTCCGAAACAACCAACATATCGTTCCGACATGTAAAACCTCCAAGAAACGAGCGGACAATCATCACGCATTCACCGCTTCCCGGGTGTCGCGAGTGTATACGGATCGCGATAATCACGTGGGTGATGCCCCTGGTATTGCAAACGTCCATAGGCTGCGGTGACTGCTTACCATCAGACAGGCCGTAACCTTGTATGCCACTTTAGTAGAAAAAAGAAAAAACAAATCACTCTCCATCCAGCGCCTCGCTCGCACATTTACCCCCTCGCCTATCCAAGGAAAAAAGTAACAAAACCCCCACCTTAACGACCGGATGCCGCGGATTGATCTCCAGCATCTTCTTCTGCGCGAGGTGGTGCTTCCGCTGCGCGTCGTCGGCCTTCTGGTGCGCGTTGCTCATGGCGAGCCGCTCCATGTTCCCGGTCCAGCCGAAGACGGTGGCCACGAGCGCGGCGGGCGAGCGCGCCAGCCGCCGCGACACCGCCGCGCGGGTCACCAGCGCGCCCAGCTTCTCGCCCAGCCAGCGCGTCAGCGGCTCGAACTGCTCCTTCTGCGCCTCGAACGCGGCCTTCGCCGTCTCGCCTGGGGGTGGGGTTGAGATTAGGGGAGCATGGAACGAGGTGTGGGGCCTAATTGTCAGCGGAGATCAAAAAACGTTGTCGCGTCTCATTGGTTCGAGCGTCACTTTTATGACAGACAAACGGTACAAGACTGTTACGTCTTTCGCGTCGACCGGTGTGCGACCACGCGTCCATGGCGCTATTTAATAATTACTTTTTGAGATTTTCACGCAACTTGCTTCGACGTATTGAGAAAAAGAAATCTTCGGTGTGGAGAACACGCGTTAAATACGTGACGTATATATCGACGAGCCGCGTATACGCAGCGACAGCGTATTTTGAGTTCGGGCTTGGTCAGTGTTTACGAAGGGTATAGGGATAAACGAGCAGACAGCCGATTGTACAGAAAGCGATAACTGCGGTCTTAAAATACATTTAGTTCTCAAGTATAATAAATGCAAAACTGCAAATGTATTTTCCTTATATATTTTCTTATATGCAAATGTATTTTTCCTGCCTTATACTTTGAATAAAAATCATAATTGCGTTGGCGTATTCTGCTTAGCTTGACAGCAAAAACAAAGCAACAATCACATCTCAATCCGGGCCGAGTCCACATCCTCCTCCAAAGCGTCACTCTCTCTCTTCCCGACTCCATCTTTGATACTCACTCTCATCGAGGTCGAACAGTTCCTTGGCGATGTTCTGGAATTTGTGTCCGTCGAATTCCGGCAGCGAGGAGAGGCAGTACTCGTCCACGGGCTCCACCAGGAACAGTACTTCGTAGCCGGCGCGGATTAGACGTTCGGCGAACGGAGAGTTCTCCACCTGACGGGGAAAAATCAATTAGAATAAAGAGCTCTCTCATAAGTTAATGTCATCAAACGAAAGACATCTGCTGGGCATAGGTCTTCCTCAGAGGTCTCCCGGTTCTGTGCCTTCCGCCGGCACCTGCGACCTTTACCAGGTCGTTCGGTCCGCCTTATGGGCAAGTTAATGTATTATATAAAAGCGGGTCGTAAGCTTGTTTGTCACGTTAGTGGTATAAAAAAACGTATGACAATAGACGATAGAGATAAAAAGGTATGACAGATAATAATTTAATCCTGGTGTCGTACGAGTCGATCAATGACGAAAAGGCGGACCAACTTGCTAGGACCTCTGTAGACCAGAAAATGGGCCACATCGTTTTCTGTGTGTTTTAAACTGCGATCTCCAACCTTTCGGCTCTGTCACAATTTTTAGCCATCAATAAGTCAGGTTAATAACTTCTAACACAATCTCTCGTCACTATGACCCACCTCAGCGCGGCTGGTGCCGGCAATGTAGTAGATGTGGCTCTGCCCGGGCTTCATCCTTTCGACGTACTCGGGCAGTGCGACGGGCGTCCCGTCCGGGCTGCGCGAGGACTGGAACCGCAGCAGCTTGGCCAGCCGGGACCGGTTGCTGGGGTCCTCCATTACGCCCAGCTTCACGCTACGGGGGAGAGATCGGATAGTTATATCTCAACTTTTTATATGTTACATGGTGCAAAACTTGTATTGGGACCTTATGAAATGTAATGTTCGAAAATGTTGGAAGTGAGGATGGGACATTTTGGTCTGAGACCATTATAATTGGCTATGTAATGCTATTCATTATTGTTTTTATTGTAACAATTGCTGTTGGCTTTCCTTAAGTAAAAAGGGATCGGAAGAGGTGCGATTGCGGCCACATTTCGTCTTCGATCAGATTAAAACGATGTAAATTGCATTTATTAGCAGATCATGATTCGAAATTGAAATATTTATTATAGATTTCGTTTTCTAATGACGCTCGGGTTTTACATACGAGTTTCGTAAATCATTCTCTTCTGGAGCAGTTTAAATGATTGAAAAATGAAATGTACTACTGCTCAGGCAAAGTGTTCTGTCTATAGCACCCACTTGGAATCCAAGTGTGAACGTTTAGAAACACAAGATTATAAGCGTGAAATGATAAAATTGACAAAAGATACGGTTCATTAGCACTCACTTGGTAGAGTACTCCTTCCAGAAGGCCTGGTACTCATCGTCGGGTATCTTCCGCAGCATATCGAGCACCTTTCTCACGAGTTTCTTCTTAATAATCTTGATGAGCTTGTGCTGTTGCAGGGTCTCGCGGGATACGTTTAGAGGGAGATCGTCCGAGTCCACGATGCCCTGGGGAGATGGTGACAGTTAGTACGAGGCCCATGACTAAATAATGACATTTCTGATATGAATTTTCAAAAATTGAAAATTGGAACACCAAAATACGCTGGGGTCTGGGACGTAAAGTAAACAGAAAATAAAAGCAATAACACGGCAGTACTCCAGCCCTCTCAAACATACATCGATTAATTCTTCTACACTTGTAGATGGAAGGTTTCTGTAGAAGTCGCACCATCGTCAACCCCGTACTAGCACGAAGTTGCTCTCGCGCGCGATTAGCGAGAAAAAGCGCGCCAAAGATACTGCCATCTCTTTTATTTTAGTATTGAGAGAAGGGAGTAAACGCTCTCTCTCGTCAGCTAGTTCGTTATGTCGTAACTGTGGCACGGTACCTGTATGAAGGCGAGGTAGTTGGGCATGAGGTCGTTGAACTCGTCGGTGATGAAGACCCGTCTGACGTAGAGCTTGATGTGGTCGGTCTTGGTGCCGTAGCGGTTGAAGGAGTCCGCGGGCTGCACGCGCGGCACGAACAGCAGCGCGCGGAACGTCACCTCGCCCTCCGCCACGAAGTGCGCCCTGCGTTGCATTGGGAGACGGTTGGATTGTTACCGGCCAACTTCATACATACATACATAAAGCTCACAGGTGGGGTACGCAGAGACTATGACTGCCACTTTGCTTCGAACTTCATATTACTATTTAATTTTTTGAGCTACTTCTGTGTCTCTGCAGGGCAAAGGCCTCCCTCTATCCATCTTTAACGACTTACGGCCGATTGCTTTCCTCGGCCAATCCTTACAAAAGGCGTCCAACTCGCTCCGCCATCTCCGTCTAGGCCTCCCGCGCTTCCTTGTTACGTTTTGTGAAGTCCAGTCGGGTGGATATTTTAGCGCAGAAGTTATCAAAAGTAGGAAAAATTTTGCCGACGAGCGCGTTTTTAGACAATTTGAGAATTTACTTTGTCTGAGATATTAGTTTTCGGCCGTATCGGTGCTATAACTGTATCGATACTACCTACCGAGTGAAACAATAGAATTTTTAATTCAATTTTGCAAGGGACGTACGCAATTCTGGGGTACACGTGTAGCCGACAACAAAAAAATTTAAGAATTTTATATTGCACTCTCTAGGAAACCTCAATTCATCATTAAACTTCCATATGCCTTCCATCATAGCCATATTTATCGTTTTTAACTCCCGCCCATAGCTGAATAGAATACATTAATTTACACACAATAACAGCCCAATAGTAGTTGAGGAGTGTCACTGACTTGGCGAGCGGCGGCGAGGCGTCCTTGGTGAGGCTCTTGTAGAACTGCGAGTACTCGTCCTCCTGCACGTCGGCGGGCTTGCGCGTCCAGATCGGCTTGTTGTCGTTCATCACCTCCCAGTCCCACACCGTCTTCTCCGTCTTCTTCTTCTCCTTCTTCTCCTCCTCGCCCACTTCCTCCACCTGGACAATGATTGCGGAAGATTCAGAACAGGGAACTCGATGCGCGGTGGGATATCACCTCCCTGACCAATCGGGTCTAGTCCTAATGTGTGCGGTACCTTTGGATCTTCTCTGTCTTTGCATTGATTTACCAATTACCTAAAAAGCCAACTGCGTGAACACTAGATAACGAACTGGGAACAAATGGCGGAGGATAGGGACCAATGGCGAATTCTTGTGTTTGAGGCCAAGATCCACTTCGGGTCACTGGGCCAGCAAAGTAAGTAAGTAAAAAGCCAACGAATTATCGTGAATGAATTTGAATATGAATTAGAACACTGACGAATACTAGGGACTGGTTCCTTCGAGAACCCTGTGATGTGAATATCCACCAAAGGAGGCAGGCAGGATGGTTACTACTATAACCAATCCTCAATCATATATAAAGGAGTAACTTCCGAGTCTCAAACACGAAAAGTGCCTCCCCAACCCACCTGCGCGTCCTCATCATCATCAGCGGCTTCCTTGTCCTTGTCGTCGGCGTCGTCGGGCTCCTCCACGGTCTCGGTGCGCGAGGCCCACATGTAGATGGGGAAGTTGATGAACTGCGAGTACTTCTTCACGAGAGCTCGGATCGTGTCGGCCTGCAGGTAGTCCGCTGCCTCCTCCTTCAGGTGCAACCTGCGGGGGAATAGGTTTTGTTACAAGGCTTTTATAATCATCGTCATCGTACTCTTGCTTCTTCTTCATTTTATTCTTCTTCTTTATTTTATTTGGATGTCTCACAGCGTACAAGAAAAATACACTGCAAGTTTACGACGACGTATTCAATTGGAAAACCTATCTTAAGTATAGATGTTATACTAATACTGCAAAGAGAAATGATTTAGACACACGCACTACGTCACTCGTCTTTCCCGTAACGGTAAACAGAGACTCCATTGTTCAACTTGCAGGGTAATATTTTTTGTGTTTGTGTCTTTCACTGTTGCGATGGTACACTACTTTCTGCAGTCTCCGTTGTCCCCTACGGGTAAAGGCGTAACTTCTAGAAGTTCATCATCATTCTAGAATGATCTTAATGACCTAGATTGCGCAGCATGTCTGGCTAGTCTAATTGAAAAGAAAAAGGCAACAACAGGTGTATTAGAGGTCTCTTCAGAGGCGGGCAACGCATTACCACCCCTAGTGTTGCTGATATCTGGCGGTGACCATTTTCGATCAAGTGGTCCACTTGCCTGGTTGTCTGCCGTATAACACAAAAAGGCAATTTCCACGCGCAAACAGTCCCCCACTCTAGCCACCGTAGCCACCGCGGATACGTACGTGATGTGCGTGCCGCGCTTGAGCGTGTCCCCGCGCGGGTCCTCGGCCACGCTGAACGAGTTGGCGTCGGACTCCCAGATGTGCTGCTTGTCGTCGTTGTGCTTGGACACCACCGTGACCTTGTCGGCCACCAGGAACGCCGAGTAGAACCCCACGCCGAACTGCCCGATCATGTCGTTCATCTCCTGCCCGCCGCTCTGAAAGGGGAACATTTTGTTCATTTTTTTATACCACTAAGGTGGCAAACCATCGCCCGGCGTGTCTGATAGTAAGCGCTTTCCGTAGCCATAGTAATGAGAACATAGAGAAGGATTGAACTGGTGCCGCGGTGAGATTTTCACTAGAAATTCAGTGCACTGTTCGTTTCGACTGGACCCACCAGTGGACTTAAAGGCACCGAAGAAGATTCCATTATTGGGAGCACCGTTCTTTAGAGGGCTTGTCTTTTCGATGTAACAGGCGACCCAAACTTCCATACTCAAGGTAATATCTTAATATGATCTAGCAGAACACGACAGTCTCTGCTACGACTAGCGAACAACTCGAGCAGCCGGCCACTCACCTCCTTCTCGGCGTCCTGCATCTTGGAGAGGAAGTCGGCGGTGCCAGACTTGGCGATGGTGCCGAGGTTGTTGATGAGGTCGTGGCGGGTCATGCCGAGCCCCGAGTCGATGATGTGCAGCAGCCGCTTGTCGGGCTCCGCCTTGATGCGGACGCTCATCTCCGGCAGCGCCGACAGCACCTCCGGGTCCGTCAGCGCCAGCAGCCGGATCTTGTCCAGCGCGTCCGAGCCGTTCGATATCAACTCGCGGAGGAAGATCTGAGGGGGAAAGGGTGGTTTCAGATGGCTAGGGACGGTAACTTAGTAGATGGAAATCGGTAGAGATCGCTCGTAACAAAGATTGTAGATAAGCATATTTATTTAAGGTTCTGAGCTGTATCAAATCAAATCTAATACTTTACTTCGAAAAATAGTACATGGCGAGTGACAGCGTAACTTTATTAAAACGGGCAGCGCGGCCGCATTCGTACCAAAATCTCTACCGGGGCCCGAAGCGGGCTTCGGCGGCTACTCACCTCCTTATTCCGATAGAGCGAGTTGATGATGAGCTTCATCATGCGGTTGACCTCCGTCTGGAAGGTGTAGTTCTGCGCGGCGTCGCGCACCGCGCGCTGCTGCGCCGCCGTCAGCCCGTCCGGGGAGATCGCCTCCTGCTCGCGGAGCGCCGCCTCCGCGTCTGGGGGGAGATGACACGCTATAATCTGGACTCCTTTAAGACTAGAGTGAATCTATACCTATGCTATGCTGTTCCTAGACAGGAATGCTCCGTCTTCGGACGCATCGTCGCTTCCCATCAAGTGACTACAGCTCTACCCAAAGTTGCCGTCGGACAAAATTGGAGCAGTCCCAGCATAATGTTTTGGAAGTCCAATAGTAACTTAATAAATTATTACACCTACCTAAACATGCTTTCAACGAAAATAATGAGATACTATCAAGTGTCAGATGCAGTCGAGGAAAGTGACCCCAGAAATTCAGCATTTCATATTTTGCTTGTAACCACGAAAAGTTTTACGATAATATTAGAATTTCTGTATCCGTCTAATTGTAGACAATTGATTACAACCTAAACGCATACAAAATCCTGGAACCAGGAATCGTGTATCACGCGATCATCGACCAAACATGTGGTCGGTAGCGAGCGGAGCGACTGCAGGCTCTCGGCAGTGCGTGCTCGGCGCCGCGAAGTCATGTCGTGTTCAGAGGGCTCGGGCTCGGGAGGCCAGCGGCGCGCGGGGCGGGCGGGGCGCGCGGGCGGTCAGCCGGCGGGCGAGCCGCCGCGGCCGCGACACCCGCACTCCTTCAAGCTGCGGTTCGCCGCCGTCCGGGAGCAGGGACGCTCCTACGTCTCCGCTGTGCGCCCGCAAGCGCTACGTGAGTACCGCACACCCGTCGCCGTTATAAGTACCACATGACAATGTGACGCCGTGCGTTGGGCCAACCGCGAAAATCCAACTTTTTGCCGTTGGATCAATCGTGAATTGGCCTAAACGCGCCTAGTATTAGCGCCAGTTTTACATGGGTACTTGTAGACTTCAGGTGACTACATGGCAACGGTACAAAGTAAAGCCGTAGCCGTAACCAAGTGACCAAAGCTCGGGACCAACCAAAAGCTACTTTGGTTGGTCCCGACTCCCGAGCGAACAAGTAATACATAGAAAACCTGTTCTGCTCAACGTTTTCGACGAACTAATTTCAGTCAACTATGTGATTCGGGTTAGCAACAAGTCATTTTTTTTTCATAGTAATCGAGCAAAGCAGGTCATCTGATGATGTTTGACCCACAACACTCGGGGAGTTGCGATTGCGTTGGCGGCCTTTGAGACAGGGAAGGTAGGTACAGGTAGTCTGCCCTATAACTCAACATAAAGGATGTTGTTCTCTACAAATGCAGCTCCGGTGGTAACGGACAAGTTCTACGCGCGCGCGTCGGCGGCGGCGGCGGCCGAGGCCGAGGCGCGGGCGGAGCGCTACGTGCGCGACGCGTTCGCACGCGGCCCGAGGGAGCGCCTCACGGAGCCGCTGCTTTCTTCGCACGAGTGAGTTTTACGAGACTCCTCTCTAGATTCACTAGGATAGGGTGGAGTTTTTCGTTTGCGTAGCACTAATGTTCCGCCAACCTATTTCCTCTAGGATATTCAAGAAGCCTTTCCACGTCTGGAAGATTTCTGAAAGGGGGATTGGCTACCGCTTTTGAACGAGGGAAGTCCGTGACATGGGTGGATTATGATGACTGGAATCGATGGAATATTACGTCCTCTGCCGCACGGAGCGCATGGAGTTGGAATAATGTACTGAGCAAATTATTCAACATCATCATCCTAGCGGTCAATCCCAGCTGACAGGGTCCACTTGCCAGTTACGTTGTAAACCATTGGCTTTCGCATTCGATTCAGCGATAATGCAAAGTAATATATTGGCATTAGCCAGAGTCTGGCTCTGATTTGAAGGATGAGCATGAGCATGCGTATGTGCAGGTACGGGTGGCTGTCCGCGGTGCAGGGGCCGCGCGAGCCGCGGGCGGTGGCGGGCGCGGTGGTGCACTATCACATCCGCGACTCGCCGTGGTTGCGCGGCCGCCTGCGCCTGCTCGCGGAACGCTGATGCGTCAGCGAAGCGGCGCCGACCATTCATCATATATTTCTAGTAGCCTATCTTGACCACCGTAGTTCAATTTGACACGTATTTATAATATGATAAGACATAAAATAAACTTCGTCTGCGTAACGAATTTCATTTCAGAAAACCTTCAACAGTTATAATACTAATCTTTGATAAAAGCTGATAAGAGCTAATCTATTATTCCACACCGAATTGTTAAAGCCTATGAATTAACCATATCTATAACACCACTTATTAACTCAATTATCTCAATGCTAAGTAACATTTTCAATAATTACTGTATCATTGAATAAAGATAAATTTAAAATTATTTGTAACACATTTTAAACCACAGTTTTGTTATTGGCATTGCAACTTTGAATTGTACAATATTGACTAAATTTTATTGCTGTAAAACTGTATGGAAATAAATAAATAAATAAATTCCCTTTACACACATTTTTGGCAAACAAGCTTAAAGCCCTTCACTGATGTGGAGGAGGCTCAAGTCCAGCAGTGGACTAGTATGGGCTGTTGATGTGATGTGGTGTGCTTACTGCCTCAGTACAAATGTAAAAAATGTACTCAAAACATTAAAATAATACATTTCCTTTCATTTTAAAAATTATTCAATTATAATACGTAGTTACCACTCCCAGGTTGTCAACCCTGTAAAAACCTTTCCTTAATATTTTCCAAAAACAAAACCACATAAAGGAGATGAGTTCATTACTTTACTAAAAATACAATTATTTTACACCTAAACTCCAACTACCTATATTATACCACACCAAATAATATGCATTTTTTATATTATTTTGTATTTTGTATACTATATATTGTGTGCAATAAATGAATAAAATGCATTTTATTTAATCTAGAAGTGTAGGCCAGAGGCACTAACCAGTGCGGGAGCCCTCCCGGCTCGCTCCGAGGTCTTCATCGACAGTGGCAGCTCCACCCTCGGCCTCCTGTGCTCCGCACCATCCTGCACATAACACCTAGTGTTAATTACAATAAATAAATAATATCTATTATTTTCACCCAAATCTAACTACCTAACCAGTAACAATAATTTTGAATAGTTAGGTAAAGTGCTGATAATACATACATGAATTCACAATGTCACGTCTTTTACCTGGTAGGCAGAGACCAATAGTATTGACGATAATGTAACTGATAATTTAAATTATATCCAAGATTTTCATGTCTTATGATGTCTCCAATAAACTATATGAACCCATTTGACATTCATTATCAAATCTTAATGGTAATATAGAACTATTAATAGCCTCTCAATGAGGTAGGGAGGATATCTATACAAAATAAAATACATGCCTGTCTGTTCAGAAATAATAACAATCTATACATATAATAAAACAGTAAAAAAAGTATCTGTACATTGAAACTATTTTCCAAAAAAATTATTAGGGTGATGAAAAAATAGTAATAGAATAAGAATATTAAAATTTTTGCCTATCTGTTTGTTTCTCTGTTTGTACACCCTAATCTCCGGAACTACTGGACGGATTTGAATAAAACTTTATTTGTTGTGTAGCTGTTAAGCCTAGGCAACAGGCTAGGGTACAATTGATTTTTGAATTTGAAAAGTGGAACACCTGATGTAGAACCATAATAGCCAGCTAAACTATAAGAAATATTGAAGTGGCACCAAAAGGATTATGATGGGGTTTTCATAGTTTGTGTAGATGGGGATCAGCTTAAATCTAGGCCATGTTTCATCTAATTCGATTGGGTAGAACCCGAGATACAGCTTGACCTCTCTGTACTACTAGCTTTCATACATTAGTGAGCTCTTTTAAAATGGTTCTAGGGAAAAAGATTATCTCTAAAAACCTTATATATACCCTAAATTATACCCTAAAAACGATTTCCAAGCGGACGAAGTCGAGGGCAAATGCTAGTAAAATACATAATAAATTGGGATTGAGATAGCAATCATTCTGAAAAACCTGTCTTGGATCAGTCTTATGCCCTGAAATAAAAAGCTATGGGCTGTTGAATAAGATTTAAATAAGTATAGACAATAGATTTTAATAAGATTGTATTATGGGCAAATTAACAAGCTAATGGGCTTGTCTGAGAACCATTAGGGCGCCGAAAAATGAAAGAAACTCATACAATAAAGCCGGTTGGAGACCGGTGTCGAGTCGCCATCAACGCTGCCAGGTATACATAAATGAGATCTAAGTAATTATCGTGTTCAAAACCTAATAAAATTATTAGGTTTGGAATATTGGAATATAGAATAACTTTATGACACAATTTTGAGTTTGATGATTCTAATAGGAAATTAGTATAGGAAAAACAGAACTGCTACGTCGGCATGGAACCACAAAAGCCGGCGGGTGAGAATAATAACTTACCGGACAATAGGAGCACAGCTACGCCCAGCCATATATAGTTTTTCATTTTAAAGAGACCCTAATTTTATGCTTGATTGTATTTTACCACTCTAAACAATGTATTAACTCACTAATTCACAATTCAAAAGTGGGCGACAAGCGTGTGTGAAAAATCGAGAAAAATATACCGTTTCGTTTGTTTGATCAGTGAATTCTCCAATCATATCCAACTTCACAATTTAATCGAATCTTAACCTTTACTACTATTGGTTTAAAATATGACTAGATAAATATAACCAATGACGAATAACCACGAATACTTTAATAGCGAATGAACAACAATTTGCGTATCCAAATGTCGTTTTCCTATTGGCCAAACATTTATCGGCTTGGAGCATAATTTTTATGACGTGTTGTTTAAGAAGCCTTGGTTTTATATTACCGTATCGCACTATTTTATAATACTACATTTAGAATTTAGAAAGAAGAGAAAAATAAAAACACTAACAATAAATTAAAAAATTATAAAGTAGTCTCCAAGCCAATAAATATAAAAACCGAATTTGATGTGACATTTCCAGTGTGACCAAAATATATACTAATTCTTAAACTGGCTGAAATAATTACTAGACCTGCTAATCTCACGGGTATGTCAGTAGTAATCTGCTGTATAGTTTATTATAACAATTGTGCGAAAAATAACCTTAATAAAACGTGATAAAATTATTGTAAAAGTCCACCAGCAACTCAGGTTACTTTGACAGGTTGTGGAAAAATGAGTACACTAAACTTAGTTAACTGGTAATAATAATAATCTATTAAGTGGAAATATAGCTCGACCCTATTGAGTAGGGTGAAGTGTCGAACTGTTTTGTGACCCACAAAACAGTTTTTTTTTATGTTATGCGGCAGACCACCTGAATGAAAGGGGTCACCGCCGCCTATGAACATCAGAAACACCAGGGGAGTCACCAATGCGTTGCCCGCCTCTGAAAAGATCTCTATTATACCTCTTGTATGATCCCATGTCATAGTCCAAAGAAAACACTGTGGCTGTAAACTCATTTCACATCCGAATCGTACGAGCGAGAAACGTTCTTTCAAACCATCGCGTGGTGACCAACAGAGGGTCTACGTAGTGGGGATGAGTACCCAGCCCACGGCGGGTGGTGCGATGGCGCAATTGTGCAGTGGGCACCAGATCGAAAAGTTTCTCGGGACAGTCCCAATTGTACAACCGATAGAACACACACAGGGAGCCAAAGTCCCTTCGGTTAGCCAGTGGTTCTAACTTGCTTGTTTGTATGGGATCGTCGACAATTCGTACGCCGCGTATCTGTACGGAGTCCAGAGGATTAAGCAGGTCGGCAGTTTCGCCGGCCCAAAGATGGAAACAATACTCCATATAAGGCCGCACCTGTGCCTTGTACAGCAGCAGGCGCTGCCCTGGGGTGAAGTATCGCTTGGACCGGTTAAGCACTCCAAGCTTTTTGAAAGCCAGTGTGGCCTTATCTTCTATGTGACTCCAGAATCGCACGCTGTCCGATATGTCGACACCAAGGATCACGATACTATTTGAGATGGAGAGGGGTGTTCCTTGGAACTGCGGCACCATGACAAAAGGTTCCTTTTTGGCGGAAAATGCGCAGACCTGTGTCTTTGAGGGGTTGAATTCCACTAGGTTCAGTCTGCCATAGTGAGCAACTTGCTTCAAGGAGTGTTCAATCTCTGACACAAGTCTTATTCGGCTTTCCGACACCTCGGAACGAGGGATATTCTCACGGCCAATATAACGAGCATCTTCAGCACTCTCATCTGCATAGCAATGAATACTGGGAAAATTCAGCATATCATTGATATGCAGAAGAAACAGCGTGGGAGATAGCACTGAACCTTGGAGTACTCCAGCATTAATAGTCGTGGTATCGGAGCAGCATCCGTCGACAACGACTTGGATGCTCTGTCCAGACAGAAAGCTGGATACCCAATTGCAGAGCTCCTCGGGAATACCGTACTTCGGGAGTTTTGTTAGGCAGTGCCCTGTGCCAGACCGAATTAAATGCCTTGGCTATATCAAGACTGACAGCCAGAGCCTCCCCCTTGCTCTCGACGGCCTCAGTCCACCAGTGTGTTAGGTACACAAGAAAGTCACCAACTGAGCGACCATGACGGAAGCCATATTGACGGTCACTGATCAGCTGGTGATCCTCGACGTATCCAAGGAGCTGGATATTGATGACCCGCTCCATCACTTTAGAGAGCAAGGAGGTTACCGCTATAGGCCTGTAATTTGATGGGTCTGAATTGTCCCCTTTCTTGGGTTTCTTTTATAGATGTGTAAACACACATTTATAAAAACTTAGTTTTATTTACCAAAATTACTGTAAAACTATAAATCAACATACATCAATAACAACAACTTACCTTATTTACCTATTAACTTAACCTATTTTCTAATATCAAATTTGAAATTTATCCTTGAAATTTGATTTAGATCTGATATTTCAATTACTGTGTTAGTGCTACTCCGGGCTCACACACGGACTCAACTTGAGATTAGTATGGTAGCACTTCCGAAAATAATAACTGGCGTTTTAATGCCAGCGTTTAATGGCGTTTTAATAAATTTATTCTGAGGCAACGAATGATGACAGTCACACATATTACACACATAGTAGAGCTCGTCTAGTCTAAAATGACGCACCCCACTACTTAGTTAGTTGATTTCAATGTGTGAGTGCAAATATTAATAACGAAACTTCATCTGTGTGGGAGCGTCGACTGCTCCAATTGAATGACGCGAGCTCCTACGTTGGTGTCTCACCGGCAACTGATTGACGAATTACAACGGCATTTGTATATGTATTGCGTACATATTTTAAACTTGCTTGTGTGCGTTAATGCGATAGTGGGGCGTGTCATTTTAGATTAGACGAGCTCTACTGAATATTATGAATTTAAAGTAGATAGTACATAAAAAAAATTCAATTTCAATAATTCTGTAGTATGAAAATAAGAAAATCAATCACCCGCAAATTAGTTTTACCCTAACTATTATTCTTCCTCGAATGAGACGTTTTCAAGGACAGCTTCTCATAAATTCACGTAGATCATCGTTCATTTTAAGCAATAAATAATATTCTATTCTATTCTAGATGGTGCGTTCTAAGGACTCAAACATGATTATAATCTTTTGACTACACTGGCTGTCAAAACTAAGTACCACACTTTCAAAATTGTAATAATTTTTAAAGTATACGAGATATTTTCGAAATAAAAAGGATTAGAAAGAGGATTTCATTCTTAAACCAAAAATTTCGTTGTCTATAACGTTTTCTTATGGAATGGGTAATAAAACGTTATAAACAAAAACACTCCTTTTTGTTGCTATAAAAATGGATGTGTCCGTTTTTTCTTTTCGTTTTGTACATTTCTTTCTTGATCGATGAATTATGATTCCAAAGCCAAAGAACACGTAACACTTTACTTATCATGCCTTTTTCACCAGAAGAATGTGTAAGAATCATGGTTTTTCTGGAACTAGGTATCATTATTCGTCGTACTCCAAAAATTGGGGGTGTACCTTAAGAACGGTCCGTCATGTGAAGTGACGGTACGAATAAACTGAAAATCATCGGAGAAGTCCTTGTAATGGCAGGCCCGAGGACCCGAGAGGACCGCTATATTGTTTCCACAGTGTTGAGAAATCGCCACCTCGATGCAGTTGAGTTCAGCAACAGCTTCTTCAGACTTGAAGAGACTACATTAGTGACAGCACAGAGAGAAGAAGACTTGCTGAAGCAAATCTGAAGTCCCAAATGCGTCCCCAAACTGGAGAGAGGGCAGCGACTAGCAAGACTGCGCTACGCACGTGAACACATAACGGTGGGGTAAAAAAATACGTGTGGCACTCGGGGACTGTCGCGGTAAAGCATAGCATTCGCGGCATAGCATTTTTTTATTAACTTATGCAATTATAATTATTTATTTATTTTATTTATGCAGTATTAGATAGATAGATAGATGTATCCGGGCCATTTTCCGCATTCAGGCGAACTCGCGCCCATTCTGCGTAGATATGGTGTACTCCAAGATACCCTATTGTTCCTGCCATCCCAACTCCTCCAGGAAACGCAGCAGTCCTTTCAGTTTTGCAAACGTCTCTGGAAGGGTTTGTGGTTGTCCGAGATGCTCATGCCTGTATGTTGCCACCCCCTCGCATGTCCGCAGGATGTGTGCTGCTGTCTCTTCCTCACTAAGGCAGGCTCTGCACAAGGGGCTGTCGGTGAGACCTATGGTGAAGAGGTGTTTATTAAATGGACCGTGTCCCGTTAATGCTCCGGTTACTAAACGGAGTTGCTTTTTGGTTAGTTTTAAGAGCCTTTCGGAAAGGGGAGGGTTAATTTTCGGTAGAGCCTCCTTAGCTTGTCTGCATTCCTCTAGTGATGACCAGAGTTGGTTGTGTTTTACCTTGATTCTATCCATCAGGTGTTTACGGGTCCATGCAAATGGCATGGGTATAATTGGTTCCGGGCCTGTGGGCTTCATACTTGAGCCTCTTCTGGCCAACTCATCAGCTGCGTCGTTCCCCCTCGATCCGCTGTGTCCTTTAATCCATTGTAGGGTTATGGGATTTGTTTTACATACCTCATTTAAGCATTTGCGGCAGTCGAGTAGAAGTCCCGAGGTTGTGTTGTTGTTTTCAAGGGCCATGAGTACTGCCCTGCTGTCTGATAAAATCCTGATAGGCTGTTGTTCTACCTACTTGTCCCGTACCGCGTGTGTGGCTAGGATGATTCCCATGCACTCCGCTTGAAAGATCGTGTTGTACTTACCCAGTGGGGCCGCTATTTTAATGTTTAGGTCTTCAGAGAAAACTCCGCAACCTGTACCTGAGTCTGTTTTGGACCCGTCAGTGAATATCCTTACTTCTCGTATGTTTTGCCCCTCCCGCGGGTCTTCGTACAGTTGGATCTTGTACTTCTTGACCGTTTCTACCTGCTTTGGTATTCGGTCGCTAATGGCCTCAATCATTGGTTCCTTTTTTGCTTCATCGTAGTAAAGTACCGTATGCGGGAGCGGTACTTTGTCCAATAGATTTGAGTGTTTTAAACGTACCATAGCTATTGTCGCTTCTTGTTGTACGTGAAGGTGGAGTGGTGTTAGGTTGAGCATAGCTTCCAGGGCTGCAGTTGGGGTTGTCCTCATGCAGCCGCTAACTGCCATGCAGGCTATCCTTTGTAGTTTTTGTAGTTTTGCTATTGTGGTGGATTGTTTGGTTTTGGTCCACCATACTACCGCTCCGTAGCAGAACATAGGCCTAATCACTGTTTTGTATAGCCACATTATGACTTTGGGGGATAGTCCCCAGGTCTTCCCTATCATCCTCCTGCATTGCCAGAAGGATATTGTAGCTTTGTTGTACCTTGATTCAATGTGGTTGTTCCAGTTTAATTTGTTATCAAGTATTACTCCTAGATATTTTACCTCCGTTGATAGAGTAAGTTGTGTTTTAAAGAGACTGGGTAGTCTATAGTTACCTAAAATTCGTTTATTAGTAAACATTACCATCTCTGTCTTCGTTCGATTAACCGAGAGTCCATACTCATTACACCACAGTTCCACCATTTTCAGAGCTCTCTGTGTAACTCCAGTGACGGTGTCCGCGTTGTTTCCAGTAATGAGTATGGCCAGATCATCAGCATAACCTACTGTGAAAAAATAGTTAGAGTTTAGTTTAGATATTAGTGTATTATCCACCAAATTCCATAGAAGAGGTGACAGGACTCCGCCTTGCGGGCAACCTCTTACCACTGACACCTGTTTGTTAGGATTACTATCTAGCTGAATGACTCTTTTACTAAGCATGTTCTCTATCCATCCCGAGATAGTTACCGGGACATTGTGTTTGTTTAATGCGTTTTTAATGCTTGTGAAGTTAGTTTTGTCAAAGGCTCCCTCTATATCTATAAAAGTACCTAGACATATTGCTTTATTTTGAATTGCATTTTCGATTTTCCCAACTACTGCATGCAGTGCCGATTCTGTAGATTTACCCTTTGCAGTATTATTTTTCCTTGATATTAATTCGAGCTAATTAATGCCATTACCAGTACCAGTACCATATACATTCTCGTTAAGGTTCAACTAGTCGCGGGCTCGAACTCACTCGTGGACGCGGTCAAAAAGCACGCTAGCATTGTGTCTAAAAGAGATAGAATCAGTTATGAGCACTTAGCAGCTAGTCTACACGCATACGTCTAGTCGCACGCACACAAACACCGTGCCAAAGTCTGCTGAACTGAAACGACGTTAGATGCACGGCTTTGAACGCCGCACCACTGTGCCGGTCGGAGTGGGGGGTGTTAGGTTTTTTTCGTTACGAAATTTCTTGATTCGGTCGCCACGCTCAAAGCCCGCGATAAAAGCTATGCAATAGTTTAAAATAATGAGCAAAAGTTTTTATCACAGATGAGTCTATTGAGTACTATTCACTCCCGATGGCAGGCGAAGACACCTGACCGACCTGGTGAACGAGACATTCAATTCTACTTCCAGTAAGGTAGAGGCTCTGTACTCTGTATGGGCTGGCATCTCTTCAGAAGGTCGCACAGAGCTAGTGGTTATGAGTAGGAAAAGATATGCTCAAGGAATGCATAATGATCATGCAGGGTCATATGTAGTAAATATGGGTGATGAATCGACGCTGATGCAGGAAAAAGCCCGGCCACACAGCGCTCAGGTTGTGCCAGAGTATATTCAGGAGGTTGGTATCAGCTGGAAGGCTTGGTCATTAAGAAGTCCTGATCTTGATTCTATCGAGCATGCCTGGAATGAGCTCGGGAGGCTGGTCAGAAGCTACTGACCACTATCTTCCACCCCACAGTCCTAAGACATGTCCCAATGGAAGAATGGGAGAATATTCCCCAGCATTGACTCCAAGACCTCGTCTTCCGAATGCTAAATCAGCTCGAAGCTGTAATGAAAGCCAGGGAGGAAATACAAGTAATTAAAATGTAAATAAAGCGTAAAACATACTTATAAATGTTGTTTCAGTTTTTTGTCATTAAGTTCAAAATGACAAGTTTTAAGCTTTTATCTTTTTTCAATTTAAATATGTCACAAATGTATAATAAATTGTAGTTTCAAAGAAAATAGACAAAATTTCCTTTAAACGTTGTTTATTTCAGAACTCTAACATCTATAGTTTAGGAGAAATTTCAATTTTAAAAGTGTGGTACTTAGTTTTGACGGCCAGTGTATATGGGGCTATTGTTGTAGTTATATGGCATATCATGTGTGTGAGTGTCATCATTCATCGCTTCATAACAAATTAAACCACATTAAAACACTAATTACTATAATAGGACCACGATATTATGACACCACTTGGAAGTCAACCTTCCAAAAAGCTCAAATTGGTCTTGATAAGGTAATGGAGTGGCTAAGTAGTAATTTATTAACTATAAACGCTGACAAAACTAAATATATGACATTCGGTATCCGTAGTATCTCACATCCGATGCCTAATACTTTTAAACTTATAGCTCACAATTGTAATAAACAACATACTACTTGTAACTGTCCCGAATTAACAAGCGTCTCTGAAATAAAGTACTTAGGAATTAAGGTTGATAATAACTTAAACTTTAATTCACATATCAAAGCAGTTACCGCTCGTTCACGGAAATTAATTTATATTTTCAAAATACTTAGACATATCCTGGACTTTAATATAATAAGAATGGTATATCTTGCATTGTGTTAATCTGTATTCACATATTGTAGAACGGTGTGGGGTGGGGCAGCGAAAATGAAAATCAAACGTCTAGAAAGTGCTCAAAAAGCTATCCTAAAAGTGACTACATTTAAACCGCGGTTACATCCCACAGAAGACCTCTATAAAGAATGTAAAGTTCTTACCATAAGGCAACTCGGCATTCTACAAATGGTACTCAAGCAGCACATAATACTTACGTATGATCCCGGCATAGAAAAATACAAAAGGCGGTTTGATATAGTCTGCAAGTCTCAACAATTTAAAACAACTTTTTCTCAAAGATTTTTCTGCTTTCTGGGCCTCTTTTTATACAATAAACTAAATAACTTTTTAAATATTTATCCTTTGTCTAAATTTGAGTGCAGAAAGACGATGACGACATGGCTACTTCAATGTAACTATAATTGTACAGAACATCTATTACATGTAGTATCATAGCATGATTGTAACATATTCAACAAAGTATGGTTATACACCAAACATATCTACACACGCACACACACGCACACACACACACACACACACACACACACACACACACACACACACACACACACACACACTAAACATAACTATAGTAGTAATGATAATTACAGTATATTATAAGTCTGTTCCTTGCATGTTCTTGTTTTTTTTTTATTTCTCCTCATTTGATGGAGTACAAATTTGTAAATAGCTTACTCTTTGTTTATAGTTTACAAAATATCTTCTATCAAATCGATATACTTCCTGTTTCTATTTTGCATATTTCTAATTGTTCTCTATAATAATAAGATAGTTTGCTCTGGGGTGGAGACATGGTGACCTGTAGCACAGGTTTCCCTAGTTCAGGCACCAGTCGCCACAAATATGTGTACGTATCCAACATGTTAATAATGCACCTAGTTTCATAAAACATAAAAATATTATGTATACATTGTTGTTTCCCCACAACAATGTAAACATAATATTTGTATATAAATGGATTATTTATTATTTATTTATTTCATTATAAGGCCGTATTGACTGACAGTAGTAAAAATTATAAAATGTGGATATGGCAATAATCTAAGGATAATCTGTCCTTGTCAGTCCTTCTTGTAAACATTCAGTTATTTGGCTTAAACTTGTACTTTAAGTTTGACTAAATTATTAATCATGCTGAAAATTATCTCTCTCACTTCCTTTTTAATTGTTTTGCCCATTATTTAATAATACATTCGACTTGCCTACCTATATGCAATGTAATGTGAGAGTATTTGCTGAGTATTTACCAAAATATTTGCGAACCCACTGGTGGATTACACGAAGCTCCAATCTGATCTGGACGTCATTGCAAACTATTCAAAGGATTGGCTTATTAATTTAAGCTCCGAGAAATATACTGTTCTGCATATAGGCAATAAGAACCCGCATTTGACATACAAGCTGAATTGTGAAGAAAGAGTGAAGTCTCAGACGGACCTGGGTGTCATTATCACAGAAAATCTAAAGTGGGAAGAACATAGAAGTATGATAACCAAGAGGGCAAGGAGTCTCAATAACTTATAAGAAAAGCATTTGAAACAACATCACCTGAAATCATGATAAAAATTTATAAAACATATATCAGACCATTATTGGAGTATGCCTTCCAGATTTGGAGCCCCTATTTTAAAAAGGACATTGAAACACATGAGAAAGTACAGCGTAGTTTCACTAAAATCCCAAGAGAATATAAGAAATTATCCTACGAACAAAGACTAGACAGCCCGAAACTAGACATGCTACACGAGCGGAGACAACGTGGAGACCTAATAGAAACGTACAAAATCTTAAACGGACATTATGATGTAAAGAACTTTGAACAACTATTAATGCGAGTTCAGAACATTTGATTAAGAGGTCACCACTCGAAATTGGTATGAAGTTTCTCCAACAACAACCCGCACAAGCATTTTTTCAGCAACAGAGTCGTGGCACTTCGGAACAAGTTACCTGAGCAAGTTATATCAGCACCGAGTACGCCTTTTAGAATCGATAGAAAACCAAAATTAATAAATTAAGAATGTCAATGGATTGAGGATAATGAGATACAGACATAAAAGTTGCTCCAACTGCCTGTCTGTTCAGGAATAATAATAATAATATTTTTCATAACTCACGAAAATAAACAATCCTACAGAAATCAAATTGTTTGTTAGGACTTTTATGAATGACGTTCTATTACTTTTAAAAAACTTGTCATGAGTTGCCATACAGATATGTTTTTTTAAATAAGTTATTCAGACATAGCGTGGTCTTATTAAAGAGCATTGAACATTAACTATGGAGAAAATCACCACCCACTTTCCGCCATTTTGAAAAAATATCGATTTTACGGCCACTCATAAAACTTATGCCAATCGATAGGAAACTTTAATATCTATCGATCACTATGTTCAAAAATGTCGAAAACGGTATACCTTGCGAGATACCGCAAGTCAAAGATGTACATTATCTACCGAAACATGGGGAACAAAGACATCCTACTAAGTCTACTCATAGTCAAATATCTTCTTAACTACTGAACCGATTTCGATTAAATAAAATTAGGAATAATTTCGATTAAAAGACCTTTCAAATACAGAAAACCGCATTGAAATTGGTTCATCCGTTCGGGAGCTACAGATAGATAAATACACGCGTTAAACTTACAACAAAAATTAAACTAAAATAAAGTGTATTGTAAGATTATGTGTTCACCAACACACAAAATACTTTATTTCATAATAATATGCCACTCGGCTCTCGAGACTGTTCAATTAGTCTCCGGTCCCCAGAGGTAGACCATGGACAACCTCGCTGCGCCATATACCGTTGGCATTTGGCACACCTAACGAGTAGCGAGCTCGTGGCGGTGCTGAAGTTTGACTAGTCTCATAGTACAAAACGGTCACCCATTCAGTTAAAGGACGCTATGAGCATAGCTTAACCTAGGTTATCGGTCTGGCAAGTTTCTTTATTTTATGGAATAAGATAATTAAGATAAGTTGCTTAATGCAGTGCTTACACTGTAAGAGCAAGCTCCTCAACTCTTACTCAGCTAGCAACTCCGCATAGCACTTGGCGTTGTACCTACATCGCCTAGCACTTGCCATGCATATGACGTTAATAATGTGACCAGATCCCAGAAATCGATTTCTGTGTTTTTGACAACTTCTTTTTTTTGGGATGGGACATATTTACCCAAGTAAATTACCGACTTGCAATGCGAGAGTACCGGGTTCAAATCTCACTGTCGCCATGTATCAATGACGGGCGGATGGTAGTCGCCGCATGTTAAAAGCGAAAACACCGCAAAAAATAGAATGAAAAGGTCCTCTGTTGGAAGTAAACACCATGCTAGGGCGTCGACGCTGAACGACGCGCAGGCATATTGCCCTACACCTGCGATAAGTGGGCTAGGGCCACCCTGTCACGCGCGGGCAGGGTTAAAGAAGTTAGCGTCTAACAGTAGGAAGCTCCGCTTCGCCACCCAAAACGTCGGTCTCTGACCGGCCGGTCTCGAGAGCTGGCTGGCTTGTTGCACAGGCGCCGCGTTCAGGTTGCATTCCTGCAAGAGACGAGGTGGCTTGGCTCCAAGTCTAGGGAAATCGGGCAGGGATACAAGCTGTTGTACACCGGATCGGCAGAAGGGAGGAATGGGGTCGCTATTGTGGTGGGCGACGAGTTCCGGAACGGCATTCTGGAGGTGAACAGAGTGAGCGATCGACTCATGGTGATCAAGGCGCAAATTGAGGGTATATCATTAGCCTATGCTCCCCAGTCCGGCTGCGCCAACACCGAAAAGACTGCCTTCTGTAACAGTTTCAAAAATACGCTGTCACGTAAACTATCCTCCGAACAGATTGTGGTTCACCTTCTTCCAGAAAAGACCAGAACACCTCATAACCTACAAAAGTGGCCCGCACCAATCACAGATCGATTATCAGCTGATCCGAAGACGTGAAATCGGTCATGTATTCCAGTGCAAGATCATCCAGGGGGAATGCCTCACTACACAGCACCGAGTCCTTGTCATGGTCGTCCGCGTGAGTAGTAGACGGCGTACGGCAGAACGCTGCGTCCCGTCTGTTAAGTGGCGGTCTCTGAGCAGCACGAGCTAGGAGTTCTTGGAGGCAGCCGAAAGCCTCGATTGGAGCGCAAAGGGTGTAACTTTCAATGAGCTCTGGTGTCACTATCAGAAATCCATCCTCAAACTCGGACGAACAGTACTCGGCACGTCGAAAGCGTCCGACGAATTGACAAGGATACGGTGTAGTGGAATGGTGAGGTGCAGGAAGCGGTTAGGGACACAAAGGCATGTTTCAAGAAATGGCAGCACAGTAACTCACTATCGGATAAGGAAGTGTACTTGGGAGCAAAGCGGTGGCAAAAGCGCGGTCGGCCCAGCTGGCTCCGCTCTACGATGCGTTGGTTTCTGTGGAGGGGCACAAGTGGAGTCGGGACAGTCTGGATGTGACAAAGTGTGTTGCCATAAAATGTACGGATGGCCTTTTGCTTACAAGTGCAAACTCTATTAAAGACCGGTGGTGCTGTCATTTCAAGGAACTGTCTAACGATGCCAACAACTACGTACCACCACAGCTTCCTCCAAACCTGGGCATGATAAGCCGGATCACCCCTGATGAGATGGAGAGGTCTCTGGTATGTATGAAAAACGTAAAAGCTATTGGACATGACGGAATACCCATAGCAATCTGGAAAACAATGGGGACCCGGGGCGTACTCTTGCCCACTGAGCTATTCAACAGGATTGTAGCTACGGGGCTTATAACTGACGCGTGGCGCGTTAATATTATCACACCAATCTATAAAGGAAAAGGCAGTGTGCAAGAGTGCGGCAACTATCGAGGTATCAAACTTATTAGCCACACAATTAAGCTACTCGAACGGATTGTTGACCAGGGACTTCGCCAGGAATGCTCCTTGTCAGAATGCCAATACGTCTTCAGGCCGGGTTGCAGCACCATGGATCCAGACTTTGCTCTCAAGGTCCTCCAGGAGTCTCATTGCAGTAGGAATCAACCGTTGCATTTCGCATTTCTCGACCTGCAGAGGGCTTTAGACAGTGTCCCTCGGGAGATAATCTGGTGGGCTCTGAGAGCAAAGTCTGTGCCCGAGGCGTACATTTCTATTATACAGGACATGTATGCCAATACTGGAGCTGTTGTCAAAACATCGTAGGCCATACTAACCCTTCCCGATTACTGTAGGTGTCCACCAGGGTTCTGTGTTAAGTCCTTACTTGTTTTGCATAGTGCTCCATGCCCTCACTGCGGAAATTCAGGACATGCCTCTTTGGCTTATGACGTACGCTGACGACATTATACTGGTGAGCAAGCTTATGCAAGATCTTGAGACCAGAGTAAACACGTGGAAAGATGTGCTAGAAAACGGTGGTTTGAAGATGAATATCGCTATAACAGAGTATATGGCCAGCTGCAGCGCGGATCCCGACACCATCCGTATAGGTAACGAAGCTGTCAATATACAGATAAATTCAAATACCTCGGATCCGTGATGCACGAGTCCGGCGATATCGGCCCCGATGTTAAATCCCGAATCTCTGCGGCTTGGGCCAAATGGCGGGAACTAAATCCTTGTAAAGCTTAAAGGGCTTATATACAAGAGTATAATTAGACCGAGGATGCTCTATGGCAGCGAGACATGGCCAGCGCTGACGAAACACGTTCGCAAACTCCACGCCAACGAAATGAAAATGCTGCGCTGGATGAGCGGAGTAACGCGACTCGATCGAGTACGTAACGAGTACATCCGCGGCAGCCTTTGTGTGAGGGATATCGCAGATAAGATCGAGGAGGCTCGTCTGCGCTGGTTTGGTCACGTGTTGCGTAAGCCTCAGGGAGACTTGGGAAATAGGTGCCTGAATCTGCCGGTATCAGGAAAGAGGCCCCGTGGGTGGCATAAGAAGCGATGGATTGACATCGCTGAGTCCAATGTGAGAGCCAACGGCTTACGACAAGGGGATGCCGAAGACCGGGCGAAGTGGAGAAGATTGAGTAGGAAAGCGGACCCTGGCAGAGGCCGGGATAAGTGCTTGGACGATGATGATCCGTCTATCTGTAGCTCCCGAACGGATGAACCAATTTTAATGCGGTTTTCTGTATTTGAAAGGTCTTTTCATCGAAATCATTCCTAACTTTATTTAATCGAAATCGGTTCAGTAGTTTAGAAGATATTTGACTATGAGTAGACTTAGTAGGAGGTATTTGTTCCCCATGTGTCGGTAGATAATGTACTTCTTTGACTTGCGATATCTCGCAAGGTATACAGTTTTTAACATTTTTGAAAATAGTGATCGATAGATATTTAAGTTTTCTATCGATTGGCATTAGTTTTATGAGTAGCCGCAAAATTGATATTTTTTCAAAATGGCGGAGAGTGGGTGGTGACCGAAATGTACTATGCTAATTGTTATTTGCTAAAGTGCTACACTGCTAACCTAAAGTTTATTTATTTTATTTAGTTTATTTATGAGCGTACAAAGGCGGACTTAAACTTACACAGATTTATCTTCTGATGAACCAGAAATCAATTAATAATATTTATTAAGTTGAGTTCCAATAAGTATTGTAACGTAACGAACTGCCTAGCAGTGGGTCAGGTTCAGTTGTAAAATAAGAAATGCTCTGTTAGAGGTCAGTAGCAAGCTATTTTATGAGAGATTAATTGGAGGTCGGTAGCCGACCCCTTGAGCAAAGAAAACAAAAGAATCAGGGTAGTGGGTATTGTATTCAGTCCATCTGTAATCTATCTAAAACAAGGAATTTATCAAAATAATCTACAAAAGCACAAACGTTATAAAAAAGAGTTTGTCCACATAACCTTCTGTCCGGGCTGGAGCACTTATTTCACTTTTCAACGCAGACCGAAAGTACTGGTTTGCGAACTGGTTGAGCGACTACGTCAGCTAGGGATTCTTATAGGTGTTGGTGGTTCATGTGACTAGGTGCATATTCTTAGAACTGGGTCTTCGGAGATAGAATTTGATGCTTCATAGCATATACTTTTTAGATTTATACTGCACACATAATAACTTTTGGCGATTTATTATCTCAAAGTAACATCACGTTATAATCTATTCACCTCCAAGGCCGAAGGCTGGGAAAACAAAACTGTCTAAATCCCTCTCTGCTTCCTCTATTCAAGGCTCGTGTCCTCGTTTAAATATTTTCTAGAACCATTTGGCACAAAGGAAGATAATATCTTGTTGGCCAGTAGTCATAGTCAACCAGCCAGTTCCCGAAATGGTCCATATTAATTTTCGGACGGTCTGGTGTTCGACAGCCAAGAATATAATTCATGCCGACCTGATGAGGAATTGGATCCAGCAGTTATCTAGAATAAGAGAGGCACAAAAAAGATTAAAATCTCCTTTGACTATTAAAAATTTCCCACTTGTCATCAAATGACATGACAAGAGTAAAATAACAGAAAGGACCCGCTCCCATTAAAAATGCGGGTTTATGTGTATAATTCGTATTGGAAACTATATATAAATCAAACCCTATCGAAATAAACAACCTTCCGAAGCATTGGGGCCCGTCCGGATCCATAATATTTAAAAAACAAGAAGTTACGAAGGTAAGAATCCAGACACACGCCATTGCCCCCTGCTTTTCATTCGGAAACCATCATTACTTTTATCATTTGGGTGTCTATATATCAAAAGAACATTCCCCAAAATCTATTATAATCAAAACATTAATAGAACGTAGTAATCAACATAGTCTGATATACAGAATAAACTTAATTTTCCAGGGAGGAATTATGGACAATCATAGCCTGAAGGGCCAAATCCAAAGATACCCATAAAAAGTGACAAATATGACAAGTTGGAAATAAAAAGCATCAACATGCTACACAAAAATGTGTCTAAAAGTCCTAATAACCATAAGTTCTAACACAAGTCAAAGCAAAACCCTGTATTCTATTATATTCAATTTAAATTAAACACATTAGTAAAAACGTAGTTACATCAAATACAGAATTAACATATTTTCCAGGAAATAATGATTGACAATCAGAGCCTGAAGGGCCAGATCCAAAGATGCCCATAATAAACTAATAAAGGTGGAAAAATTAAGAATAAAAGTGTAAACGTGTTGAAAACAACGTTTAAACAGGAGTCCTCATAACCGTAAGTATTACATAAGGCAAAGTAAAATCCTACAGTATCTACTGACATTAAAAAACCGTTAAATTAATACATTTAAAATGAATTGCATCAAAATCAAGATAGATATTAATACCAAACAGCTGTCAGTCATTATAGCACGCCATCTACTATTATTTAATTGAAGTGAGTATTAAAGACAAGTTCTGCTGTATTTGAAAAACAAGGAACAATATTAACACTATTGCAAAAATGCGAGTAAATGGACATTTTTCATAGAATCGAGACAATTTGATTATGCACATGAGGAAGGTCTAAAGTTCCTAAGGTTTAACCGATTGAAAAGGTCGTTTACGCCACACGCAAGTTAGCGTCGGAATTTCGATTCCATCCAAATGGTGTATGAAATAGAAAGTATTGCGCAAACTTTTCCGACACGCAATTAAAAGCCTTTTGGATCAGTTAGGGACCTTGGGAACTCTAGAACTCTTCAATCCACGCTCTATTTATGTATAATTAGATTGCTCCCAAAAAGTTCTCAGTGGGAGATCCAAGGTCATCAAGGATCAAGAAATAATAAATTTGATGGGGCAAAACTCGCAAGCGACACCTTCGGTCATATCGCGACTTGAAGATAAACATCAAACATCAGCAAATACTTTTGACTTTTGCAGATGCTGATGCGGATGCGGATGTTGAAATTGTTAACCCTACCTGCTACTGAATAGCTAACTGTCCGATCACTAAACTTAACTGTACTCACCGAAATGTAATGTGTGTGTGTATGCCCAATAAAGTTATTTTTATTAATTTATCGAAATTTTAAGAGAAACCTGGTCACTCAAAAATAAAATGTAAATTTTTGACTTTGACACACAACTTTGACATTTGATGATTTGACATTGACACAGCCGATGACAGACAGGACGATGAATTTTGGTTTTGTTTTGTGAATAGGCAATCATTTATTTACTTTTATTTGTTTTACCGCAAATACGAGGATAAAGAAGATATTATAACACGAAGAAGCTTCCGATTCTAACCTGTTTGTCGTTATCTTTAGAAGTCTTAGTTAACTTGAAATATTTGGGCCTAAAGTGTTATGGAGAAGAGACAGGCTCCTCGGAAGATCACGTCTAAGAAGCAGATCCAGTACCGGCCGAGCTCCTGGGGCGTCCATCAATTCGAGGTGATCAGCGGCGAGGTGGTGTGCCGCGCGGCGACGCTGCGTCTGCGGGACTCGCTGCTGCTGTGGGTGGGCGCGCCGGGCGGCTCGCCGGACCTGGGGCAGGTGGCGCTGGGGATGCCGCCGCGGCCGCCCGCGCCCGCCGCCGCCACCGCGCTGACCGCCGGCGCCGGGCCCGACGGGCTCGCGCCGGGGCTGGCGCGCCGCCTCGCCGCCGCGCTCTCGAGGCCCGTCTACGTCTGCTGCGCCGCCACCTTCGACAGATTCACCTTGCCCCTCGTCGAGCACGGTCTCATCACAGAAATCAAAAGTCGACCAGAAAACTTTTAAGCTATGGACAACCTTTTTTCCTTTACTGATAACTTGTATATAATGTGAACCGAACCTTATGCTCAATGTGATTCATGTTGAACTACATTTTCAGGTATGTTTATGTATTAATTTTTAAGAATTAAAGGTTCTAAGAACAATCTAATCAGGTTATTTATTTCACTTTTTAAAGTTGGTATTTTAGAATTAAATTGAAATTTTTTATTTTAGACATTCCTCCATCCATAGTAGGTTACAATATAACTAGTGATAGTATTTAACAAGGTTTTGATCTCAGACAAATAATAGGTGGGTTAATTGAGTGTTTACAGAGATCTGAACTTTATATAGGTGAAAACCTGCGAGGGACGGCTAGTCTATTTATTTAGAAAAGCTAACAGGTACAATACAGTACAGTATGTATAGGTAGAAAAATTAGGTACAATGGATTGCTAATTAGAAGTTTTCATATATACTATCTACTTAGAAACCTTCAAGAGATTATAATACAGACTAAACTTTATAGCATGAATAACTATTGGTATACTTCACGCTACATGACCGCCAGCTGGCCCCCCACAAAGGCAGCCCGACTGGAAAATGGCTAGGTTAATAAAGTTCTAAGATGAGAGAACCAGACATACTCTGCCAGCGCCAGTCCAGACCATGCAGTGAGCCTTCAACCTAATATGTAACAATAACATAAGTACACAGACTAATCCGTATTAGACCTAGTGCAGAGGCGGACAATTGCTGTTAGTTAGTTTTACTCTGACGTTACACGTGCATAGTAATGTTAGTTCCTTTTATACTGGATTTGGGTAGGTCAATATGCTGTCTTCTGTACCTATGACTTTTTAGCTAGCTATTTTCAATGTACCTACTACCTAAAAGGTCCTACTACTAAGCAAATATGGTTTCTCTTACAGATAAAGTATTCGCTCGGGATAGTTACAAGCACCCCCAAGGCGCTTAGTTATTCACTTTACATCCAAGACTCTGTTACAAAACTTCTCAGAGAGCATCATTCCAATGCCATTGTCTCCACTCTGAGAACCCATGTTTATTTGCTTATAGCTGTGTAGCCTCTTGCAGGGCCATCACCTTTCGCCTATCAAGTACATCGGCCAGCTCAAGAGCCAGGTTGGTGTATCAACATTCAATAGAGCAAAGTTGTCATTCCTCTGGGCTAAAGTCTTTAATTATGTCTGCCTTTGGCCTGGTAGCCCTAACCCACCACAGGAGTAGGGTGTTAATTTGATTTATTTTATTATAGTCATCTTGGCGTTAATGTCCCGGTTGTGTTCCCGAGAACGAGGGCCGCCGAGAAAACGGGGTCCGCCTTGACCATGATCCAGGATTTGGCGATTACAGTGGAGCGACTACCATCTGATCTCCGTGACCCTGCTAACAGGGGAACCTGACCAGATTGGATCATGGTTACAAATTATTTTATTATAGTAAATACGGTTATTCCACCTGACACACGGCACAACAAATAAAAATTGTAATAGAAAAAAAATAATTTAAACATGTATCAACTTGCATTCTATGGAAGAGCGGGGCTTCCTGCTACAGGTATTTTATACTTAAAAAGAAGATCCCAACCACTGTTGTATCTAATTAAGCATGTTTATGAAATAAATAAAGTTTAAAGCTTAAAGTTTAAAAAGAAACAGACACTAAGAAAAAAAATACACTTCCATGTTTAATTTCATGATCTTATATTGTTGATGGGGCAATCGCAGCACAATTTACACAGGTTCAGCCTCATATGGAGTTCTATGGGCTGGTGCACCACAATACCCACTCCTTCAACTTGCTTTCATCCAATATTTTTCATTGACAATCCCCTACTCACAATAGACGGCTTGGATTTATATGCGTTCTCTATCGTTTGTACAACGGGGGAATTGTTGAACTTAGTTCCAACGACAACACATCGGCTCCCCTTATGATGCAGATGTCCAGGACGACGGTGGCCATTTCCATCAGGTGGACCCTTCATCAGCAATCTGACCATCTGTTTTTTTAGAAATAAAAAAAAATTCTTTGATTATCATTTTTTTATTGCCTAGGGAGGCACACGTCGGACTAACCAATGGCGATAAACGGCTATGGTATTTAGGTTGAGTAAGCGTAAGTTGTTTGCTTCCTTAGTGGTATAAAAATAAATTACTGATTTCTATCTATAGGTATAGGTACCTAATCTTGCATGGGAAGTTGTCTACAAGGAGTCTACTGTTCTGAGCTTCACTTCGCAAGCGTGCAATTTGTTATCAGATTTCATGAAAAGGCAAGGCTCTACAAAGCCTAATTATGTAAACTACATTTTGGTTCAGAAAGTAAATAAGCAAAACGATGTAAATTATAACTATAGTGAAGAGCTGATGTAAGCCGCACCAGCGATCGACAACGTCAGCCGTGACCGCCGCGCGCCGCCTCGGTCTGAATCCAAATTATTCCAAATAAATGATAAAACGGTCAAGCCATACACACAATTTCGGGATACAGCGGAGTGGACGACTTTTTTAATTTTTAGTATGTAATCTTTTTTTTTACCTTTTTATATTAATTTGCTTCCACAAAGTTATTACAGTAATGTAAATATAAAGTGTGGCTTACAACTTTCAGTAGGATCTGTTATGTTAAGAATAATTCTGAGCAGTTTCTTTTGAATGGTAAGTAAGGCATGCGCACCCGTGCTGTTACCCCACAAGATAACACCATAGTTAACCCACGATTTCGCGTAAGCGTAGTATGTAGCTAAGGCTGTCTTTAACTAGTTGTTTTTTAATTTCGTTAAGACCGTAAGAGATTTAGGGTATGAGCTTTCCAATCCACATGAGTGTCTATTGTAAGTCCAAGCAGGGTAAAATCGTTTACAACTTCTAATGGTGTATTTTCGTATGTTATGTTTAAGGATAAAGGCTTTTTTTGATAGGGATGAAAAGTAATTATATTAGTTTTAGAAAAGTTTACGCTAAGGTTGTGGTCGCCCATCCATTTAATTGTTTCATTCAGTAATGTTGTAATCTGGTCATTTATGCTTAAATCATTGTGGCATGAAGCGAGAAGTGATATGTCGTCTGCAAACATCACGCCATACGTTTCGCTTATAAATTTGGGAATATCATCCTAAGACACTTCCTTGATGTATGGATGCATTAATAGTTTTACTGTGTGATCGAATAGTTTGTAAAGTTCTAGTGTGTGAGTTATAGTGGTCAATGTCTACATATTGTTCCCGGTTACTTAAGTATGATGCCAACCAATCGTATGCTTTCCCGCGGATGCAAATTCCATTTATCTTATTTATTATTGTATATTTTTAGTATTTTAGATGTACCTAGGTATTAGTGTATATTTTTACTGTAACTGTAAATATTTTATCTGCATCTTAGTCTTTAAGTTTGAAAATTTGTCTTTACTTAGATACTGTCCAAATTGTACATTTTTAGAATAGACAGACAGTTAGTCAGAATATAAGTAGGTACCTACTTCATCATTATCGTATCAGCCGAAAGACGCCTAATGCTGGTCATAGGCCTCCTCAGAGATTTCCACAAAGGGCGGTCATGTGCTATCCGCATGCAGCCGGTACGAGATCGTCGATCCTCCTTGCGGGTGGCCTAGTGCTCATAGTGCTTTTTTCGGTACGTGGTCGCTGCTCGAGAACTTACTACCGTATCGGCCGTCCGTTGTGCGAGCTTATGGCATACCCACTGCAACTTTCTTATAGACAAATCCAACTTACGTAAGTAACCTTTACTCAGTGGGCTGAGTGTAAGTGTTTACGTGGACATTGGTATGAAAAATGTATAGCGCCATCTAGTGGAACGTAAATGAAGTTTTTTCTTCATAGTAATTTCCACGTAAACGGAAACGCGATAGTAAAGAAAAGTTAAGGCAAAACTTACACTCAGCCCTCAGATTGTAGGTCTTACTTTCACCCTTTTTTTGTGACATGGGTTAAAATATTATGTAGATAGGTACGTTTGTTTCGAACAAACATAGGACAGGTTATACAGGGCACCAGTCACGAATTTTCCTTAGTTTCATCCACAGAGTACTTTTATATATATGAAAGTTTCATCGAGGCGCACGGTAGTGCGGTAGGCCTAGTTCCGGCAGTGCGCACGCTATGTCATAACGTCGTTATCGTTTCCCATAAAGGTGTGAGATTTTGTATGTCAACTGACATAATTAAGTATTTTAGTTACCTGTTAATATGAGAAATTTGTGTAAAGTAGTTATGAGATATTCGAGTTTGAAAATCGCCCATTTTACTACTGACTGACTAACTGACACATCAAAATTATGAGAATTTGGAGGTCTTGAGTAGTAGGATTAGTTAAACTCCGTAGACAAGTGTGGAATGGATGTATTTACAGAAAATGTGCCTAACTATATTTACAAATACGTACTACCTAAACTTGTGTGACAGATCTAGTAAAAAGCTAATTGCATTGACCAATGGGAAAGCCCGCCGCGAGATAGCTTCCCCCACCACGCCGCGCGCCGGTGTGGTGCCGCTATAAATAGGAGGCGCAGAGCGGCGGACGCCCATTTGGCCGGCGCATCGAGGGACAGCACATCGGAGGAAGCTCGGCGCGTACGGTGGCGACTACAGCGGCGGCGAACTCCGGTGGTCTTCTGAAGCTGCGCTGGGGCTCCGTGGCGTGAAGAACAATCCCAAACAAGTCGTTCTTTTCAGAACGCAATCCTGAGTTTCGTGACCTAATACGCTCTCTGTGGCTAAATACGCATTCGTTCTATTTATTATAGAACACGAGTTTCACGACTTTTATACGAATACAATACGGTAGCCACAGTACTCCCCCTCAAGCGAAGCGTACAGGTAGTTTGGTGGTGCGTCCGGCTCGTGTCTTGTATTGTGTTGGTCTCGTGTTTCGCATTGTGGTCGGCTGTTGTCTCGATGTAGGTATCTTCGTTTCAGGGTCGTTTCTGTTGATTTGTTGTTGTTGGGTAGTGGAGTTGTATTCATTTTCAGCGGTCTCGTTCAGTGTGTAGGCAGGCTTGAGTCGGTCGATTGATATTTTAGCTTGTCGTTGTGGTAGTTGAACGGTAAATATTTTTCTGTCTCGGTCAATGACCTTGTAGGGCCCCTCGTACGGTGGTTGTAGCGGCTTTTTTACAGCGTCGATTCTTACGAAAACGTAGCTGCAGGTTTGTAGGTCTTTATGCACGAAGATCGGTCTGTTGCTTGCATGTGATGGTAGTGGTTGCTTTGGTTTCAGAGTGTTGATTGTTTTTCGTAGTTGGGATACGTAGTTGTAGTCGGCGACTTGCAGATTTTCGGTTTGTGTAGTGGTAGCAAAAAAATCTCCAGGTAGGCGCAAGTTGTAGCCGTAGGTAAGTTCGGCAGCGCTGATATTTGTGTCGTTACGTAGTGCGGCTCGAAGTCCCAGCAAAACGGTAGGTAATTCTTCGATCCACGTAGTTTGTCCTGAGAGTCGCGTTTTCAGTGCCGCTTTTAAACTGCGATGCCAGCGCTCGACGATACCGTTTGCTTGCGGGTGATACGGTGTTGTGCGTGTTTTTTCTATTCCCATTATTTTCGTTAGGTAGGTAAATAGCTGGCTCTCGAACTGTCGTCCTTGGTCGGTTGTGATGGTTTGTGGACAGCCAAAACGGGTTATCCAATGTTCGTAAATTACTTTCGCCACGTCTTCGGCGGTGATTTCTTCGGTAGGTATTGCTTCGGGCCATCTTGTAAGTCGGTCGATCATTGTGATTAGATAGCGGTAGCCGTGCCGCGTAGGGGGTAGCGGTCCGACTATGTCGATGTGAATGTGCTGAAATCTGTCTGCCGGTGGGAACGAAGATAGTTCGCTTGACGTGTGGCGATGTATCTTACATTGTTGGCAGCGTAGGCATTGTTTGGCCCAGGTGCCAACGTCCTTGTTCATCGATGGCCAAAAGTATTTTTGCGTGACAAGCTTTCGGGTGGTGCGTACTCCTGGGTGGCTGATGTTGTGGACTGCATCGAATGCTATCTTACGGTACGGCAGCGGTAGGTATGGTCGCATGTGTTGAGTAGACGTCTCGCAGTATAGAGTAATGTTCGAGTTAGGTAAAGTAATTTTACGTAGGCATAAATTACTTTGTTTCTCGAGCTTCGTTATCGTGTTGTCTCTTTCTTGCACTCTTGCGATTTCTTCGTAATTGAGTGTCGTTGGGCAGGCGATACTTTCGACGCGGCTGAGGGCGTCGGCGACGACGTTATCTTTGCCAGTCACGTGACGAATGTCGGTGATGAATTCGCTGATGAATTGCAGTTGGCGTGCTCGGCGCGGTAGCTCGGATGGAGATGGCGCCTTGTGTAATACGTAGGTAAGCGGCTTGTGATCGGTGAAAACGATAGTTTCTCTTCCTTCGAACATTTTTCTGAAGTGCTTGACTGCCATGTAAATAGCTAGTAGTTCGCGGTCGAATGTACTGTACTTCTGTTGTGCGTCGGAGAATTTCTTCGAGAAGTAGCCGAGTGGTTGCCATCTGTTACAGATGCGTTGTTGGAGGACGGCTCCAGCTGCTTTGTCGGAGGCATCTGAGAATATCGCCAATGTTCCATGGTGGGATGGGTGGGCGAGTAAAGCTGCCTTTTGAATGCTGGCTTTACAGGCTTCGAATGCAGATGTTGATTGGTCGTCCCATTTTATTTCTGTTTTGTCTTTCCTCTTCGAATTATGTAGGTAATTACTGAGCGGGGCTTGGATGGTAGCAGCGTTGGGTATGTTCTCTCGGTAAAAGTTGAGCATGCCGAGGAATCGTCGTAGCTCTTCGATCGTCTTCGGTTTCGGAAAATCGGCGATTGCATTGATTTTCTCTTGTGGAGGTTTTATTCCGTGCTTCGAGACGTGGTACCCGAGGAAGTTGACTTCGTCTTTGCCAAACACGCATTTCGAAGGGTTGATAGTGATGCCGTATTCTTCTAGTCGTTGTAGGACTGTTCGAAGGTGTTTCCGGTGTTCATCTTCGGTTCGGGAAGCGATGAGGAGATCGTCGACGAATGGAAAGACGTAATCCAGCCCTCGCAGAACTTCGTGGACAAACCGCTGAAATGTTTGCCCGGCGTTGCGGAGGCCGGGGCACATGCGTGGGAACTCGAACAATCCGAACGGTGTTTTTATTGCTGTTTTTTCGATGTCTTCTTCCTTGATTGGTAATTGTTGATAAGCTCGGTTCAAATCGAGCGTAGAGAAGACTTGACAACCGGCGAGATGGTAGGTAAAATCTTTGATGCGTGGTATCGGGTAGCGGTCAGGCTTCGTTATACTGTTTAGGCGTCGGTAGTCGCCGCAAACTCGCAGGTCACCGTTTTTCTTCGGTACGATGTGTAAAGGTGATGCCCACGGGCTCTTGCTCGGCCGGCACAATCCTTGATCGATCATGCTTTGGAATTCGTTCTTGACTCGATCGTAACGATTGTGAGGTATGGGGCGGGCTCTGCAGTACAACGGTGGTCCGGAGGTCTCGATGAAATGTTCCACGTTGTGTTTGGGGTTGAGTTTCATCGGCTAGAATGCTGTGGTAGGACTGTTGCAGGTCGATACTTCGAACTGTAGGTATGTTCGTGTGACAAACTGGTGCGTTGACTGCTAGGTTTGTGACGTCATCGATTAGTCGACGGTTCTTGAGGTCTACAATCAGTCGGTGATGTTGAAGAAAATCGGCTCCAATTATTGGTCTGCTGACGTCGGCGATGATAAATTTCCAGCGGTATGGTCGGCGTAGGCGTAAATCAAGATCCAACGTTGTTTCGCCGTAGGTAGATATCGCGGAGTTGTTGGCTGCGTAGAGCGTGAATGGCAGCGGTTGCGGTCGAGTTCCTTTCCTCTTCGGTATGACGGATATATTTGCACCCGTATCTACTAAAAAGGTGAGTTTCGAGTTTCTGTCAGTGACGAATAGGCGGTGTGCTGTACTTGAAACACTGGTTTCCGCCACAGCCAGTGTTTGTTTTAGTTTTCCGACTTCTGTGCGGTGAATGAGCATGGCGACGTGCAGCGTCTGGCGCGATCTCCAAATCGGCGATGGTAGTAACAGATTGGGCGATGCGGCGAGTGCGGCCGGGGTGGTGAACGGGACGGTGGTCTGCGGTGGTAGCGCTGGTACGACGGGCTTCGCTGTCTTGAGCGCTGGAAGTGGCCGCGTGTCGATTGCTGCGCTCGTCCTTGCTTTAGTTCCGCGACCTCCATACTAAGCTTCCGAATTTCTTCGAGAAGGGTTTGATCGTGCGTTTTGTCTTGAGCTTGAGACGCAGGTGTTGAGGACACGGCGGACACTTCGGGCGACTGTTGTAACACGTTGTCGGCGAGGTTCGCTAAGTCGTCTAGTTTTGCGGTTTTGTTAATATTTTCGCTGACGGCGATTGCAGAGTGAACGGTAGGTGGTAGATTTTTCTTCCAAAGATGCTGCAGCACTGGTTCGGACAGCTTTCCTCGGCTGAGCATTTTCATGTGGCGTAGCAGCTGGCTGGGTGTGCGATCGCCTAACTCCACTTCGTTAAGCAGCTTCTCGAGTTTCCGCTCGTCGCTCTCTTCGTAGACGCTGATGAGACGACTTTTCAGCGCGTCGTAAAATTCGGCGTCGTCGTTAGGTGGGTCGTAGATGATGTCGCACACTTGTTCCAGCTCTGGTTTGCCGAGTTGCGCGATGATCATGTCCACCAGCTGCCGTTTTCCTTTTTTCTGATCCGCTGTGACCGACTCGAATCTGTAGAACCATAGTCGTGGGGTGTCGCGCCAAAACTGTGGGATGCGCAGCGAGAGAGCGATGCCTGCAACTTCTTGCTGTTCCCGTTGATAGTCTTGAGTCGCCATAGTTCCCGGTGCTAAGCTGTGTTCTTGCTTCTTGAACGGCGGTGGTCACCACTTTGGAGGTCTTGAGTAGTAGGATTAGTTAAACTCCGTAGACAAGTGTGGAATGGATGTATTTACAGAAAATGTGCCTAACTATATTTACAAATACGTACTACCTAAACTTGTGTGACAGATCTAGTAAAAAGCTAATTGCATTGACCAATGGGAAAGCCCGCCGCGAGATAGCTTCCCCCACCACGCCGCGCGCCGGTGTGGTGCCGCTATAAATAGGAGGCGCAGAGCGGCGGACGCCCATTTGGCCGGCGCATCGAGGGACAGCACATCGGAGGAAGCTCGGCGCGTACGGTGGCGACTACAGCGGCGGCGAACTCCGGTGGTCTTCTGAAGCTGCGCTGGGGCTCCGTGGCGTGAAGAACAATCCCAAACAAGTCGTTCTTTTCAGAACGCAATCCTGAGTTTCGTGACCTAATACGCTCTCTGTGGCTAAATACGCATTCGTTCTATTTATTATAGAACACGAGTTTCACGACTTTTATACGAATACAATACGGTAGCCACAAGACGTTTCCCGAAGGAGCAGAAAGATAAAAATTTGGTATGTAAGCAGGTTTTAGAGCACAAGTACCTAATGGAAAAATTCTGAAAACGAGTTTTTTTACTTAGAACGACCTAAAATAGGGGCGGTAATATCGCACGTTTAGGGCATAAATGAGGCATTTCCCGGGGTAGTAGACATTTAAAATTTGGTATGTAAGTAGGTTTTAAGATATTAGTAAAGGTAAAACTCTGAAAGCTGCACATTTTTCCTCAGAACGGATTAAAATAGGGACGGTAATATCGTCTTTTAGGGCGTTAAGTTTGCTATCGGATTTTTTCTATACCACTAAGGCGGTAAACAAGCTTACGGCCTGCCAGATGGTAAACAGCCACCGTAGCCTATGGCCATTTGCAATACCAGGGGCATCACCCACGCGTTGCCGACCCCGTAAAAACCTTTTTATCCCTTTCTTGGAGAACTCCATGTTGTACTCTCCAGGGAAAACCTCTCCAGGTAGTTCATTCCACAACCTTAGTCTGCGTGGGAAAAAGTTCCTTTGGAACCGCACAGTTCTAATTTGGCTCCAAGGTGTGGTGTGTGGATGTAGCTGTAGGCATTATATCAAACAGTTCTTCAGAACAAATACCGTTGTGTAAGCGGTAGAACACACAAAGGGAGGCGAATTCCCTCCGCTGACTTAGCTGCTCAATACTACTTGTGAGCATAGTATCATCGACAATTCTCACAGCGCGCTTTTGGATCGAGTCACAAGGACCAAGTTGATATGCCGGTGCTCCCTCCCGCCCATAGATAGGAGCAATACTCCAAATGGGGTCTGACTTGAGCCTTGTAAAGGAGAAGTCGTTGCCCCGGCGTGAAGTATTGCTTTGATTTGTTAAGCACACCCAGCTTTTTAGATGCGAGCTTGACCTCTTCTTCTAAATGACTGCGAAACTTAACTGGATTGACTCTGATGGGTTTCTAAGGTTGGGTGCGTAAGCTAGGATCAAAATTGCTACATTTTACCTCACAACCAGAACACATTATCTTGGAATTTAATCCAAACACAAACTTTCGCACTCAAAGACAGTGCACTAGGGTTCAGCCATTCAGTCGTGAGCCTTTACTTGTTCTGCGTTGTGCTAGATATCCTTTCAGTTGAAATTCCGAACACGCGGCGCCTTAATGGCACATGGAATAGGTATGAGCCGAAAAGGCCTTGAAGCCATTAATTAATATGAAGGAACAAGCAGCATCGTTGATTGTTTAATATAGAAAAAAGTGCTACCAAACGGCGGTTTGAAGCTAAACGCCGCCAAACCAAAGTACCGTGTAGTGCAGCGCGAATAACCATTAATAAAGGGAACGAAGCTATCAATATGCTTGCTTGCTTGCGCCATCTCGTCTCATCTCATCAGCCCCTAAGTAAGCAAAGCTCGTGTTATAGGTGCTAGATAACTGATCATCATCATCATATCAGCCAGAAGACGCCCACTGCTGTTCATAGGCCTCCCCCAGAGATCTCCACAAAGGCCGGTCCTGAGCTTTTCGCATCCAGCTGGTACCTGCGATCCTTACCAGGCCGTCGGTCCAACTTTCAGGAGGCCTACTCACGCTGCGTCTACCGGTACGTGGTCGCCACTCGAGAACTTTACTACCCCATCGGCCATCTGTTTTTCGAGCTATGTGCCCTGCCCACTGCCACTTCAGTCTGGCAATCCTTAGAGCTATGTCGGTGACCTTGGTTCGCTAGCGGATCTCCTCATTTCTGACTCGATCGCGCAAAGAAACTCCGAGCATAGCTTTTTCCATTGCCCTTTGGGCCCATGTGCCCTTTTCGGAATCCGGCTTGTTTGGGAGGCTGGAAGTCATCAAACCTGCGTGCGAGACGATTCGTAATGATTCTCGATAACAGCTTATACACATGGGTCGGCAGCGATATTGGTTTGAAGTTATTCAAGAGAGCCTTATCACCTTTCTTGAAGAACAATATCTGCTTCTGTGCCATGCATCCGGCGTTTTTCCCTCGAGGATGACGGAATTGAAGAGCTTCTGAAGGGTCTTAAGCACAGGTTTGCCACCAGCTTTCAGAAGCTCAGCCGTAATTTATAAGTAGTTTATAAGATAACTGATAAACTACTTATATACTTTTTTTAAATACATACTTATTATACATAAGTATGTATTTAAAAAAACTTACCCAGACCCGTAACATAAATAAAAAATCATCATTTCAATTTCTGCTCGACCGGTAATTGAACCCGGGACCTCTGCGTGGCGACCGGCATGTTAACCAACTGAACCACTCAGGTCGTAAAATAACAGAAAAATGTCAATAGAACAGATAAACTGAAATACTTCGGAATCATGCTGCTCGAGGCCTGTGATACCGGCCCCGATGTCATGTCCCGTAACTCTGCTACTTGGGCTCTTACGATCCTAAGATACCTACGGCTCAAGGGCCTTACCTATATCATCATCATCGTCAGCGTATACTAGTCCATTGCTGAACAATGCGCCAATGCACCCTGTCCTCAGCTTGCCGCATCCAGCATCCACCCGCAGCCTTTCACAAATCGTCACTCCATCTGGCCGGAGGGCGTCCACTACGCTTGCCGAGTCGCGGTCTCCAGTCATAAACTCGTCTACCCCAGCGGTTGTCGGTTCGTCGGCAGATATGGCCAGCCCACTGCCACTTCAGCGTACTAATTCTGTGCGCTATGTCAGTCACTTTGGATCTCTGTCGGATTACTTCGTTGCGAATTTTGTCCTTCAGGGAAAGTCCGAGCGTAGCACGTTCCATAGCACGCCGAGCGACCTTGAACTGGTGAATAAGCTGTACCGTAAGTGTCGACGTCTCGGCACCGTAGATCATGACGGGTAGGTCGCACTGGTTGAAAAGCTTGGTTTTTAAGCATTGTGGTATGGGTGACGTACCCACCGTGACGACGACGACGTGACGTGGGTGACTGACCTATATACAAGAGTTTAATCTTGGCCCTGTGATGACTGTGATACCTAGTCGGCACTAACAAAGTACGTCGCGAACTCTACGCCAACGAAACGCTGCGGTGGATGTAGGTACGGAGTTACGCGACTTGACCGAGTATCTAACGAGTAGGTATATTCGTGGCAGCCTTGGCGTAGGGATACCTATCACTGACTGAGAATGAAAAAGCTCTCCTGCGCTGTGTTGGTCACGTGTTGAGCAAGGAATCAGGATCCGGCCGAGGTCTCTGAATGGAAGAGGATGGATTGACATCGACGACTCGGATGCGAGAGCCATTGAAGGGTAGGTACCTACCTACGGAAGAAAACTATACTTTGTTACAATTTACAATAGGTGCCTATCTTTATATGGTAACATTATTACCTATTTATCTATGTCACCTTCATTTGCAATGAGTGTTTAGTATCCCTATATTTAATAAAATGTTTGATTCTGATTGACAACATGTTTTCCCCTGTAGGTACCTAGGTTTCAATTGCTTACGACGACGCGAGAATGCCCAAGACCGGGCGAAGTGGAGAAGAAAGAATAAGAAAGTGGACTCTGGCAGAAGCCGGGATTGACCGCTCGGATGATGAACTCAGAAAAAGGATATGAGATCTCACCAAAAACACTTGTTAAAAAATTAAACCAAGATTACCGTTCATAAATCTTTTAAAGAACTTAGATCTAAAGTTAGATCAAGTTTTGGCCACATCTTTATTCTACCTAAATTAGATACCAAAACAATGAAATTGTGGTCAAAACTTGGTTAACTTTAGATTTAAGTACCTAATATAAGGTCCAGATTTTTGGACAGGAATCATGGCGTAATTTTACACACGTGTTTTTGGTGGGATTTAGATTTACAACAAAGGATAGGGATTGCAACGAATAGCCGCGCTGGCCAGGGAAATGTAGTGGTTCCGCCAAGTTGCGCCGAAGATAAGTCTTATTTAAAGTTAGAAATAACTACATGTTCATTTAGGTCCCAAGTTAAATAGAATGTGGGCTGAGTTGACCAAGATTTGCTAAACCCTTGCTTAAAATTATGGCAAGCAAATGGTAAATAAACATAGGTATTAGGTAGATATCGTGTTACTAAACTATATGAAATCCATTTTTTCAATAGCTTCAGACGACGACAGTTATTTGTGAAGTAGGTATGGGTAGATAGGTAACATGCCCACGTGTGAATAAATTAGTGAACGACTGATATGATACACCATATTTACGTGCCTCCCTAGTTAGGTGCCGCGTACGAGTCGGCGGCAGGGAACCGGCGTCCCGGCGAATGGGCGCCGGCGGCGGGCGGGGCAGCGGCGGCGGCGGCCAATGGCGGGGCGGGGCGGGGCGGCGCGGGGCGGCGGGGCGGCGGGGCGGCGGCGCGCGCAGTGCCACCGGGGCGCGACCAGGGTCTGGACGTGTCAGCGCGAGCCGCCGGGAGCCGCGACGCCGCGAGTGTGTGACAGTGCAGTGCGTTCGCGGAGTGTCTGTGCCGTGAGTGCTCACTACCCTGTGACTGTGATATACCCACTAAAACAGTGTCCTCAAAACGCGCTAGGATTTTTGGATTTGCTCCTCAAGGAAGGTCAGTACTCATCACCGTGTTTTCATCCTAAAACTCTATAAAGCCTATCAAACTAACGAAGTTTTTATATACTACTTAACGTACAATTTAAGTGTACGTGTGTACGTACTTAAAGTTTTTTATCAACATTAGGTAATGAACAATGGTCAATGATAAACGAAAAGACATCTTATACCATGAAAGCGGTAGATAGAGGTCGTTAGAGATATTCTGTGACATAACATCAACAATCATTCAGAGTTCTCTACAATTAGGTTTCATGTAACGGTCGGTGTGTAACGCTTTCTCAGGGTTTGGATCCAGGTGACCCAAACCATTGACAAAGTCCAGACAGAGGACTATGTAAAATTGATTTACATTAGGCAACAAGACTACATAAATGTACCTACACAGGTTATATTTTTTAATTAACAAAGTTTATATTTATCAAGTTATTTTTTTATAAATAGTATCTAGGTACCTCTATACATACTTACTCAGTGACAAACGAGCACCATCAGGTGGTCTGGTAACTGAAACATTGTAAAACTAATTACGAACTTGGCCACTGCACTGCCATGCGCCTGTGTGTTTGTAGGATGAGTAAAATTATATCAACAACTTCTTAAAATACCAAAACTAACTTGAATGTCATTTGCAGAGACTTTACAAAGTTAGGGATTTGGCTCTTCATGAGATCTGATAACCCGTTATGAGTTCGCGAGGCTCAGCAAATCAATTTGACATGAAATGTTTTTGATGTGATTAAATTATTATGACTAGTAAGGTAAACCCGGGCAAGACAAATACGTTAAGGTAAATTGTAAATAAAATCACTATCTCTCTCTTTGTACTTTTAATTCGTACTTTGGTAAAACTTAAAAACTTTAACAATTTCTAATAAAATATTAGTAATCAGGAAAAGAGCATAAAGGGTAATACTGATTTAATTAAGATTAATCTTGACGTGCAGTTCTTAAGAAACCAACTTTTTTACTGATTACACTGTATCCAATCTTCCGTGGGGGCAAGGGGGAATCAATGTACCTACCGGTCACCGCACACTAAACAGTAAGTAGATACTTAATCAGGTTGTGGGTTTTTAATTGGCGGTTCATCAAGGGATCGTTTCATTTTATCAATTAAAAATCAATATCAATTATCAATATCTTTTTGCAATTTTTTTCTTTTACCAAGTCACATTACGATAAACAAAATTAAAATACTAACGGGCAAAACGGATCCCTATCTGTTTTGACCAATGCACCAATATTTATAACAAGTCAAGACAAAATATTGTGGGAGACAGTAAAAAAACACGATCGCATATAAGCAATACAATAAACAGAACTTATTTATAAATAACTAATTTGTACAAAAACGAAGTGTACCAAACCTTTGTAAAACTCGTAAGAAACCAAAAAAAATTTTTTTATCTCGTTACACATGTATTGTTTTGGTCGAACTGTCATGGCGTCGCCGGTCCCATGTGACTGGCCGGTGGCCAGCACAGGACAGAGTATAGTAACGCCATCTATTGTTGGTTTGTAGGAAAAAAACTGTTATTCTTCCTACCAGCCCTATGCTTATTGCTCGGGTCTCCCTATAGTAGGTATAGTATAACTAATGTCAGGTTTTGAAACTGGTCAGTCACAAGTTAATGTACCACATATACATATGTCGATGAAAACCAGTTATGTTGATAGTTATTTTAGCATTCCGGATATTAACGTCCATTTCCCGCGATCGTGCACTTCCCTCGAATGCGTAACAAGACAAACCTGGCGTCCGTCTAACACAGACTGGCAAAGTCAATTTTTATACGTTGACTTAATTAATATATTATTATTATATTGAAATGAAATTATGAGTCTGTGAAACTTGATATTGATTGAATTTTTTTATTGTAATAAAAATGGTTGGAAATCTAGTACTTACCTAGATAAATACTTCATTATTTTTATAGTTTGTTTTTTAAACTGAGCATAATCTTTTTCATAGTATTTTGTCCTTATCCATTTGTAATCATTATGATTTTGAATTGGGTAATTTGTTTTGCCAATGTTAAACAACTGGATTTAAATTCCATTTTAATATTAACCAATCACTGATTTGGTAAATTATGTACCTATGTTAATTATAACGGGTGGAAAAATGGTTCCAAAGATAGCATTAAGTATAATGTTCTGTTAATAATATTTCGTATTTATTGTAATGTCGTTCAATAAGTGTAGGTATAATTATGTAATACCTACATTGAATAAATAATTTTGAATTTTGTTTCAAGTAAAGTGACGCATATATTGGGTCCGTCGGTGTACCGCTTTCCTAAACATATCACCGAAGTTGCCAGTGACGATGTCTTCAAAGAGAAATTGAAGTGTTGGCTAATTGAACAAACGTTCTATAAAATTGACGAATTTTTTCTACAGGTATAATTTTAGTTAAATATTTACAATAATATGTAAGTATTTAGTAATTTTTTGACAATGTTTTATTATTAATTTGATATTATAATAATGACCAGTATATAATTTTAATTCGTTATTTGACATTACTTATTATTATTTTACATTACAACATAATCCTACCTACCTACCTACTTATTGTTTTTCTTATTTATAATTCAGGTAGGTAAATAGTGGCCGTGTGGTGTCCGGTAGAGTAGATAGAATAGCACCAAGTGGGTATCGTACAAGGCGACTAACGTTTTTGAGGCAAAAGATCAAAAATATGTAGCAGCGTTTTTCTTTTCTATATTTAATTACTACGATCACCAATCCGCCTGTCAAGCGTGAAGATTATGGATATAACCTCCCCTCTCATGGGAGAGGCCCCTAAGTCCTGCAGTAGACTGTTAAAAGGTTATACTCGTAGGCTGTGATGATGATAATGATTATAAGGTAATTCGTAATCGTTAGGTAAACAAAAGATAATTATTTTCATTATTAGAAGTCTGTATCATCCCACTGCTAGACTAAGGCCAAGTGCTTGTGTTTATCTGACAATTTAAAAAATAATCATCTTGCCGTTAAGTTCCCGGTTGTGAAGTAGCGCGCGGATCCGCCTTGATCATAATTCAAAATTTGGCAGGTCAGGTAATTACAGCGACTGCTATTTGACCTTCATGACCCTTTTGACAGGGGAACCTGACCAGATTGGATTATGGTTACACATTCAGCCTGAATGTGCAGTTCTACGATGTGTTCCCTCGCCATTGGTTAGTGTTCCACTAATGTAGACATAACTCAGAAAAGAGTCGCCTACATGGCGCCCAACATTTCTGGAACGAACACCTTCAGTTGGTTGTGACAGATCATGTTAATTCCGTTCACCGTGATTGTTAGAGAGTCGAACGTGAGTACTCGTTATACATATGGAATTATAAAAACTTTACCTGAATACCTAATTGAACAGTGTTACCACATCAGAAAAATTTGCCATCTCACCTCAAAAAATATAGGCCATCGGACTTAAAATGTATAGGAGAGATGACCACTAGCAATTGTTGGATCTGAATATACAATTTGTAATCAATTTTAAGCTTATGATATAGGACGGTACTTGCCTTCGACATGAATCCGGCAAGAAATATAAAATAAAATACTTCAACAGTTTAATCACATATTACCCTAAAAAAAATTTACATTTACTAAAAAATAAAAAGCAAAATAGGTGTCACCACTAGGATAGTGGCATCTGAACTAGCATCACTCGTGCTACCATCTCTTAGAAAAAGTTAGAATTATTTCGATTGGCCATCTATCTTCTACGGTCATCTCTCCTCGAATTACCCTACAGTACCTACACTAATTATTGCCTCCACCGTTCGTTAAAGAAATCCCATTGTGGGGTAAGCTCGCCTTTGCGAGTATGTTTATGTTATTTTTTATGAATGGTCCAGTAAACATTTAACGCAATAAAGAATTTACATACATTAACGAATTGAGTGGTTCAGTGGTCAACATGCCAGTCAGCCACGCAAGAGGTTCCGGGTTCGATTCCCGAATTAGAATTCCTGGGCAGAAATTTAAATGATGGATTTTAATTTCTGTTACGGGTCTGGATTTTCTATGTATATTAAGTATGTATTTAAAAATGTATATAAGTACTAGCACCCATTGTACAAGCTTTGCTTAGTTTGGAGCTAGATGGCGGTGTGTGAATTTGTCCACGAACATTTATTATTATTATTTATTATGCATACATACATCTAAGTCGTCTAAGGTCTATTCTTAGACAACTTTAAATAAGCACAATATAATATTATTTAGAGCCCATAAAACTTTATCGTTTACAGAATGCGAATTATAGAATGAATAAAGGAATGTAAATACGCGTTTCATGTAAGAGGTATTTAGGTAGGTAACAACTGTCAGAACTTAAGCACTTAGCGTTATTGTGGCTTTCCTTTATGCTATCAACAATAAGAACTTAAGTAATACAGAGCAACTCCGTTCTAACAGACAGAAAATTGAGCTACGAGTATATTTAATACAAATAAAAATAATAACCGAATCGACTAAAAACGTCGGAAAACCCCCGACCAAGTTTACATATACTCAAATATTTTCTAAACTACTGAACCGATTTTAATGAAACAAAGCTAAAAACCATTTCGATTAAACTGCTTTCCAAGTGAAGAAAACATCGCATCGAAATCGGCCCATCCGATATCACAGATATTCAAGTCAAACTTATAGCACCCCTCTTTCACTATTCCGTGGATTTGACAAGCGGATACCTGTATCTAGGTACAGGCCACGAATTTCAGAGTCTAATTGACTGAACAGAGAAAAATTTAGATTGTGGTTGAAATTATAGCTGATACACAATTTGACACAAAGTAACAGGCGGCACCTGCTCCCCGCCGTTCACGTACTACTAATGGCCGACCAATCCGCTGCAGGTCAATTTCGGATCGCAGCCGAAACAATTTAATCGGCCATCGCCACAACCTTCGGTTGAAGCCGAAGCCGAAGGCTTAAAAGCTCTAAGAAATTGTGTTTAAGATTGGCTTTACATACAAGCTACATTCACTACATATTTTAAAACAAAGTCTCACGCCGCGTCTGGGTCTCTGTACGCAATAAACTAAAAAATTACTGAACGGATTTTCATGCGTTTTTCATCAATCGACTGAGTGATACATGAGGAAGGTTTAAGCTGTATGATTTGTTAAGGTTTCTTTCTAATCAATTAAAGCAAGCGAAAAGTTACTTCCTAATCAATTAAAGAGTATACCATTTTACTCCTTATCGTAGAAAACCTTGGACAAAAACTTCGTATTTCCCTAACTTTGTTAAAAACTAAAATAGGTATAAGTAGCTGTTATAAGCGTCTGCCTGCAGTTTGGAAGTGAGCACTTCTAGAGAAAACTCATAAAAATAAGTTGTGAAGAATTTAATTCTGCACGCACCACATTTGTCGAATTTGGTTCAATAGCAATCAGTCATAACTCAATTTTTTATTTAGCTGTAAAAAAAATTCCCTAGATATCTCCTGTTACCATACAAGTACTTACAAGGTAAAAAAACTACACCACCTTAACGACAATTCTCTCATAGAATTCTCTACGGACTGGCGTGGTAGTGCATTCCCACTAAATGAACAACAAGCTTTTGCCCGCTACTTCGTCCGCATAAAATTGGTTCCTTATTTATTTATTTATTTACCATAAATTTACAGCTTCACAGTACTTATTACTAATACACTGCAAATATCAATAAGTATACAAGTAAGTGGTGTGTGGTGCCGCCACCTTAAAGAATGTGGTGTGTGGTGCCGCCACCACCCCATCTCTTCCCGTGGGTGTCGTAAAAGGCGACTAAGGTACAAATCCGAAAGATGGGCAGCAGCATCTTTCTGAGTAGATTTACATCAACTGCACTGCGATCTCCAACCCGCCTGCCAAGCGTGGAGATTATGGCAATGACCTTCCCTTTCGTGGGAGAGGTCCGAAGTCCTGCAGTGGATTGTTATGGGCTGTGATGATGATGATGATACAAGTAAGACAAAATATTTTATAAACATTAAATTAAAAACTAAAACACACCATTAAAATTTAATACATAATCAAATTTAAAAAATATATTAAATTTATAACTTTCCGGACCCGTTCCCGCGGGAACTATATTAAATTTCGGAATAAATGTTATTCGCCTATGTGTTATCCTGGCTAACTACGTTAATATAGCTTATAGCTGCCAAATGGCATGGCCGAAAAAGTACTAAAAATATAAAAGTGCCGGCCAAAACTGAAAAGTAGGTAGATACTTACTTAGGCCCCTAATTTAGTTTAATAGAACGGTTCATCTGAGCTTATTATTATCTTAGCCACTCTATACGACCATTACTAGAGTAAGTCGAGTCATGGTCATATTATCTAGCAATAGCAATTTTGTAGCTGCTGTTATGGCAGCTTAAGCTTGAAAATCTAGATTTCGATTGCAATCACATCCAGCTAGATTCAGGTTCCAGAACAACTCTAGTGATTGTCTCTAGTTAAGCTATACGACAATCACTATAGAGTTGTTCTTGTTCAGAATACGTGCTATCAAAATTACTATTATAATTTCGTTGACACACTTTCAAATGTTTGTGCTTTTTGTATGGGCCGTGAATGGTTCATTCAATCAAAATCCTTTCAGTGGTTTAGACGAGAACGAAACATAAGGATAGGTAATCTTTATCAACACAAATATTGTTGCTATTTGGTTGGCTGACTCTTATCTAAAAAAGAGAAAACTAATAGAAGGTCCACTCCCGACGTCTTCGAAAATTATTACCTAAACTTGCCGATTCACTAGGGTTGCTAATGTAATCATTCTGAATTTAGAAAAGAGTATTTAAAAGATCGAATTGAATTTTAAAGATCGTTCACAAGAACATGTATTACAAATGACCAATACCTTTTCCTTGCCATAATGTGATCATAATTGCTTCCCAAGCTGTTCAGATAGTGTTCAAGTGTATTAAATTTTTCATACCAGCTTCAAACATTATGCCTTTAGTAGGCGTAATAATAATCTACTGTTTATTCACTTTTTAAAAATATATCTCCTCCTGATTATATCATCAGACCCTGGGAAATAATCTTTCCCTGACCTGGTAATTGACCCACTTCCCGGTAATCAATTGAATTAAAAATTTCATGCACATGTAAATTGATGAAAATGCAATATTGTATAAGTCAGTTGATCTGATGTTGGAGAAGAAATGTGGTCAGCGATTTTATTTATATCAGACTAGACAGGCATTTCCGACTAGAAACCATTAAGGTGGCCATTATTTATTTATTAAAACTTTATGCACAAAAACCATTACCAAAAGGCATTAAAGGCCATTACGGTTTCTTATTCTGTTAAAAACTGTCATGTGGTGCCTGAAACTGTTCAACTAGTCCTAGGGTCTCTAGCGGAAGACCTTGGTCAACCTCGCTTCGCCATCGGCATTAAAACTCGTAGCGGTGCTGAAATTCGACTAGCCACAAAGTCTGAAATGGTCACCCATCAGTTCTTGGACTCTGCGTGCTTGTATGTTATCAAGTAATCTTAGTTACGTACAAGTTATTTTATATTATTAATAATAATATCTATTAATTAAATAATATTCAATTTAAGTCGACACTACAACGAATACTCGCGTTAACATTCGCGACCGGGCACTGCTTGAAACTGCATGAATGCCTGTAAACGTAACGTCAATATGTGCGTGACGGATATGGCGCATTGTTTCCAGTGGACCTTCTGCTTGGGGAGGGCCGTTCTTTATTTTGTGCTCTTATTTCAGTTCAAAAATGACTATACTTTATTTTTAAATGTATCTGTACGACATGACAATGCCAAAAATAGCGCCGCCCGCAAAGCCTTTGGGTCAGTTAGGTTTGTGGCACTGTATTCATTCTCTATCCATTTTTATAAGAAATCTAATAAGTATTTCTTTCAAGAAACTTCATAATTTCTAAATATAAAACCCGGCTACGTATTTACTGAAAAATCACGCTCTAAAAAGTACGAATCAAGAAAATATTCTCATCTAAAATTGTAGTGTACAAACTGTTCGTTATGTATTTATTTATTAAATCTTCATGCACAAAATAGTACAAAGGCGGACTTAAAGCTAAAATATGTGTATTCTCTATAAAATAATCAACTTACCTACCTATATGGAATATATTTTATCTACACTCATAGCGTAATGTTCCAATTTCATATTCGAAAACAGTTGTTTAAGGATACACTTATTTCACGCCAGTCTATAAAATTAAAAAAAAATACTTTTCGATACAGCATTTCCCATACTAATTTCATTACAGCTGTATCGTAAAATAACTTTTTAATCATTATGAAACACTTTTATTTTTAAAATTTTTGTCGGGCGCCGAAACACGGCGAAATGTAGGCTGAATATCTTTGACAAATTCAAAATTTAAATTTTACTGTTTATATTTGTGTGTCATTATTTTCCTGCTAAACAGAATATTTTTTCTAATTGTTGTAATTTGTGTTTGTAAATGTTTTTTCTTGTTTGAAGCAAATAAATAGATAAATGTGAAAGTAGTGAAGTGAATTTCCCGCCGCTTGATATCCTCAACGCGTAGATACAACAGAACTGACTCGCAGCTTACTTCCAGCAAAGATGAGAAAATTATAGGCACGAAATTTTAACATGAAAATATGAGTGTAGATAAAGTAGTGTATGCAACTGCATATAATTAGGTATTAAAACACTCGTGTCAAACTATTATCATACTCGGCTACGCCTCGTATGATAAACAGACACTCATGTTTTAATACCCCCTTTTATATGACAGTTGCATAAACTGCTATTTCGATACAGCATTTCCCATACCATTTTCATTACAGCTGTATCGTAAAATAACTTTTTAATCATTATGCAACACTTTAATTTTTTTATTTTTTGTCGGGCGCCGGGACACGGCGTAATGTAGGCTGAATACTTAGATGTCTTTAACAAATTCAAATTCAAAATTTAAATTTTCCTGTTTATATTCTGTGTAATTATTTTCCCGCTAAACAGACTATTTTTAGTAATTGTTATAATTTGTGTTTGTGAATGTTTTTCCTTATTTTAAGCAAATAAATAGATAAATGTGAATATAGTTAAGTGTATTTCCCGCCGCTTGATATCCTTGACGCGTAGATACAACAGAACTGACTTGCAGCTTACTTCCAGCTAAGTTGAGAAAATTATAGGTACGATATTTTAACATAAAAATATTAGGGTGTAGATAAAGTAGTGTATGCAACTGCATATAATTAGGTATTAAAACACTCGTGTCAAACTATTATCATACTCGGCTACGCCTCGTATGATAAACAGACACTCATGTTTTAATACCCCCTTTTATATGACAGTTGCATAAACTACTATTTTAATCATTATGCAACACTTTTATTTTTTAATTTTTTGTCGGGCGCCGAGACACGGCGAAATGTAGGCTGAATACCTAAATGTCTTTGACAAATTCAAATTGTAATACCCCCTTTTATATATTATTATTATACTCAATGTTTATATTATTTTAAACATTGAGAATAATAATAATAGAAGAGAAAATAAATATTTTATTTATTATTTATTATTATTATATGACAGTTGCATAAACTACTATTAGTGCATTTAATACACTACTCATCTCCGCTATGTAGAGACCCTGTTAGTGCCCACGCGAAGGTTCGAAAGAACATCTCGCTCAAAGTATTCGGATATTCGGTTGACGACCTGACTGGTTCAATGGTCAACATGCTGGTCTGCCACGCAAGAGGTCCCGGGTTCGATTCCCGGCCGGGCAGAAATTGAAATGATGAATTTTAAATTCTGTTACGGGTCTGTTCTATGTATAATAAGAATGAATTAAAAAAAAAGTATTTAAGTAGTATATCAGTTATCTAGCACCCATAGTACAAGCTTTGCTTAGTTTGGGGCTAGATAGAGCTGTGTGAATTTGTCCACGAATATTTATTTATTTATTCATATGTAATGAGCTCGCAGAGTGTAAATTTTAAAGATTTAGCAATTTCGAAGTTCAAAATAGCGATTTACCTATTGTGTCATAAAGTATATAAGATTCGTCATTTTGAACTTCGAGATTCAGTATTATGTTATTATATTCTGTTTATTAATAAATTACGAAAGCCACAGCCGAAGGATGCAAACGAAACCAAAAATGACCATAATAATTATTTTAAAACTTAATAAAATTACAATTTAGATATTACAGTAGGCATGTGGGATCTTAATAAAGATTAATTATAGTTTACTAGTTTATTTAAAGTACTTTATACATATAAGTTAAACAAACAGTAACGTACATTAAGTAGTATGTTAAACGATGTTGTCTATATTTCTTGTATCTATAATTAAGGCTGCACTTAGAAAGAAAATTGATTTTTAGCTATAAGATGCTATGACTTTGTTAGTGTATGTCTAGTTGTTGGTCTATATAATATAATATAGCGTTCCGGCTCTGCCTGGCATAGTCGAGCACGGTTCGGTTGGCGAGGGATACGTTTATCTACGGCCATCAGCGTGTCACTGTGTGTTTCCTTCCTACTTTCCTACCCCCCTCCTTTTTGACGATTGAAAGAGATATTTAATGTCCTAATCAATAAAAAAAATTTGAATTTTGTTGGTTATTCTAAATAAAAAATAAAAATAATAAGCAATAAACGTTCTTACACATCTTTTTTCTCTAAGGTAATTCAAATATGCCGTCTTAGGAATAATTAACCTACTCCATGAGGTCAACAAAGACTGCCACAGTTCATAAGGCTAGGCTACAGTGCAATGGGAACGGGGCCCATACAGTATTGCCCATTCTCCTTTCCAGGATAAAATGTAGGTACGAATGCTTACAAAACACAAATGTAACATTTGTCAAGCTTTGGATTTTATTAGCATCTTACATACGCCGATTTTAAATACTACAATAAAATACTATATACTAAAATTGTATATTTAGACAAAGGAGGTACACTTTAGACTTTATTACGTTAGACAGCTCTTCATCTTTAAAGTCCCGTTGTAAGCCGTTGTCGCCTAATAAGGCGGCACTACAAAAATTATTACACGTATATAGCTAGGTTGAAACATATAATACAGCGTCCACTTATATGTCAAATGAAAGGGGAAAATATGCCATCTTAGATCAACTATACCAGTATGCCATTTAAAAATGTGTGTAATTTTAAAAGTTATTCGGTATATTCACATAACCTCAAAACATATAAATAACTATATAAATAAAGTCTGACCAAAATGCTGCCCACAGCTGCCCTAATTTTTTTTTATGTCATACAGTAGGCAAACAGGCAAGCGGGCCACCTGCTGGAAAGTGGTCACCACTGCCTATAGACATTAGCAACACCAAGAGTATCGCCAAAGCGTTGCCCACCTCTATAACACGTTGCTCTCGCAGCAAAAAGACAAATGCCCCCCCATACCAAAGCCACGGTTCCCCAAATCCCCACCCCATGGAGCACTGGAAACCTTATTATCTAAACAAGTAGCTCATTTATAAAAAAAAACCCTAGTGAATATGTAGGTATAAAAAGCAAATAAGGTTTGGTTTACTTGATTAGTAAATATTTTTAATTAACGAATTAAGATAGGTAGGCCAGGGTAATGAGGCGGCTGCAGCGCTCCCAGATTCACTCAAAACTAGTTATCAAAACGATAGAAATACAAATAGGCAGTTATTTTCATAAAAATACGGTTCTAAGCCCGGCTTGCAATTTCATTCTTAAATTCTAAACCAAATCCGACTTTTTTTAAACACGTTTAACGTCATTTGTATGAAATTTTGTGTTTAACATACGCTAAAATTCGATTAAGAATATGGTTCAAAATCACCAGCCGGCCTTACAGGGGGTCGCTAAACTATTTAACGATACCATTCTCCGGGTCTCCAACGGAAGAACTCAAAAGGCTAGAAATATGTAGAGAATCTATACTCCAAAAAATAGATGATATCCCACCAAAACCATTTCATGTAAAATTGGTTCCACAAACCTCACAAACTCAAACGGGTTCACTGTGAAAAATTTTAAGATCTCATGAAGAGCAAGGGGCTTTCTAACTCTACAAAGCCTAACTGGTAAAAAAGTAGTAGGTAAACTATTAAGGATGCCGAAGACCGAGCGAAGTGGGCCAGGATGAGTAGGAAGGCGGACCCCGGGCCCTCACATGCCGCGCGGGGGCGCAACCGGGACGTAACGAGGAGAATATGTCAAAAACTAAAAACCCCAACTGCTATTAATAGCTAAAAAGTAACAAACAAGCAGATTGTTCTAAGTACATACAGCTCAAATGCATAAATCTTCCGTTTTCTTAGCTGTAGTCGGGTAAAAACATACGGTGAGAAAGTATGGTTTCATAGATTCAGAAGTAACTCTATTAGTGACAATGATCAACTACAGTTCAGAGCTAATGAGCCGACGATGTCAACCGCCGCGTCTGTCGATCATTGAATCCAGAGGCTCTATTTTTTACCCGACTGCGTGACGCAAAGGAGAGTAAAGGTTTCTAATTTTAAAAATTTAATTATTTTGGCTGATTTTTCATATTTAAGATAACAAAGAAACATTATTATTAATTAAAAACAGACTAAACAGTATACATTTTTTTTCAATGTAAAGTTGATTGAATTTGTCACTCTACAAAGAAGGTCCGGACAACCCAGGATAAATGATCAATAAAGCTATATGTCATTAGAAAGGATTTTTCATTTTCTTCAACTTTTACTAATAATAATAATAAAAAGTTACTTAAATCTTGTGGAATACATTTCAATTTTAGAGTTAAAAAACACGCAACGTTACTATGGCTGCAACTCGCGATTCACTGTGAGAAAAAAGTTATGGGCAATTAAACCCGTGAACACCATTTTGTACTATTATGACCAATTGTATTGACCATATCATTTTATCGTACAACTATTCGAGAATTGTCGCCATAGTTAATGTTGTAGAAAAGGAAAATCCCTTAAAATGACATATCGCTCAACGTTATTGGTCATATAGGCCGAATTATCCTGTACAAATCGAGTTTACTCTAATTGACCAGACCTTTATTCCCACAGCGATTATAGAGTTGTAGTAAAAGTTGTAGAAAAAGACAAATCCTTCCTAATGACATATCGCTCAACGTTATTGGTCATATAGGCTGGGGTCCATACATTTCTGAAATAAAAGTCCGTCCTTTGTCCATTTATAATCTTCATTTTACATATCACGAAAATGAAATTATAGTGTACTAAATAAATGAGCAACGGCTACGGTCGATATCGTCTAATTCGGCGACTTAAGTTCTAAACGCACACCACGGCGTTGTTCATATTGATTTCAATGGATGGCTTGCAAAAAGCGATATCACTATATTCTTCAGATTTTTCTAGAAAATTCCATAAACGTGTAGAGCTAGACAGCGCTAACTAAAGTGAAATACGTGAAATATTTGGGCCTTAAGTTATGTGACCGTGCGCAAAGTCAGAAAGCTGACATGGAGTTTTAAGACATTGCGCTACGTTGCTACACATGACCTATTAAAACTAATATATACAACTAATAATACAGTCAATTATATATTATCTGTGATATTGTTGGGGCGACAAAAAATATGTTTCTAAGAATAGAAAGAGCGCAGAGATTACTACCAAAAGTAATGTTATTTACACCATTCAGATTTTACACTGCATCCTTATACCAAGTGGCAGATGTCCTATCTGTTAGGAGGTTGTATATACTTTATTCCGTAATCAAATAAACACAAATCTCTGCGATATAACCAACACCTCATCTAGTAGAGGAAAATATATTGTGGCTTCTGAACCCATGTGTAAATCTAGTTTTTCCCAAAAACTATTTCAAAAGCAAGCAGCACACCTTTCTAATAATACATATTAACAAACATGTAAACATTTACTCTTTAACATTAAAAGAATGTAAAAAGAAAGTTACTGAATGGGTAAAAACCAAAACCTACGATGAAACTGAAAGTATTACACTTGCCGTTAAATAACAAAAAGAAAATTAAATTTCACGAATGCAACCATACACACACAAACTCACACACACAGTCCATGCACGCACGGTTGCGTAATAACTACAAACACAGGTTACAAAACCAACTAGGATTAGTTCTAATCTGAGTACTGTATTTATTTGATAAAGAAAGAGCGAAGTTTCAAGCAATATATGCTTAATGCGATGCTTTATATACTGTAAAAAAGTAACAATCTGTTAAAGAAATAATTAATTTTTTTTATTTTATGGTTTTAGTTTTTATAAGATGAGAATCTTGACAACGATATTAAACGCTATAATTTTATTACCTATCGTGTTATGTAATAATGAAGATTTAATATTGTCAAATTTGTGGGGTGACAAATTCAAAAACAACTAATTTGAAATATTATTTTATACTTTTTAATAAATGAAAGCGTGTTTTTTTAGTTTTATAAACAAATATTTTTTAAATTTGTTACTTTTTATTGTTTAATCAGCGAGGATATTTTTGACAGTGATAACACATGCAGCTTTGTTTCAATAAATAAGTGGTGCGTTTTTATTTAAAATACGAGATTACGTCAAACAGTTATTTTGTGTCTGTAAAGTCAACCTTTAGAGTCCGCATTCTTTCCATTTCAGCTAATACATCTGTGTTACATGGAGATTTACCTGTCAGCTTTGAGCAATCTAGTTCTCTGATCTGAAGCCCATTCAGGAATCTCACTCGACTAAGTGCTACGTAAGCTTATCCTGACACTTGGCTTGTTGGCGTGGCTTAGCTTGTTTGTAACACTTTATGTAGGCGTTTCATTAGCTCTGTACGGTCTCATATACTGATTAAATTGATTTTGTTTCTGTTTTTAGCGTCATCGCCTAGTTTTGTTTTCTGTCTTGACTTTTATGTTTTTCATTTTCTAAAGTCGTTTTCTTTGCGTGGCTGTTTCCAGCTGCTTTCGTTTAGATTTATTTATATCCATTTTTGTGACTACACTGACAACGCAAACGCTCACTATTAAACGCATTTATTAATCAACTACCTACAACTACTAAATTGAACTACATAATTATAAAGTTCTGCTGAAATAAAACGAGAACAGACTAGTAGATAAAATATATTAGTTTTATTGTAGATATAAGTGAGTGGCTGCTCCCCTGCGTTACCGGATGGGCGAGCCAAACACCCTGAAATTGCAAACACTCAACATTATAAGCCCGAATACATGAGCGGAGTTTTAGCCAGTTAACATTAACGTTAACTGTTACCGCTTATGTTCGTATCGGATCAGCTCAGTGGTGCAAAATTATCATATCGAGTGCTTATCCAATGGCCCTGTCAGAGCGAATCAAAAGGGCCCGAAACAGAACGTGTTTCTTATCAGTAATAAAGGAGTTGCACTATCTTCCTCCTTGCTCCATCATTAGACCCGCGTCACCCAGGGTTATGAAACGGTCTCGTCAGAACGAAGCTTATGAGCCCAAATTCGAGGGGTTTACTATATACAAGCCATCGAAGAGTTCCAGTACCCACCTCCTGGCACTTCATGACATTTTGCGAAAGTGATGTTGTGTGTCAAGACCAATATGCGCGAAAAACATAACCCTTCCTTCTCAGCCGGGTAAAAATTGAACATAAACTTTACGAGATTGTTTAATTAGTCTCAGAGGCCCAATTTTTGATTTAATTTTAGGTAATTTATAGGTTTAGGTTAATCATATGATGTATTTTTATATTAATGGTCTAGTTTTAAGTTATGTATAATGTGTAACCACCATGATCATAATCTCAACATCGGCATTGTCTGTTTACTCGTTTTTATTATTTATGTACGTAGAAATCACAGCCTTGTCACGCCTTGTTATTAACACAACCAATAATGTTTTACAGAAGACGTAATCGTGCGTTGTCCGCCCTACGCTCCGGCCGTCGCGGCTAGGCGGCTAGGCGGCGCGGCGCGCGCGGTTTCCCCGGCGCGGCCGGCTCGCGCGGTGCGCTCGGTGCGCTCGGCGCGCGTGGCGTGCGCGGCGCGAGCGGCGCGGGCGGCGTGCGCGGCGGGGCCGGCATGGGGCGGCGCGCGCGGCCATGGCGGTGAGCTGCGCCGAGGTGATGTACGGCGCCTACTACCCCTACCTGTACGGCCGCGGCGCCGCGCGCTCCTTCCACCACGCGCCGCACTTCCAGTATGACAGAGTGAGTACCGCCCACATCACAGTTTCACGATGAAACCCCGCTTTGCTTAAAAATCCGCTAGCCTGTTTGTCTGCCATATCATATTAAAAAAAAATGATTACATGATCATCATCAGCCAATTCCAATCCACTGCTGGACATAGACCTCCCCCAAGTTATTCCTATCTAAATTTGTAGTCATAAACATCTGTAATGAGACATACTTAACCTTAATTGACCGTTGACTGGTGGAGCTTATCATTATTCTATGGGATTTTACAAATTATCGCTATAGAGGAAACTCCTGTTGAAGCATATGAAACTCACTACTACAGCATGCCCTATTAAGTAGTGCCATTCTATTCTGTTATACACACTACCAAAAAGTACCTAGCTAGTGCAACGATGCAAATTACGCAAGGTCGCATCGCAAGCCATCGCTCTTTTAACGGCAAGATAGACCGTCTTTAACAAATCGCCCAGGCTCGTCGCGCGCAGCAAGCCGCAACCGCTCTCGCCGCGGCGCGGGGGCTCAGCTCATTAGTATTCAAGCGAGGCTGCCTTTGTCACCATGAAACACTCAGTAACAAGAGCGACCATTGCTAATCACTTCATCACAGCTTTGCACAATGTCTTTCCTATTGGTTTTCTTTGTTGGAAAATGCTAGAACAAGTAAGTAGTTTGTGTCAAAAATGGTCATAAAAATAATTTATTTATAACTTTTTGCATAGATCTATTACAACGAACAAATTAATATAATCTTCTCTGTATCTTAATTTTTGTGATGGCATGGCCCTTGCATCTACACACATAGCTAATGTCAAAACAAGCCACATGCTCAGTTTTTGGCTCGTGTGCGATATAGTACAACCACATCTATTTTGTGACCCAAGTACAACGATCAGTACTCGATCCATCAAAGCATCACGTAGGCGTTTGTCCTCACACATCCCCTCGATCGCCGGCCGTCATCATGTCATGTCTGCTATTAATAGTGACGCGGCGCGGCCCGCGGTCGCGCCCGCCGCCGCCGCCGCCGCATACCGCCGCCGTAAGAACTCGCTGACCACAATTTATGTCTAATTAATGCTCAACGCAGCTCATAATGGGTCGCGGAACTCCATCAAAGTCCAGCGTTTTATTGCACGCGAATCTAATAATGGGCTGCGCGCGTTGCACGCAGATGCCTACGTAAATGATACATTATGCCTAACTGCCTCCCATACTTAGCGTCAGCAAGCACCATAATGAACTCTTAATAGTCCAACAGAATTGCATGCTGCTTATTGGAATAGGTGTTTGGTGTAAATGAAAATTCATTGGAATGAAAACACGAAGTGCAATATTTATTGCATTTTTGCGTGTTGTGTTTAAATAGACTTTATTGAAAGGTGCAGTAAATAACCGTTTCCTGCAGTAGAACTTACCTGATTCCTATCTATGACTAATGATTTAAAGCCGTTACGACATTGAAGATTTCAAGCAACGAGTTCACCTTTCTCATACGTCGACAACGCATTCGCGACACCCCTGGTTTTGCGAAAGTCCACGGGTGGCTGTGATCACTAACCATCAGGAAACTGCTTGGTCGTTTGCGTTCTTCTTATATATAAAGTAAATTAATGAGTAGTCAGATATCTAGTGTTACTCGAATCTGTAAATCTAAAGCAATCTAATTGATATATACACTTTTACCAATTTGTTTTGGTTTAGTTTGTTGAAATCTTTCATACAAATGCATTTTCTCTTTGTATTAATACCTAAGCGAAGCAAATAAACATTTACATTTTCTTCGTTTTCATTTTCCAATTGTAATTAATTATAACCGACAGAAAAAAGTCAGAATACCTCCGACCAAGTACACTTATATTTAAATATTTCCTACTAGGCTTTAAACATGCCACAGACAGATAAACATAAACACACTGAAACTTAAAAAAGCCCTTCAAAGTAGCAAAGTATAATAATCCTCGATATTTGAACTGTGGCTCCGTTGCATATTGTGGACGGTTAGCCGCTTTTTCATTTAGGTTCAGTATAAGTAATCAGACAGTTTTTACAGATAATCTAACCGAGAGAAAGTCGGATAACTTTCGACAAAGTTTACATATACTCAAACCTTTTCTAAACGACTGAACCAATTTTACTGAAACAAAGCTAAAGAAACATCTCGATTAAACCGTGTAACGATGGTATTTCATATTATTTTCTATGGTATACCATCTCTCTCTGTTCTAAATCCAAAATCCTAAATTCCATCATTTTATATTCGAATATCAACAATTTAGCTCGGTTTAATTTTATTTTACTTATTTCATACTTAAACCAAGTAATACCTACCCCTCTGTCTAACTAAGCCCTATGCATTAATAATTTATATTTGATAAAAGTTCTTTAGTAACAGTGTTATTTATTATATTTAAATAGTGTAACGTCAGTGTTAATGTAACCTTTTACAGCTTTTTTGACATTTAATTTTCTTACCCGAGGGTACAGTTCCATCACCACAGCTCCTACTTTCTACCATCTACACCCGATGACCAGGTCGTAGACCAGGCGTAGAACGACAACCGCGTCCAAGTCGATCTATACGTTCTGGAGCTATGATGTAATGGTTTTATCACGGTCACGGTCACGGTCAGTTTTATGTATTTGAAAGCCAGTTTAATCGAACTGGTTTAAAGCTTTATGTCATCAAAATCAGTTCAGCAGTTTAGGAAGTCTTGTTTTTCCGTCGGTTAAGTTATTGCGTACAAAGACATTATCGTCCGTCACCCTTGCGGCTAAATTCAAATTCAAAGTAGGACATTAAATATCTCTTTCAATCGTCAAAGAGCCAATCCCAGCTTTTGCCTGGGTCCACTTATTTACAGACTCTTCCTCCACACAGGGCAAAAATAAAATATTATGAAGGTGGCTAACTTTCCCATCTTTTTGCTCCTCCACTTCGGCCTTCAGCATCCGTGCGTACTAAAGCGTTGACTTTCGCATCCAACTCAGCGATGTCAATCCATCGCCTCTTAGGCATCCCGCGGGGCCATTTTCCTGATTCTGGTAGGTTTAGGTCCGTTTTTCCAACGGATCCCTTGGTTTTTCGCAGCACATGATCAAACTAAATTTATTTATTTATTATATAGCGCAGGCGACCCTCGGTCTCTCACGCGAAGGCTGCCACGGTTGTATTCGTCCCGCACGCGGCCAACTCACATGTGCCATGGCCATTTTCATGTCGTTGAAGGTCGATCAAGGAATTCTTGGTTCTGCAACGTGGCATACTCTTTCCTGTAGCTAATCATACCTAAAACCAATGTAAAACATCTCTTTCTGGCAAAAGAAAAAAGCTGTAGCATGTATGTAACAAATACAAAATAATAATTAAATACCGTCACTGGGTGCCAATTGGCTTCCGAGACTGTTCAACCACTCTAAAGAACAAGTACATTAATTTACAATATCAATACTTTAAGAACGATAAGATTCAGATGTACCAGTAATGGGGTATAATGTCTGATTAATTGTCATAAGCGAATTCTGGTATGTGTGTCGGGCGGCGCGGACCGGTCGGGGCGGCTTTTTGCTCCGCTCATACTGCACGCGCCCGTCGCCCGTCGCCCGCGCATCGCAGCCTTGGCCGACGCGCGATCAGACTCTGACACCTAAATATTTTCACCGACCCGAACGAATTCTTCGACTGTTTATCGTAAAACGGACGAGCGTTAAGACAATGAAGAAAGTGCCCAATGGACGTTTTCAGTTTACGCTGTTAAATGAAAATGATTGAAGATGGGATGATCACGATTTATAATCTTTTCTTCGCAATAGACGTCACTTCAAAAGAAAAAAAAATCGCAGGAAATATTAAATTTTATACAGATTGATTTGTAAGTTAACGTATATTGTACTATTCCGTTGTTGCACGATAAGGGATAAACTGAATAAGGAAATATAAATTAGCTTCCTGAGCACACTACTATGTAGATATTCAGTACTTAAGCTAGTTTCTCCGCCACTGCCGATTAAAAGAATACGTGTTCTGCTTCCGATACAACCTTAAAAGGAATAACATCAAGTGATAATGTTGCTTAGTAGAGTCATTGATACATTTAAAACGCGGGAACGTCGCGGCAAGCAAGCGCCTAATATAGATACCTGAGCTATTGCTGTGGCCAAGAAGGCAGATGTTAAGCGTGATTTTTTTATACAGCAGCAGTGACAACGAAGGTACTTGCAAACTATCAAATGGAAAGGGCTAACTGAATGCTAATAACACTACGATCCATATACGTTTAGGTTTCGTGTAACAAACACTGAGAATGGCAGATGCGTTTCTTTCTGAGAACCAGCTGACATGGGCCGTGCCTATCCCATCCTTGAAACTGTGACAGAAGTTCTAGATAAGGAGTTGGTTCAGCGAGCGAAAATAATGTTTTCACTTTAGCGAAGTGATCCGCCGAAGGTGCCACGGCGCGCCGCGTCGCGTGATCGGCTCTTTTTGTTGCTCTACCATTCCATGGTATGGCGACGACTGTCACTCCGCCGCGGCGGCGGCACCGTCACATTTCGTTTGCGACTATTCATGATACCGCCTAGGTATGATTGTTTTAGGAATCTACTGGTAATATTTAAGATCCTGTTTGCCAAAAACTGGCTATAGAATTAACGAGCTGTGGTCTATCTTCAAATGCACTTTATAGGTGTAAAAGAGCTGAGCTCCAGATCTTTCTAGGTGCGTGGCGTGAACATTCATCATTTAGCGAATAATGTCATTCGCTACATTACCCAGCTATACTTAATAATAATTAGATAGATGAGCAGGCAGCTCACCTATTATAGTACTTATGTGCCTCTGCCTAGAAGTCATCTAGCTGTCATCCGTAACATCTTCGATTCATACATTTGAGGTCATGTTAAAGAACGACGCCTCTTACGAGTAGAACTGTAAATGCTAGTTAACGCAGTTAACGCTAGTCGTTAACCAGGCGGATATGCTCCAAAAAGCGTACAGTCGAGTTCATTAATATGTAAGCATGGCCAAGGCTTCAAATATAAATGTACATGGAAGGGTACTTATATATCTGAGCAGATGTACATATGTTTGAATGATGAAACTGCTCAGATATATAAGTACCCTTCCATGTACGTTTATATTGGAAGCCTTGGTAATACTAACATATTAATGAACTCGACTGTACAATAATTATCCGAGTTATAATGTGTGAAAATAACCATGAATAATACTATAAACGCGAATATTCGTGAAAACACAACTAAAAACAAATGCCGCTTCACAGCCTAATCTATAATGCCACACTATACCTTCCAGCGGGAAGCGTTTAAATGACCTAATGACGCTCAAATATTGGCGATTCAATGCCGGGCTGACATAAGAAAGCAAATTTCTCTTTTTGTTTTCTCCTTCAATTTGAAACAATGCCAGTGCTGTGTATCAGTGTTATTATGAAACAACACATAAGAGATGACTCCTACCTAATGTATTTAAACTAAATCCATAAGTACATACATACATATAAACATACATACCGTTACGCCCTTTTCATTTAGGGGTTGGCAGAGACGACTGCGTTCCACTTGCTACGGGCCTAACATATCCCTTGTTTCTTCCATATTCATTATTTTTATCTTACATGAACGTCGAATTTGGGTGCTTTTGACCTAAGTAGATTAAAATGCAAATTTGTGGTCCAGTGCAGTTCCGACCAATACGTACACCAACTGGGCTGTGCGGTTTCGCTGGATGCCGTATATTGAAATGCGCGATGTGCAGTTCCGATTCAGGCCGTCTATGCCCATGTTTGTCCCTTTGTAGACATAACTGCTTTTAGTTTAGGTTGTGCATCTACTAAATCAAGTCTACTCGAATTCTAGTCGACCTCAGGGTATTTTGTAATTTTCTGATAATCAGTACAGTCATGTAATTGACGGGTCGAGTTGTCGTTCGCAATTACTTTTATTACTCAACAAAGACTTCAAGGTATCATTTTAGATTTACGAGCTTATTTGCAATTCTACGCCACGCACCCCTAACCGTACAGGTATTCATCATCACACCATCACAGCCCGTAACAGTCCACCTCAGGACTTAGGGCCTCTCTCACGAAAGGGGAGGTTATTGCCATTATCTCCACGCTTGGCCGGCGCATTTGAGCCAAATAACGGGGTGTGCAGTTTCGATGGTACCTGTCGTCACCGTACGTATGGCAGTCTCACATTAAATCTGAAAGCGTTTTCCTATTACCTATTGTAGAAGAGTGGACCCTGGTCGAATCCAGAATTGATAGCTTCCCTGCTTTGTATTATATTGTGTATGTAAGAATGATCTGCGAGGCTAGGCAGTTGTCCCAGGATAGAGCAAAGTGGCTGCCCATTCTCTCTGTCTACTCCTCCTGTGGTAGAATGACGTGTGTTTTATGTATGTATAACTGGTGTCGGTGTCCACAGTTCAACGTGCAGAGCGGTGGGGGCGGGGGCGGGGGCGGCGGCGGCGGCGAGTACGGCGCGGGCTCCGGCTCGGGCTCCTCCGGCGCGCAGTCGCCGGGCGCCGCGTCGCCGCCGCACGCGCACCACGCCGCGCTCGCCTCCCGGCTGCGCGCCAAGGAGGAGGACCTCTCCGCGCATGGGAGGGCCAGCGCTGATGGTAACGCACCGCTTCTTTATGTCATACGGGAGGGAAATAGGCAAGCGGGCCGCCTTAAGGAAAGCGGTCACCGCTGCCTGTAGACATTAGCACAAGCAGGGGTATGGCCAATAAAATGCTCACCTCTATAATATGTTGCTTACTGCACATGTTGTTTTTAATGGACAAACTAACAGTGGATAATTGAACATAAACGGTCTTCACTTTTTCCCATCTCTGTTACATGCGATAGGAAGCTAGTTCTGATGGTAAACTTAGGTTATTATGGTTCCTATTTTTGCACTACATCGTTTGTGCGTGAGTAAGGCGTGCGTGCTGATTGAGCCAGCCCAGTTCTCTCCAGAAGTATATCCCACAAAAACATTGTAAAATAAGGCCAAGGTTCCTGTCCAAAAATTGTAAAAGCAGGAATGAATAGTGGGTTTTTCCGATACCACCTTATAATGTGATAAAAAACCATCCATATTAAATTAGATATCTCGATATGACTGCTTTTTTCCCGCGAGTTTCGATCAATATCGTTGGGTTTTATCTACCTATCCAGCGCCGTATAAGGGCACTACACTACAGACGGCGTAATAAAGGCCAGCGCATCCCTCGCTGCTCGCATCCGTTTACCTCCAGTCTATTCATCATGCTCATAATGTTACGGAGCGCTGCTAAATTGAGAGCTTACATTTCACGCCTCATTGGCTGCCTGTTAGCACAAAATATGGATAGGTAATGTGATTTTAGTGTGGGTGGTCTTCACTGAGACATTCTTGTAATACCTATCGGCATTGTTCGGCTTTTTCTGCTTCACTAATTAAACTATAGTATGTGTTGCGAGTCCATTAAAAAAACTTACGTATGCTTTATGAATCTATTATTTGTACGTCTATCCATTAGCTAGTCTCTAATTCTATTCTGCGTTTATCGAGAGCCGGCAGAGAGTTCTCGGTAGTCGACACTAGGCCATCATGTTGTTGATGCCGAATCGGGTAAAGAAAATGGGATAAATTTCCGTTTTTATCATCATTAGCAAACTGCAGTCCAGTTCTACAAAGAAGCCTCCTTTAGAATGCCTACAACTTACATCGTTCCACAGTTTCCTTTAAAGTTCGATTGGATAGAGAAGACAAAACAATTGAGCGGACGACAAATTAATATCGTCCGTGAGGGGAGCTGCCTTTTTTCATCTTCATTAGTATAGTGTAAGGACAATTGGCCGCAGGTTGCTTCCTTTTTACGAAACATTGTATATTTTTCTTTTGAAACGTATACACTATAACACTGCGGCAAGGCCAATTTAGGAATCATATTGCAAAAGATACTAATTAATCCTTACGAAGTATGTTCGGATCTCCGACAAAGGTGCTACGACCGGCTCGTCGTGCAACCAAATCGACTTCATTTTATAGTATGTAAGGATTAGTATCTTTTGCAATATGCGTCCTATATCGGCCTTGCAGCAGTGTCGTAAGTATCAATTATAGAGCAAAAAAATTGACAATCTAACATGCTTCATTTTTTTGTCAACTTTTCAATCTTTGTGGTATCAACAGTGTAGCTGCCTTCTATATCGGCCCAACCGCAGTATCGTATGTAGGCGCCATATCTTGACTCAGTTGTAATCCCTGCGCAGGCGGTTCTTCGGAGTCGGAGGGCGAGTGCAGCGGCGCGGCTCGCGCGCGCGCGCAGTACGTCAGCGCCAACTGCGTGGTGTTCACGCACTACGCCGGCGACGTCGCCGCGGTCGTCGACGAGCACTTCACCAGGGCGCTCGCGCACGACAAGCCTAAAGGTCAGTATAGGCAAGGTCAAGCTCTACCTAAAGGTTACTGTGGCTGTACTGTTAGCAGTGCTGCTCCATGGGAAACCACGCCTTTGGCTGTGGAGTATTGTGAAGGGACCTAGCATTTCCAGCTGCTATATTAGCTGCCAGAAACGTGTCCCAAAGCTTTAGAGATGTAGGCAACCCATTAGCCGTAAGCGGATCCGGACCGGGACATTAACGCCAAGATGACTTATGAGACTTTATGCGTGCGAGAGTACGCGTCTATTGACAACGTAGAATAGTCTACAATACTCCATGACCATAAGGTATGTCAAAATTTCTACTGAACTTCTTGGTCCTCGGAAGTTGCGTACGAAGTACGGTTTTCAGACTCTGACAGAACAAGAAATGAACGACGGAAATTACTATTTTGAATGTCTTTTTTACGAGTAGCTCCATATAAGTCCAACAGGTATTCGATTTAAATCTTCTAATAAACATATCGATTTTAAATCATGTATACACATGTGCAATTAGAAAAAACGAACGTGCTCATGCTCTTCGTCTGTTTGTACAAAGCGAATACGATTAGCTTTGAGCTTGTAAGCGTGATATTGCACCTTACGACTCGTCGATTTAGGTACATCATCAGTTTAACTAAGCCTCATTTGCAAGTTACATACTTTTCTAAACTCACGCCGAAAGCTGTCGCTCTTCTCTTGGCCTGCTTTCTGATTAGGATGCCAGACTTTAGACGTTTTAGAAAAACAAAAGAATAAAACACATGCATAACCATGTGCGTAATGCTATGCGTTTATGTGGGATTGATCTGACGCAACTAGACCATTATAATTATGGTCCATATATGAGTTTCTAGGTGTATTACACAAAGGCACATAGTTCTCGGATATAACGCGCTCAGTAGAAGGCCATAGTTTCCGCATTGGGATAGTTAATTTAATTCATTAAGCCGGGAGTGGCTGGCGGGGGTGAGGGGTGGAGTGAGGGGGGGGGAGCGGTTTAATTAAACCAGCGAGGCCGCACTTCATTTGCGCCGCGACTCTCTGCCATTGTCTATAGATTTATGCACTCGCTGTAACACAACTCCCGCCCGGCTTTCTTCAGTCTGTAGCTACCTTTCGATGTCTATTAAGTTTTTTCAGTTTGTTTGTACATTGGTTGCGGCATATGAACATGGAACTGTAGAGTTAATGTTGTCAGCACTAAATTAACGCTAAATTAATTATCTATTGAACTACTACTCTGATTGACTAATGAAGACGTCCGTCTGTATACAACAAGATAATAGCAATAAAGTTGAACGTGTGTGATTTCGTGTAAACATGGGCTGTCTTATCTGTGTGAGCGATGTCACAATATAATAAAAGAAGATTCGGAAATATGGTAAAAAGAATATCGACATCGATTACGTACCTCGTAGGTACAGCACTAAGCGGGGGGTTGTGCGTCATCAGATCAAGAGAACTCTAAACCGACGTTCTAGTATGAGAAATACAATACAATACAAAACTCTTTATTGCACACCAGAGAACACAAGTACAGATACAAAAAATATGGTAGATAGTACAAAGGGCGGTCTTATCACTAATGTGATCTCTTCCAGACAACCTTGGTATGGAGAGAAGCACAGGATTATAACAACAGACAGGTAGTGCACACAAAAGCATCATATTACATATCACATATTCGAATCGCTTTATTTGAATAGGTTTTAAATATATATACTTATGTTAAATTTAGATATACAAATGTAACTTGCTCAATGAGTTTTGTATTATGAGTATTGCGATGTCAAAATAAATAATGTCTATGTCTATGACTTATAAAAAAAATATACAAAAAAAAATACATACATCTTTACAACAAAATACCCACAGATCCATAAATAAAGAATAAAAACCACACAAAAACCCAGAACCACAGCACACACAATTACCCCACTACAGACATTAGATAATGCTGCTTTACTTTATTGAAATTGAGAAAGTGAATGAATATGGAAAAAGTTAGAGGGATTTTTCAGAAAAGACGGTAGCGTGTGGAAAATGTGAGCTCACCTCTACGAGAAAAAAGTATGTCGTTATGTACATTTGTTTGAAGGTACTTATATGTATGTGAAGTATATACCTACCACTGAACTTAATATAAATTACATTAATTTACACTATATTAACACATTAAACGGTAACATTGGTTACCCTTATTACCCTCAAATGACGAGAGAAGCTCCGTAACCACAACGTAACAATGGCCTTCATTATAATATAATAACTAACAGGTAACTACGAGTAGTTAAAGTTTCTTTTACGTCATAAGTTCATAACTCATATGTAGCGACAAATACGTTGTTTATTCGTTTCCCAAAAGAATTAAAAAAACAACTGCCAATTATTATATATATTTATTACATTAAATTCCAAACCAAAGAATAATTCTTACATATCTACAAGAGTTTTGTTTAAATGAAACCCAAACAATGTAAATCGGGTGGGTAATGTAATTCGCAGTTTGGTCCACACCGCTTCCAGCCGGCGGCGGCTCGTCGATCCGGATGCCTATGTTTTTGCCGATCGCGATCCGAGGACACAAAGTTCGACCCGTGTTCCATTGAGGGGGACCGCGGGGAGGCAGGCGGGAGGGGGGCGGTGTCCAACACGGCGACAAAGCCCGCGGCTGCTTAGAAGTTCTAACTGCGGGCTAAAAACACCGGCTATTACTTAAAGACGGCCGAAAGGAGCCGCGCGGCAAAAACGTATAGCGCAGCAGCCGGCGAGCGGCCCTTTGTACTGGGCCCATCCCCGCGCCCCGCGCCCCCGCCCGGGGACGGCCCTCGGACACTCGCCCTCTGCAGACGCCAGTCATTTTAAAATTACTCACAATTAAAACATTCCTCGTTTTCGGTTCCCCTCGTAAACTCTCTTTATATACCTACCTAGCTTACCAAGAGATATAAAACGGAAAGTTGCCGTAGACTACTTCAATTAAGTACTTATATGTAAGTATCTATATACATACAGGAGGGATCTACTGCCGGCGGCAGTCTCTCGCCCTGCCCCAGTTTTGGATTATTATAGAGCGTCTATCAGAAATATGTATTTAAAAGATATCTTCGTCCGCCGTAGACCCGAGATGGGGCAGCATGAGACCTTACAATACAACCGTAAATAGCCTACAACAGTCCACTGCTGGACTAGAGCCTTCTCCACATTGCTATAATCTCTGCGTTTGATAGTCTGCTTTGAGACTGGATTAAAAATGTGGCTGGCCGTTTCTGGTTCAGGTACGTAGGCAATAGATGGTCTGCCTCTGCGAAATTAATAACCTTGTACGACACCCGTCAATGAGCGTCGGTGACCTTATGGTTATGGGGCTAGACTCGTTCCCCAAGGTACCGGGTTGGAATCCCAATGCCGCTATGAACCAATGACTCTTTTCTGAGTTATGTACATTACTTGAACACTCACCGATGCTCTTATGAAGGACAATATCGCGATAAACCTACACCTACAGACGACTGAATGATCTATGATCCAATCTGGTTAGGTTCCCTTGACAACAGGGTCATGGAGGTCAGATGGCAGTCGTAGTCGCCCGGTAGTCCACTGTAATTATTTACCTGATTTGCCAAAATCATGGATCCTGGTTAAGGCGGACCGCGGGCCCTAGCGCGCGAAAGTATAACCAATACATTAACGATAAGATGATCCGACACCCACCAACGGATGGGGTCGGTGCTGCATCCTACTGCCGGTCACTACACAGCCAGTAGTGAATATCGTATAATCGCTGCGCAGCGAATCGCCGGCCGACTGTAGTACATAGTGAACTCCGGTGGCAGCGCGCCGCCGCAAATAGGCCTACGCGCTCCGTAGTGGGGGTGCCGCTGGCCGCACCGCCACCGCACTTCATTGCATTCATTGAATATTGTTATCATTGGCTATTGTTTATTTCCGAAGCTGTACCGTAAGTATATTAGGTTATTAGATTTGTTATTTGAATTGTTAAATTCCTACATTAATTAACTAATAAAGTATCCACGTATGTTTTAGCAGGAACAAATCTCGTAAATATTTTTTCGCAAAGTAATTTCTTGATGCAACCATTCTTCTGTAGCTCTTACCTAAGTATAAGGTTTTTCACGCTATCTTGGGCATCCTTTGATCATTTATTTTTATTGTTCATGATTAAAAATCTAAATAATTTCTGTAGCTATAATTTATATTGATGTGAAAGTTTGTTGGGAAGTACTGTATGGGTGGAATAATAGAATAATAGCCATAATATCTACGGTTCTATATTTTTGTTACTCGAAACCTAGATGTTACGGGCGACAGTTGCCGCTTTCAAGAGTATACCAAGATTTTAGCTGCAGTCGTTGCTTTGGATTTGATGTAACCGAAGTTGAGATTTGTATATAGCTCACACCAATAAGCTGTAGATTATCAGTAATTTACACAGGAACTTCCCGATAAGTTGGAGTTACATAGAATGGACTCTTTTTAGCGAAAAACAGACACGCCTGTTTTTGTAGCGCTGAACGCCACCTGTTTTGCTTGTTGTCTTGTTTATTTTATTTTATTTACTTTAGAAATATAGGTACATTTCACATTCCCACAGAATGTGGTCCCTAAGCTCCAAAGACCCCACCCTTCCCCCACCTCTACATGTTAACCATAACTGTAATGGTCCGCAGAGGGCGTCCCGATGGTGTCCCGCAACCTGCCCGCGTCGTTCTTCAACGCGGCGGCGGCGGCGGGCGCGGCCGGCTGCGGCGTCGAGCTCTACGAGTACGACCCCTGGGCGCAGCACTACACGGGGTATGCATACCACCAGCTGTATTCTGCATTTGTGGAGCTATTTAATCGATCGAGTTGACCCCACTCCACTCACCGAATATATGCAACCCAAAGCATAGGTATACTTTCGGGAAGGATTTTTTCACAAATCTTAGTCATCCTACCCAGCCAAGGTTGATACCAAAAGATCTTAGATACAACCTTGTTAAATGGGAACTAATTTTAAATTATAATTGAAAACCGTCCGAATCGAGGCGAGTGGTTAAAATGTACCTTCAGCCCCAGAATTATTAAAAGCTCTTTTCTTTTTTTCTCCAAAAAGAAAAAAAGAAAAAGCTTTTTATAAGTGTTACCTTTTTGTCTGCCACCATTTAATAAGACTACACAATGGTACAAAGTACCAGCATCAAAAAGCCGGGTAAAGTGTGTCTAATTTCTTTTGGCATATCTACCCCTCGTACAACTGTGCGTGGGCTAATGGCATAAAGCGACGCCGCGCGTCTACCCCCGCGAATCAGTGATGTGTTTACAGAAAAACGTGCTGATTCACTCTCCACTGGTTAAACTGCTCCGTGCCTTCATAGTTATACAGAGAAGCGACGACGAGCTTATCTTTGAAAAAAACTCCTCCTCCAGTCAACCTCGGAGCTTCTTAATTTTATACAGTAAAGCGACAGCTAAAGTAGACTGCAAAGATGAGTTTATCTCTATCAGAACGCTTTTCTTGCAATCAACCTCAGAGTTTTTGTAATTTCGTGACTCAGTAATCATGCAGCATGCAGCAGTATGGTAACGCCACGCTGTGGTGAGGTCAGTCTTCAGAGCCCCCCACCAACCCACATAACCGCGTCCCCCCCGCAGGTACGGGCACGCGGCGCACCGGCACGCGGCCGAGTACCACGCGCACAACATGGGCTACGGCGGGCTGCTGCTGCCGCGCGGCTCGCTGCCGCAGTACAAGCCGGTGGAGTGGGCGCACCCGGCGCACGCGCACGCGCACGCGCACCACGCCGCGCACCACGCGCAGCACCCGCTCGACGCCGCCGGCTGCTCGCCCTACTCCTACCCGCCCGTGCCTGGTCAGTGACTCAGTATCAGTACGCCACCACACGACGCGACCCACCGTCAGTATGGCACCACACGACGCGCCTTACACTGCAGTGGGCGCACCAATAGTCCAATACATACTATATGTTACTCTGCGGGGCGCAGTTACCAGCACCTGCTTAGCATCACAAAATAAAAAACGGCCCGCCCCAAACAGAAGGTCCACGGGAAACAATGCGCCATTTCACTTCGTTCGTTAACGCGAGAATTCGGTGTAGTGTCGACTTAAATTGAATATTATTTAATTAAACGATATTATTATTGTTAAAATAAAAGTACTTGTAGGTAACTAAGATTACTGAATATCATAAAAGCAACGCAGGCAGAGTCCAAGAACTGATGGGTGACCATTTCAGACTTTAAAGCTAGTCGCACTTCAGCACCGCTACGAGTACTTATGCCGATGGTGAAGCGAGGTTGACCAAGGTCTTCCGCTAGAGACCCTAGGACTAGTTGCACAGTTTCAGGCATCACGTGACAGTTTTTAACAGAATAAGAAACCATAATGGTCACCTTAATGGTTTCTAGTCGGAAATGCCTGTCTAGTCTTATATAAAAAAAATCGCTGACCACCTTCCTTCTCTATCATCAGATCAACTGACTAATACCATAATACTGCATTTTCTTCAATTTACATGTGTATGAACATTTTTATTCAATTGGTTACCGGGAAGTGGGTCAAATCCCAGGTCAGGGAAAGATTATTCTCAGGGTCTGATGATACAATCAGGTGATGAATTTTTAAAAAGTGAATAAACAGTAGATTATTATTACGCCTTCTAAAGGCATAATGTCTGAAGTTGGTATGGAAAATCTAATATCATTGAACACAATCTGAACAGCTTGGGAAGCAATTATGATCACATTATGCCAAAATATTGGTCCTTTGCAAGGGACATGTTATTGAACGATATTTAAAATTCTATTCGATCTTTTAAATACTCTTTTCAAAATTCAAAATAAATACAGTAGCAACCCTAGTGAGTCGGCAAGTTTAGGAAATAATTTTCGAAGACGACGGAAGTGGACCTTCTGTTAGTTTTCCATTTTGTGTTAGTAACCCCACAGTAGTAAACACACAACAAACTGGCAATATCGCACGGTACAGTCAGGTGCAGAGCGAATGGACCCCGCTTGCAAACATTAAATGGTAGGTAATCTCGCTGAAGCTGACTGTACTACCCGCTGACGAAATTGTAAGTTTGCTAAAACAACATCCGGGTTCGTAGCTTTGCCCGTCGCCGATAAAATTGTCTTAATCTTTTTCAATAATTATTTTAAAAATTAAAGTAGCTTGAAATGGTTCGTGCAAGTAAGACGACACGAGGCTGGGGCGAAAATTTTTTCATATCTTGCGTTGACCACACGGCCATTTTGTAACTAAAAAGGCAGCCTTTATTTTGAATGAGAGATTTAGTTGCTCTACTATCTACATTAATATTGTATTTACGCCCTTGCTCGGTCAGTATCGTAAGATCGCACGCATCACCAAATCACATACCATGTCAGTGCGTTTGGCTCAGACAAGGATTGTACTGTAGCGTCGCGTCGTAGCTGTTAGCTACCTTGCTCTATATTTACAAAGCGTCACATCTCATTCTAATACTACACCCAAAGATTTTGACATATACATAGACTACACCTGTGACCACGTTACTTTGGGTTCGTTTATACTTGGTTTGGATGGAGCGTAACTGTAGATATGATATTTTTTATGGCCCTACATTTATTGCTCTACCGTACCAAAACATACGGCAGTGGTCTCACTTATACGCCTTGCCGTTAAGCTGCGAGTTCTCTGAAATAAATACTTCTTAGGCGCGCTTACGCATCGTAACCCGAGGAAATGCTGTCCGAGGCAACCATCCGAGCCTGTACGGGTTTTCGGAAAAACTGTCCGCATGTTTTTTTTTTTTTTTTTTTTTTATGTCATACGGTAGGCAAACAGGCAAGCGGGCCACCTGATGGAAAGTGGTCACCACTGCCTATAGACATTAGCAACACCAAGAGTATCGCTAATGCGTTGCCCACCTCTATAACACGTTGCTCTGGCAGCAAAAAGCAAATGCCACTCCACTGCCAAAGCCACGGTTCCCCAAATTTTCCCCACCCCATAGAGCACTGGAAACCTTACTCACCGGCAGAAACACAATACTATTTAAAAGAGTATTATTTAGCTGCGATATTCTGTAAGGTGGAGGTACTTCCCCAGTCGGGCGGCTCCAATTCGAACGAGATACCCCGCTATGCCCTACCTCTCTTAAATGATGAGATGAAAATGATGAGATGAGAGAAATCTTGAGTGATGAGAAAACGAAGTAATTTGATAAATGAAACGCCTAAACATGACTCGGGCTGTTTTTTCGGAATCGGTTCGGAAGCAGTGCGTAAACACTAACATTTTATCACAATAGAAAACTGAAGAATATTTGTATATTTAGAAATGTTTATTCCCATTAATATTGTCGACGAAGCCGAGACTAAATAAGATGACTCTTTGATTAAAAGGGAACAAAATAAAAGCGGCCGTATAATAACCCATTTAACTTCTCTTCTCTTGGGCATGATATGATGAATCTCCAGCCCTAGAAGTTCACACGATAATATAGTAGTCCGCGGAAATCAAAGGCGCGACGCGGCCGCGGCTGCGATGGCGGCCGCCGCAGAACAAACAATAAATAAATAACGGGTGACATAACATCCATAACGGAACGGCGGCGGCGGCGGGTGTATTTTAATTCTCAAAGAGATTCCGGTGCACGGGAGATATTTTAATTGTGTTTGTTTGTGTTCCCGGCGCGGGCGGGGGAGGCAGCGCCTTTCATTGTTTCAGTACCTACTTATTTCACGGTGTTCTGTACCTATTTATAGAAAGTAAATTGAGCTTATCATGTTGTTGACATCGTCATGACGTCTAAGAGATTGAAGAGGTTTTTAATTAGACGTTAATTATGATCGTTAAGCCTGTACACTTGACTCTTGGATTTGAATGGAGTGAGAATGGATCTACGAATGTGTTAACTCATATTTATCTAAAATAAGTAGATTACTTAATAAAGTAAGAGTCTGATTTATTTGTCCTTATTTCACACTGAAATATGATTTCCTTTGGTATTACCGGAGGCAGCGTTAACGTTTATCCATTTTTCAAGTACAGCCATAGTGATAAACTAGTTATCAATATAAGACTATGTGCAACAACAAAAAAATGGCAAATTGCATTTTACACTTATCAAGGAGTTAGAATAAGTAATTGGAATCATGATATACATTATGGACCGCACAAAAAATTACTCTATTAGAATGCATTACATCTGTGATCGGTATCTGCTACCGGCGATGTCAGCACTTGATAGAATACCTAAGTACAGAGCGTGACATTGGATGACTGTATCTCCTTCATCAACAACATTTTATATATTTTTTTAATTTTTTGGGGTTCCGTACCTCAAAAGAAAAAGAAACAGAACTCTTAATAGAGGATCACTTTGTTGTCCGTCCGTGTACTTGTATGGAAACTCTTTATTGAAATTAAAAATAAATACAGTTATGAGAAAAATATCATTCCTGTCCGTGTTATCTATCTGTCAAAACGCTTTATCTTAGGAACATGTGGTGGTATCAAAGTGAAATTAAAGTTAAATACTCAGGTCTGCAATCACTTGGAGCAGTTTAAAATCAGACTTGTCACTACTCTACTGTACTACTATGGCACTACCTACCTACGGCTCACGTGATTGGTTACCTCCCAAAGGTTGTCTGGAAGATATTGCTACAAGAGATAAGACCGCCTTTGCGCGTAATTGTTTTATTTTGTTCCTATATTTGTTATTCTTAATGTGTGCAATAAAGAGTTTTTGATTATTTACTTGTCAACGCAATCAAAAGATACAGCCGATTATGCTCCGTTTATGTCGAACAAGAGAATCAAAATCTTCCCGTAGACCTAGAATCATGAAATTTTGCAAGAAGCAATGTCATGTATCACAAGCAAAAACAATCCGAAACATTAAATTTATAGTCACATTGCAAAAAAATTCTTAACCAACTTATAAGTATAGTTGGAAAATGCAATGACAATGAAAATGAAAAAATATTTATTGAAATAGGATTACGTTAATTAAACTCTTTTCAAAAGTCAAAAATCTAACGGAATACAAAGGGAAGTTAAGCGAGCTCATCCAGGTAGGGGGCGACGCATGCAGACCGCCGCGTTGGATTAGCAAATATTTCATATAAGTTATACAGTAGTAGATGCATTTGTAAGTTTGTTATGTGTTTATAGTATCTAAATTCCCTTTTTTAAGCATGCATATTGACAAGCAACTACGGAACCCTACACTGCACGTGGCCCAACACGTCTTGGTCGACTTTCTATAGGTATAGGTTGTACGTTTTCGCATTTGAAAGCACCGTTCGTTACACCACTATCTTAGGCATTTACTCATAATAGCAAACGATCTTATTATGGTTAATTTCCACATGATTTACGTGATCGTGTGTCCCGTAAACGGTCGGGATTTATACAAAGGGGCTATTCTCGCCCCGGCCAAGATTCTATTCTATAGACGTTCTTATTTCGAATTTTATATCAATTTTACAGTTTGATCGTTTCACATAGATCACGGACGGGCATAAAGTCTAGCCCTCTGATACATGTACCTACTGTATAAATACCAAACTGCCGCACTGAGAGCCAGTACTATTAAAATAAACATTAATCTTGGATATCACGCAAAGATGCGTCGCCAGGCAATGGCGGCGGCGGTGCGCTGCAATTGTTGGCTTTCGGTTAATGACTGCGATTAAAATTAATTTGCGCGCGGCGAGAGGCGGGGGTGGGACGCGGGGGGCTGGGAAATGAAAATTCCGACCCCGCGCCGCGCGCCCCCCGCGCCCCCCCGCGCGCCCGCGCCGCCATCACCGTGTGATTGATACCATTCCGCCCGCGCCCGCTCTGCGCGCCAATATTATGCGTTATTTAGATAAATTAATGCAGCTGTTGGGGAACTAATTGTGTATAAGTAGTATTTATTGTTATGCAGGAATTTAAATCGAACAGATTTGAGGATTTAATTCACGGTTCGTAAAAAAGGTACCGGTCAAAATTTAAAAGTGCTGGCCAACAAAATTATGGCCGCAATTTAGACAATGAATATTTTTATTAGGATAGTTAAGCTTGTTCTTGAAACCTGAAAATCTAGATTTTCTATGATTTCTTTACCTAACTTGTAGGTATGAAAATAATTATAGATACTCCAAGGGAATAAAGCAGTGTCTTCGTCATGGGCGGCATATTGGATTCCGAGAGATGCGAAGGAGTTATGTAGTCCTGAGTGAAGCGAGAGGTTAAGCCGCCCGAGACTAACGCCCGAATACTCGAAAGTCTCTTAATTTTAAGGGCTTCTTAAATATCATGCTATCTCGTTTGAACGTCAAAGAATTGAAAGTGACAGCATGATCTTTAAGGAGTCCTTAAAGTTAAGAAGCATTCCAGTATTCAGGCGTGAGACAGCTTCAGTTCAGATGTGAATACTCTATTGTTCACACTACCTGTGTGACAATAATTAAAGCAATTAAGCGTCTGATTTAGCAAATTCCGGTGTTAAATCTTTCTTAAATCTTTTGATAACATTTTCGTGTTACTGTAAAAGTATAAGTAATTTCTAACTGAAAATGATATTAACACATTTTTTCTACTTTTCCCATTTGCACAATTTGAGCAGTCTCAGGTCCTGCTACCATACTGCCTAGTGCTAAGTCACAATGCGATTGTCTCTTTTCAAAACCCGAATGCTTATAGTTGTGATACTTGGGAAGTTTCATACAATATTATTTTCCTGCGGGTAGAGGGATGGCAGTCGCTCCACTGTAATTACCCGATCTGCCAAATCCTGGAACATGGTCAAGGCGGACCCCGGGCCCTCGTGCGCGAGAGCACAACCGGGACATTGACGCCAAGATGATAATCATGATACATTTTATTACCCTATTTAGGTAACCGATTAACCACAACTACTTTTATCGTTACTCATTATAGATACGATACGCGTTTATGGTGGTATACATAATACAGAGTAGTAGACCCTAAGTAACTTACCAGCGCCTTCACCAGGAGCTATTTTACAAAATAGAACTCCGTAGAGCCATTCAATCGTAGTCCGTGCGTGCGTGCAGTGGTCAGGGGCGCGGGCCGGCGGGCGGGGCGGGGCGGGGCGGTGGGCGGGCCGCATCGATCGCCCTCCCGCCCCGCCCGCCCCGCCCGCCGGACAATGGACCGGCCGATTCGGACGCTACATTACACGCCAACAAGCTACACCTATATACAGAGCTATCTAGTTATACCCCAGCTGAATAGATCCGAAACATCTTACAGTACCCCATTCAACAAACTCCACCACATTTTAGAACAATGAAACAATCCAAACAATGTTCTTGACTCGGTCGAGTTCGGAAGTTTGCGCGGCGTTGCCCTGAGAGCGGCTCCAACAATACGTGAATACGGTTATTAATAGGATGACTTAATTTTCAACACAGTACCTTCGTATTTTGCTCGTTATTTATTTTTAAGTAATACATAGTTATAGCCTAACATCAGTAATTTATAAAGCAATTTCGATACACCACCAAAAAAAAATTTAAGTTTTAAGAAAGTTATTTTTATTACAATTAATGATATTCTTTAAATAACTAATGCAAGATTTTGTTGGATAAAAAACCGGCATTACCTACCTATTCATCCATTGTGCATTTTAGGACTTCAGACAACAAAGTAAAACATTGTCTCTCCTCTACCAAATTTTTGTAGTCAAGTTTCATTGCTTTTTTGTACCAAATCCTAACCGATTCCTATCTTCAGCAGGTCTGGAGGCGCAGGTGCAGGACACGTCTAAGGACCTCTACTGGTTCTGAGACCCCGCCGCGCCCCCCCGCGCCCCCCGGCTCCCCCGCGGGGGCCCCACCCAGTGATTACCAAATACCACAACCGCGGCTAGTGCATTGACTACGACTTGTGACCACTCGGAATATATGACAATTGTGTTCCCTGAAGTGCTGTGCACCAGTGAAAGAGACTATAACACGATATTCACTAGTGTATCCAGTGGTAGCTACTAGAATTGTTCGTGAATTCTCTAGGAGTTGTGTAGCGTGCTACGCGCGTAGCGCCTCGCGGCAGCTGCGGCGACGGTCATTTCAAAACTACGTAATATACCTATGTAGTTAAACAACGTGTAATATCAAAGGCTTCTATTTAATATAAAGTCATTATTTTTTGGTATAATAGAAGGAGCTAGGTCAACGAACCAGTAATGTAATATCCTACTTGGATTATTTATCGAATCTACATGGTTAGATTACCTTACTAAGTTGTTACTGATAGAATAGATAGACGCACATTATCATGTGATTCCTTTGAGCATCTCAATCTGGAAAAAACGCAAGTATATCCTATATTTTTTGGACGTTGAAACTATGTTATGTAGAAGCCTTTGATAATGCTGGTTTTGCCGGCATGTCCGCCTGCATTCAAGCATAAATCTATTAAGCAACTTTGTAACAATACTGTTTTTCTGTAAATATAATGTTTCCGACTATAAACGGTAGCGACCCGGTCGCGGTGGTCCGTCAGCGAGTGAGACCGCGGTCTGTGATTGCGTGTCTGCTGCGCCCATGTGCAATAAAATGTTTAGTACGTACGTACCTAACGTTAAAATCCACGCTCCGATTTGTTTAATTAAGTACCTAGGTATTGTTTATATTGATATGATATTCCACGATTGTGGTGTCAGTGTGTAAACTTTGCGGCGAATTGAAGTTAATATTGACAGATAGCTGTACAGAATAAAAAACTTGACTTGTATTATTTACTATGGCGGTAGCTTAACCTGCGCCAGTTTTGCGACACTGGCTTCGTGAAATGTATTCGTCAGTCGTTTAGTAGTTTCGTAGACTGAATCCACATACAGCAGTGCCACCAACTTATCTCTTCAGTTGACAAAATCGAAACTTAAGCTCGCAACTGTAACAGAAAATGGCCGATAGATCTGCCCTATGTAATTCCTGGGATGTACCCAAAAAGAACTAGAAATGCGTATAATCAAAGTATACAAAGGCACGCTCATCGCCCGTTATCGCGATAGAAATTGAACCATAGGGCCTGTCCTGGTTACGGAGTGTTTCACTGGCGACGTCATCAACTGAACAGATAAGATGGCCGCACCGCACCGCTCTCAAGTATCTTTGCTGTTATCGTTTAAAAACGTAATAGGATTTTGAAAGTTGGACACTTTTTCCAAAGGCTAGTTTCATTTTATTTTAATCATATACATAAAGTAGTAGAAAACGCGAGTAAACGGCGTCAACGATAAGGTTTATAGAGCCAGAATTCTAGTATCAAATAAGTATTTATGAGCACTACTTCATCATCAGAATAGGTACAATTAGGTGGGTACTTACTTTTATAATCTTGGCTGGAAATAAGATCTATATCTCGTTATAGCGAGGTTTAGGGATAAGTATTATTTTACAGATTAGCTTTTGGTGTCATTCTGTTTCATTAATGGGTTGCTATCGTTTCGTTACTGGGCTGTTTCCCGAATGAAATTAAAAATCAGGTTTACTCTGATTCATTATATCGCTAATCAAAATATCAATCAATCAAACGGTAACGAAATGAAAACGACCCCTACCGACCTACTAAAACTGTAAGCTGGTAATCATGTAATTTTGATGTAATACTTAATAAAAACAACAAAAATTTACAAATACCTATTTAAAATTTATATGTATATTTATTTTTTACTGTCCATAGCCTCAGCAATGGTAGAGCCCACTGTACCTACCTAATGTATAAATATTATCCCTCTACATTGGAATTAAAATAGTTGATAGATTACAAACAGCATTGCTGTAGACGTGTGAATGCACAAGCTGTCGACATCGGCCTAATAGGCCGCTAGTGCTTTGTGTTAGTGGCGACAGATCGCCTGCTTAGTTAGACTAATATCTATTATGTATGTAAATACACGTACCTACCGTAATAATAATTTAGTGCTAGTGGTAATAGTAGTGTAGACGTTTAGCTAGTAAGTACTGGTTCGTAATGCGCGCTCACGTATATTACTTATTATGCAATAAGCTGCTCGCTCCCGCGCCCCGCTCCGTATGCAAGGGGACTAAGAAGTTCGATTTTATGAAGTGAACCTTTCTACACACGGTAGACATTTCTTTGGAAAAAGAAAACGTAACACACTCCTTCTTGAAAATAGATCAACAAATTGAGAAAATGTTGTGGAGAAGCTTTCATTTCTTTATTTTAGCTACTGTCTAAAGCCGACGCCAGTTTTAATACTTTTTTCATTGTTTACATTGCTATTTTGTCGATTTAAAGTCACAAAAATATATGTTGGCTAGGCTATTAATTGTAAAATGTTACAGGATACATAGAAATGTAGTAAAAATATACAATACTAGCTTTTACACGCGACTTCATCTGCGTAGAAATAATTTTTAGGGCAGTTTATCTTTTTTCCGCGCGACCATTTTGTATGACGCTATTAAGTTTGTGCCGCGCACTTAACAAGTACCTATTCGCAAGATTACTATCCTACAGGGATCTATAAAAGGTCTTATTTTGTTATACCTACACGTATTTCGCCAACACTACACTCGCTACGGAAAAACGCGCATCACGTTTCCAGGCTTGCCTTATGCGCGCTTCCTCATAGCGGCGCGGCCGCGCCAGCCGCGGCCCGACACAAGGCGATGGAAACTCGATCCGAACGCGTCAATCTTGGCCAGTAGTGCGTCCGTAAATGCAATGTTGTCATAAGTTATGGTAATGTACACGGAACACTGTATAATTATCCGTGTCAGTTCTGCGATTGTATAAATATGTCTCGCTGTGATACGCAGAATGTTTTCGTTTTCGCTTAGAAACAAACATACGATCTCGTTTGTCAATCAATCGGTCATCATTGTGATATTATGGTTTAATTTGTTTATCATTTACGTGTTCAGGCAAACGACCATTCGTCGAAACGGTAATAACCCGTATACAAAACGAAAACATTCTGACTGTTATTAGATAACTGTATAAAAACTTGTAAAGGCTTTGTCGCGCGAGATATAACTTCGTGTCAGCAAGGCTAGCACAAGTTGCTCTCGCGTGTGGTAAGCGAGAAAAGGCGCGACTAGCTGTAGTTATCTTGCACTTTGGCGCGCTGCATAGCCCGGCAGGCTACGGGCACCTACAGGAGCTGGTCGGTGGATAGAACAGACCGATTGATGGAGTATACCAGACACCAGAGTATACCTACGGCGTGGGTATGCGATGTGTGCGGGTTGCGGGGCGCGGGGCGCGGGGGCTCGGCAGCGGCGCGCATCGGCGCCGCGCTCTAACGATATCTCTGTTCACGTTGTGTTAGCTCATATTATGCCTTATAATTGAGAAAATTAATGTCAAAATAAATTCCATTATCTACTGTGATTGTTTAACTTGTCGTTTTATTTAAGGGTACCCCGGGGTAAGTCCTGTTTACCAACCATCCTTAATAAGTATAAAATAGAGCCCCTTACCGTAAGAGCATCGTTGTGAACAACTTATGTATATGGCGGCATGGGAATCGAACTTGGTCGATTCATTGATGCTCTAAGCTATATCCTGTTTACCATTACTAGTACTTGCATAGGTACATAAATCCTCCAAGTAATTACGTTTTGTGTGGTTTGTCTTTTAGTCATTATTCCTTTATTAGATTAGAAGAAGTAGGTTCAATCTCAACGGCAAAGCTCTTTCATCTTGGAACGTATATTGAATACGGGTCACATACCTACCCGTGTTTAGTGACCTAGATTGCCTTTGATTACTGATATATAGATGATGGCGATCGTCAGCTTACTCTGCAGTTCCAGAACAGTCTCATTGCTGCTCATTTCGTTACGACCAGGCCAGGCTACTTGTCGTGTAGGTGCTGTATTGGTCGTCCATCACAAGTGTAACTGTTCGCACAAAAATTCGAATACTCTTCGATCACATTCATCGATCTTACTATATTCGTTCCTTTTTTTCCTATTTTGTATGAAAAACTTGAATAGCGCCTCTAACGAAAAGTATTTCAAACAAAATTTTACTATTGTTGATAAGTTTCAAACGTATCGACTGCGTTCGTGCTCACTCGAAGTCAAGTTTTGCCAGTGTAACTGACATCTAGTCTGGCAAGAAAGTCGTTACAAAAATTGTGGACGCCACTATCGTTAATATGGTATCATTCTACTGTATCCGTCTGTCAACTTAAAGTATTAAAAAATACTATCTTCACGCCTGTGCTTCACCTTTATATCCACTTTCTTTGCGTCTATGCCTCGTATACTCCGACTAGAAAACTTGATACTTGTTAATATTTTATATCATATCGCACGACTACAGCGCGTGACAGTCCACTGTTGGACTTAAACCAGATCAGCCGAAAGGGCTAGTTTAGTATAGTTAGAATAGACAAAGGGATGAGTAATATATAGGGAAATCTAGATTAACATTAGGCCAGCTCCAAATAAGATAGCAAGATATAAAAAATGGGAGGTTCATTACATGACTATTTAAAGCGGAATCTAAACATCCCTTGTTATTTAGAGTATCATGATGAAGTAGGTAATATTATTTATTTTACTTATTTGTATCAGGCTACAGAGGCCCATATATCTAATACATAAAACATACAAAATTATAAAAACAATAAACAATACATGATAGCCAAACAAAATAATATTACCTATACAACAATACCACTTATAAAATTAACAATAGACTAATAGATCATATAATAATTTTCAAAACTAAATTCTAACACTTTTCACTTAATCTCTGTGTGATACCTAATGTCGTTTCGGCGGCACCGGAAATTCTGGGTCGCCCACGGAATCGCCGGTACACCACACCCTTCGGCCAATAATCTTCCCTCATGAAGAAATCCAAATCTGCGGTGGGAACCAACACCACGAACGAGTTGAACGTACGTTCATGGCTTGATTCCAAGAGCCGTACTCTCGCGAGGTACTTTTTGGTTAAGCGGATATGCTCTTCCACGTCCTTTGCCGTCACTGTGTAATGAAGGCGGGACAGGTAAAGCGAAAATTCTGAGCAGCACGACGTCTACTCTTCTTCTGGACCGTGATAAATCCTTCCTCATCACAGTCCACGTCGGGGGCGCATGGGGGCTTCAACACCCCCGTTTCTTGTGGAGCTGAAGCCACCACGCGACGAGGTTGGCGCGATGCCGGTGCGCTGACGGGAGCCGCGGGCGCGGCGGGCGCTGGCGGGCGGGCAGCGGGTACGGGCCGGCGAGCGGCGTACGTATTGAGTTCCAGCGTGGACGGCGGCGGTGGCGGCGGTGTTAAAACTGCTGACTCGAAACTCGTGTCGCTCGCACCGCCGCTCTTATAATATTAAGTAGTAGGTACCTATAGTTTTGCATTTTGGGAACTACTGCTCTTGCAATAGTAAGTTACCTACTGAAAAACTGAGTACCCACTTCAGGTGTCACATTATGGTGGAAGATTAAGAATAAGGGGAAGTATTGGCATTGAAATAAGAGTCTGGTCTGGTAATATTGATGCACGGAATGATGTAATGTTAAACTGTTATCTATCTCCTGTTTCTCCTGACCAGAGACCGCGATCATCTTAAATTATCCTCCTCAATTAGTAATATATTTCTCAAATATATTACAAATAATAAGTAGTAGTTTATGCAACTGTCATATAAAAGGGGGTATTAAAACATCAGTGTCTGTTTTAATACCTAATTATATGCAGTTGCATACACTACTTTATCTACACTCATATTTTTATGTTAAAATATCGTACCTATAATTTTTTCTCAAGTTAGCTGGAAGTAAGCTGCGAGTCAGTTCCGTTGTATCTACGCGTCGAGGATATCAAGCGGCGGGAAATTCACTTTACTACTTTCACATTTATCTATTTATTTGCTTAAAATAAGAAAAAACATTCACAAACACAAATTACAACAATTAGAAAAAATATTCTAATAAGTGTTGCATAATGATTAAAAAGTTATTTTACGTTACAGCTGTAATGAAATTAGTATGGGAAATGCTGTAACGAAAAGTATTTTTTTTTAATTTTCTGGACTGGCGTGAAAAAAGTGTATCCTTAAACGACTGTTTTCTAATATGTAATTAGAAAATTACGATACGAGTGTCGATAAAATAGTTTTACAAACGAAACGCGAACGTAAAGTAACACACTTGATGTTTGGCCAGTGAAATTCTGCGTTTAAGTGGTTTACGTTGATAATAATTGTATGTTGTAATTCAATTAATAGCAAAATTAGCAAATACTTTATAAAATATAATAGTAAATACTATAATAATATTATGGATTTTTATTCTAAGCACAATTAAATAAAAACAGCCTGTTTTGACCACGGACATAATGGTACCTATACCAATTCTTTGGTTGGAACTACTTTCATCATCGTAAAACGAGGTTTCCCGCCAAATGAATTTTAGGTTCTCTTCTTTACTCTTGCAAAATAAAATGAAACAAAACTTTTTCATTGATTTAAATGTATTTCCAGTATAAATTAAGGAACTTCATCAAACCGGGAGTAAGCATGATCAAAATTAGCATTTTGATTAAGTCGTATAATTTTGACTATACTCATAACCAAGTGAGCGTACGCAAAAATAGTCATGTAGATACACTCGCATGCATAAAATCGTATATTTTGTTTCTTTCACTTTCCGCTAGAGGCGCTGTTCAAATTTTCATACAAAATTGCGACTAGTTACGTTTATTACGAATGAACACTTACACTCAGGGTACAGGTAGTCCTATTGATGATGACGAATTCCAAGTAACGTGAAACCTCTATTCCTATTGATATTACCAAATATTATAAATGCGAATATGTTTGTAGGGACGTTTGTTATTCCTTCACGCAAAAACTTCTGAACGGATTTTAATGAAATTTGGTAGTAATTTAGCTTATAGCTCCCAATAGCACATAAGCTATTATTTATCTCGATGTCGTCTCGATATTATAAAACTGTAAAAAAGCCGTATCTGTACATTGAAGATATTTCAGATAAAATAGTCGGGGTAGGATGTAAGCGGACCTAAAATATTTTTACCTGTTTGTCTGTCTGTCTGTCCGCGCATCACGCAACATAAACCGATTTTGATGAGTTTCATAGTTTCATACTTTATTTATTTAACTTTTCATCTAACTCTGGTAAGTAGAACCTGAGATACAGCATGACCTCTCCGTAGTACTAACATTTATACACTAAAGAGGTCATTTAAGAAGGTTGCGTGGGCAATAGCTAAAGCTACTGTCAAAATTATTTCCAAGCGTAAGATGTCGAGGCCAAAAGATAGTTTTATTAATATTAGGTGTACCTATGAAATTGGCGTTTTTTGAGCAAGTACATATTTGCTCAAATAATTTTAATTGTATTTAACATTTCATAATTAATACTTGATTTCGAAAATAAAGTATATTTAAATGCCGTTTAGAGCTTAAAATTAATCATATAAAGTTTGGTGCTTGAATGTATGCCATGAGGAATAACAAAAAACCTCTGAAAATCCTGAGAGAAGAAAGATTCTTGTAGGTTATAAATATTTAATATAATAAAAAAAATTATTGAATATAATATTCAATATTTTTAATTTTTATTAGGTAGGCACTTATTTGTTGTTGAAATTTTCACAGAAGTATAAGTATGTGAAGATTTCAAGTAGGTACCTTGCTTTTACGGTTCCAAAGATACAACCCAGTGATAGAGAGACAGGCGGACGGACTGACTTACTAATCGGGATTTTTACTCGTATGGAACCCTAAAAAATATTTGCAATTACTTATCAAGATTAATCGATTAATTACGAACTATATTACAAGCGTTTTTCGTGAATCAGCGGAAAGTCATTCATGACTTCAGCACGAATGCTGTCTCCTGCCAGAACATGACCAAGATGCTTGTGATTCACCGCGTCCGCGCCGTCGCCGCCCGCGCCGGCTCGCAGCGGCACCGACTGTAGTTGGTGGTAACTGGAAATGGTAAGAGTTAGAATAACTATTGCTTTGGTGTTGGCATCGGTAACATTAATCAACGACATCATTATGTGAAATAAATGAATAGGTAGGTACCGACAAATTTTATCAAAATCAGTATAATACATGTATAATGTGATGTCATGTAATCTACTCTTAGTCTTAGTCATGAAACTTTGACCCCTTTGTTTGGACCATTGTATTACTTTTCTGAACTTCTAAAGTATCAAGGTACTTACTATTAGTGACTTCGCCACTTCATTGTCTTTACAGAGAGACTTGGAACCATTCCGACCATGGCCAAGGCAAAGTCAGAAATTGATCAGTACTCGTTAATTTTAGATTTTGGTGCAATGAATCGACCTCGGCATGCTCTGCCAGCAAGGGAGGTGCCGTAGAAATACAATGCAATGCCACTGTGAAGCAGAAAATAGGGAAACCTGTCATTAATCTTGGAGGAAGGTTCTTGTTGATGACAATTTTATTATTTATTTGTAAATAATATTAATAAATTTCTGGTGATATGAAAGTATTGAAGCAAGTTCAATCAACACAAACTAAATAATCTTATCTGTCATAAAATAGTAAACTCGATCAGAGTTTTAGTTATAGGTAGGCACTTATTTTGTTTGACTAGGTTCATGATCAAATTATGAAAGTAATGAATGCCTAAAAATGAAAGACATTTATATTGTCGGGTCGTAAACGCAATTTCCTTGTTAAATGTTTTGAAGTGTTTGATGTCGGTATACGCGATTGCCTATCCATCACGGGCGCGGGCGGGGGTGGAGCGCGGGGCGCGGGGCGGCATCCTCAGCGCCCAAAGAGATTCTTCTGGATGTCGATGTCGCTTCTATAAATGTGCGCCATAAATAACGGCTTATAAACAGCCCTTTGGCTCCATAATGCCGGGCAATTATAAATGATAGATTAAGATAGCCGCCGCTCGCGCCGCAGAAGTTTAATCACGAATTAATGTGTTTCTAAATCTGATTCATTGTGGAGTGGTGCGCGAGAGTCCTCGCGGCCGCGGCGCCCGATGGAAATAGACAATGGCTGCGGCTGCGCACGGAAATAGCGCCATTAGCGGCCGCTGTTTGTAAACAGCGCATTGTCACCGGCATCCGCGCCGCCGCCGCCGCCGCCGCCTCCGCCGCCAACGCCGATAAATATACCGAAACCAAACAATCCCGCTCGTCACGCCGTCAAATTTGTCGCCGCCTAATTTATGCTAATGGAGCGCGGACAGCGACATAAATATTGTAATTAGTCTCGGTTACATGACGACTCAATCTTGGGACCGCTTGTAAAGCGATTTGGTTTAAACGTTGCGCTGCTGCGGCCGCTACGAGCGCCCCGGGAATACTAAGCAGCTGATTGACTCTAGCGCCCGCCCCCCGCCCGCCCTCGCCGCCCTAAGCTTTCCGCGCCCTGCACTCTGCTACGCATTTTCCGTAGCTACCAAATTAATTACCATTGTTCTGCAGATCTGTTGGCTCAGCATCTAGGTAAACGATATCTTACGTACATAAGTGGTCTACTGAATAGCAGCGATCTCTTTACACGGTCGCCAGTTATGGGCGTTCTTTAAGCTTTTTTTGTATTTGGTAGACAAATAATTAAGCACCCTAGTATTTTAATAGTCCATTCCTCGCGACGCGGCAACGACGACGGTTGGAAGAACGTTTTTCGCTCGTACGATTCAAATGTGGAATCATCTTCCTCATAGTGTTTCCTTTCAACTATGACGTGGGATCGTTCAAGAGGCGTAGTTTCACTAAAGGTGGGCAACACACTGGTGACGCCTCTGGTGTTGCTGATGTTCATAGGCGGCGTGACCACTTTTCATCACCTTTTCACCATCATCACATTTTAATGTTATACCGTTTGTCTACCGTATAACATAAAAAATAAAGCATGCGAGTTGCTTGTTGGTAGGTGATCACCGCCCATGGCTTTACTTTAATCTTCTATCTATCTTTGACAGAGTAGACTCGTTTCCTGTAGTTTTTTTATGCTGCGAAATAGTAGTGCTCGTTGAATCTATTATATCTACATCTTTATGTTTTTAAATAATTTAAGTGCAAGTAGCACGCGTTGATGTCTTTTATATGACTCATCGAAGGCTCGTACATTAGACATCAACGAAATATCTTATGCTACTTATAGGCATTAAGAGATGGCATTGAAGTCTTAAGGATAATTTCTAGACAGCCTATAAGTTGTACATACACCGATAATACATCTGAGACCACCCGAGTATTTCGCGCGAATTACACTTCAGATCCATCCTCGATAAAAAAAATAATCATCTTGACATTAATGTGTTATGCTCTAGCGCACAGGATTTAGCAGATCAGATAATTACAGTGGAGCGTCTGACCTCCGCGACCCTGCTACCAGGAGAAGCTGACCAGATTGGATCATGGTTACATTCAGTCGCCTGAATGTGCAGGCTTCATCACAATGTTTTCCCTCACCGTAAGAGCATCGGGTACCATTAACTAATGTATATAACACATTAAAGAGTAATTGGTAAATGGGCGTAGTGAGATTCGAACTTGGCACCTCTCACTTACGAGTCGGATACCTAAACCGCTCGGCCACCTACGCTCCCGATCTAGCCTCGATGGTTATAAAAATAACTTGCAACAGCTTATGATGTGGTGCCGTCCTTGTCACACTTGTATTAAGAAGATTGGTCAATTTCGCGAATTGACCATTTTGCGTGGTCATTTCCCGTGTCGGTCTTTCTCTTTTCTTTTCTACAGACATTGGCCTAAAGGTTTTTAGAGATAATTGATGTCAAAACACGTACCTTCGTCTTCCACGTCTTGCATTGAAAAAATATCGTACAACTCTACATGTAGATATATAAACTGAAAGGAAAAGATATACTTACCTACAGATACTTATATATAGTTTGAAATAAAATGTGGTTACGTATGTTAGAATAGAATTTTGGTGGTATGTGTGCATGAGGAACACTCTAAATAACAAGTCGTATCGCGGTAAAAGATTCGAGGCTGGCGCATGGCAACTACCTATATCTCGAGTTTTAATCCGAAGCAATAAAATGACAGTAAAACTTTACAATTCTTGGTATTTCGGTGACCCGAAATATATTGACACACAAGAATTTTGGAGCATGTGTGATTGTCATTGAGAATTGTAAGTCGCAGTTGGTACGTAACGGTTAATCCACTTGTCTTACGAACACCGACATCACATTATTCTTTTTACAAACATATTAGTAAATACTTACGAATATTTTAACGAATTCTTACAGTTTTTATTAACACAATTATAAATGGGATAGTCTGAAAGGATGAAAATTTCTTACTTGATGATTTGATGATTTTGGAATGTGTTGTGTTGTGTAGGTACTTATCGCAGACTAGCAGGTCCTCCTACGCTAAAATTCCCGGGGGAATATCCCGAAATTAAATTCCCAGGGGACACGACTTATTTGAAGTTGACGCGAACGTAGCGGGCAAAAAAAAATGACACCTGTTCATACTCGTAATACAGGTTGTTACATAATATTTAAGTAAGACCCTGTATACCTACTTGAAAATATGATACATCCCTATTGTAGCTAGGTAGGTACTTGCAAATGATCCTATTGAGTTAGTATTGTGTTTTATAGCTATATTTATTTATAGCCTTTTCGCCCTAGCCGACTTCGTACGCTTGTAAAATTCGGTTACTACGTTTCGGATCCGTTACCGTGGAAACCATTTTGAATTTCCGGAAAACTATAGTCTATTATGATAATATAGCTTTGAACTAAAATAATTTTTAAAGTCGGTTAAGTAGTTTGTTAGATTATCCATTACAAACAAACAATCAAATCTATTTTAACAATTTATTGCATACAATATATAGTAGGTATACAGAAATTACAAAATTAAAGACTTATTTCTAAGAAGAAATCTCTTCCAGCAGGCCTATAGAAGAGAGACATTATAGATATAGGAAATGATATCTAAGTATTTGTATTTATGTATTTTTGTTTGTAATGAATAAACTCAAAAACTATTGGGCCGATTCAAAAAAGTATTTCACTAATAGATTTTTTTAATTTTTTTTATTAAAAGGCACATACAACAAATTACATATGACCACATCTCCTCTTTCCGAACACAGCTCAAATGGCTACCAATACGTTACCGCAGGAATGCTCATATCCTTTCAACCCTCTTTAATATCCTGCACAATCCTTCTGCTCCTTCATATCTCCGTAACCTCTTTCACTTCTCCCGAGACCAAGACAAACCCTGTCGCTCTAATGTTAAATCGTTATTGGCCATCCCTATCCATCACTTCAATTTCTTTTCCTATTCCTTTACTGTTCATGCTGCGAGACTTTGGAACTCTCTTCCACATAAGGTGCGGGACAGTCCGTCACTACGGACTTTTAAAAAACGTGTCAAGGACCATTATCTATCTCTGTCTAGTTGTACATAGATATGTATGTATAGTATTGTATTATTATTATAAATTTATATTATATTTATTATATTTTATTTGAGAAGATAAGTATGTTTAAGTATTTTAGTATGTATTCTATATCGCGCACGTCGATCTGCTTTACTTATCTCATCTCTCTTCTGTAGGCCTGCTGGAAGAAATTTCTTTTAGAAATAAGTAGTGCCTGTTGTGTCGTCTATATGTGTGATGTTTCTCTATGTATTTTACTGTGTGCAATAAAATGTTAAATAAATAAATAAAATAAATAATACATAATTAATGCTACATAATCACTGAGCAACGTCTGTACTAATATTATAAAGAGGAAAGATTTGATTGTTTGTCGGTTTGTTTGTTTGTAATAGATAAACTCAAAATCGACTTAATCGATTTAAAAAGATCATTCACCTATTGAAATCTAGGACCGTCGGTGGCCGGGCGGTTGAGTATCCGACTCGCTAGCGAGAGGTACCGGGTTCGAATCCCGCTGCGACCATGATCCAATCACTCTTTTCTGAGTTATGTACATTAGTTGAATTGCAACCGATGCTCTTACGGTGAGGGAAAACATCTTGGTGAAGCCTGCAAATTCAGGCAACTGAATTTGTAACCATTATCCGATCTGGTCAGGTTCCCCTGGTAGCAGAGTCACGGAGGTCAGATGGTAGTCGTTCCACTGTAATTACCTGATCGCCAAATCCTGGATCATGGTCAAGGCGGACCCCGGGCCCTCGTGCTCGAGAGCACAACCGGGACATTAACGCCAAAATGATTATTTATTCACCTATTCAAAACTACATTAATAGCTAGTAATATAGGCTATATTTAATCTTCAAAAACATTTGAGACCCCTAGAAAAATGCTGTAATATAATCCAAGGTTTTAAAATGTTTCATGTTCGCTCATAATTTCAGAATGGCTGGCATCTATTTAACTAATAATTTTTTTTGTGAATTTATAATTGTCGGGCCAAGTTTTGGTAAGGGCAAGATAGGTGGAGGGTTGCGTAGGGGTAGCCTCGAGCGAGCTTATAGCTCGAGTTAGTATAGATTGCTATTGTTTATGTAAGTATTGAGATAATTGAGCAGTAGCTGGGTAACGCGCTACCGACATCGCGCGTCGGCTGGCGCGCACGTGTGCCGCGGTGCCCCTATTAGCGGCCGGCGCTTTGATACCGCCCGTAAACAGATTTGTCTTTTCATTTCGCAAAAAATTAAATGCTCACACTAATTAGGTAAGTAGCTAAGCACCTTTTCTTTCGCTACTGCAGCTGTTTCCGCGTTGTTTGGATTCCTTTCTTTCGTTTTTTTTCTTGTATAGCTTTATTTTTGCTTTATAGTATATCATATGTACAAGTGGAACGACTGAAGTGTCATGAAGTGTCCGTTCGCATATATTTACTAGCATTTTTCAGCCGTTGAGTATTACGTTTTGGTTGAAGGAGAAGGTAGTCAGAATATTATAGCGTTGAATTAAACAATTTTAGTCCTCATAGCCATAATTGGTACACTAGTAAAAGTACGCCTGATAAAAAGTGGTAAGAACTGCTGCTCCTATTATTTGCGATTCTTGCGATTTCACTACAGCTGCTACATCATTGTGAGTATTACTGTGTAGGTACCATAGTTTGCCACCATACCAAAAATTATTTTTAAAATTATTCTAACTTTAGGTGAGTACAGAATCTTGACCATACTTAAAAAGTACACCAGTACAATATGGACCTTACGCGGTGTTTGCAACTCCTTGGATGCGCAGGCGCAGCGCCGTCGTTAGCGGCACATGTGGCCGCTCTCGTTATCCTCGCCGCGGCTGTCAAACTCCGTCCGCCACGCCACATTATACACGTGATAATCACCACAATGTTTGCCACTATTTTTTGCTCATCAAAGGCCAAACGCCATTTGATCTAGCCGTGCAGCGGCGGCATAACGGTTAAGGAGGCGTAGCGTTTTGATTTTGTGCAGTTCTAATGCGCCGTTGTGATTGATGAGTGGAGTCGTTTGCAGCGGACCGTTCATTGTGAAAGGCATATGCCTGCTTTATAGGGATCGTGATCAACGGCCCGTATCCGTCCACTGCTGGACCTGAGCCTCCTCTATATTAATGGGAGTTACTGCAATAAAATCTACGCTTGACAGGCGGGTTGGTGATCGCAGTATGTAGTTTAATAATTGTCAGACGCCGTGTGGAAAGGCTCTTACCTGGTTGACACCTTATTAGTCGCCTTAAGTCCGTAAGTAGTAACTGCTAAGTACAATTTTTCTCTGTTAGCCATTGCCAGGCGTGTGGAGGGCAAATCTTGTGCTGCGTTCGTTATCGCGCCGAGAATGTATGAATTGGGAGGTAATGCGCGATCCCGCGAGCTCCCTCGCGGGCTGGCGGGCGATGGTATCGGCCGAATTAACACGTCGGCTGCGCGCGAGCAAAACGACGCTCCTTTGTGGCCGGTATCGCGCCATCTGCGTCCCGCGCGCATTATGTTGTCGCGCGCGTCGCGGCTCCTTATTTATTGCGCGCGCGGCGCGAGCGGCCGCGGTAATTGCCGCGAGATGCCCAGATAGCCCGTGCTGGATGGCAGCGCGCAGCTGGGTGCTGGCCGTTGGCGTTGGCTAGATTGTCGGGAATAATTGATTTGATACAGCAAAATTCAAAATTCAAAATTTCTTTATTGATTAGGACATTAAATATCTCTTTCAATCGTCAAAAAAGAGGGGGATAGGAAAGTAGGAAGGAAACGCACAGTGACACGCTGACCGCCCTATGGCCGTAGATAACGTATCCCTCGCCAACCACGACCGAACCGTGCTCGACAATGCCAGGCAGAGCCGGACCGGACCGGAGCAGCACCCTGGGAATATCGTAAACAAATGACGTGCATTGCAGGGGTTGTTATTGAATTTAAAATTGGACTTTCTAAATATTTCTAGTTACTGTACTTTAGCCAGGAACATTTAGACAGTCCAATTGTGTTCAAAGTCCAATGGAACCGTAGTTCCATTTCAATGCGGGCCAGACCACAAAGTAGGATACATTGAAACAAGTTCATATTGGCTTGTCTAACAGCAAACAGTCTGCAACTGTGCGGTATTATTTCCACGTCGACGGCGAGGCTCGCGGCGCTCTCTCTATTTGGTCGGACGTATTCATCAGCCGCGGTTCATCGCGGGAGTTACGCAGCAGCCCCGGCTCCGTAACGGAAACCAAAACATCATCGTTACGCTTCGTTTCGTTAATCCGGCGGCTCGGGGCGCGCGCTGTTTGTTATTGGATGCGTTGCGCCGGGCTTACACGGGACCGATTTGTGCAGTGCAGCAATTACGGCGGATTCACTATCTCGCCGTACGGTTGACGGGAATGAAATGAAATGAAATACATTTATTATCTCAGGACACCAATCGCAAGCGACAGAGGTCGTTTTGGTGAAACTCAAGCCGAGGGGTTAGCAGAAACTGTTGACCACCGCTTTTCTCTTTCGTGACACTGCTCCCTAATCTCGCAATATCCACTCTCCTTTTATTCTTGCTACTTCGGTTTTGGTAAAAATATTGAGCAAAGCATTTGTTTTTCATGCAGATTGATAGAAAGTGGCCGATAATTTTCTCTGTTTGTCGCAGCAAAAAGAAAAGAAAGCACGTTTTTGGCTTTTGCAATTATTAAATAATTAATGCGGGTATCTCACCTGGTCTCATACGCGAAGATGTGGCCCATAGACTGGCCCTTGATCACAAATGTGTACAAATGGTAGCCTTTATAAAACTATGAAAGTTATTTACGTAAACCTCGTAAAGAGTCATTGGAATACGGCCCAGTGCAATGTAAGCCCGGCTTAGGCCGCGGGTCGCGCCCTCCGCCCGCCGCCGCCGCCGCCGGCTTGACTCCGCTTAGCGCGGATTAACACTCTCCGCGCCCGCGCCTGCCCGTGTTTATCTAAGCAACTGGGAATTTGTCAATCGTGTATTCGTGTCCCACCGTTCGCTGCCCAAATCCACTCGTTAACCCGCATTATCTTTAAATGCGAGGCCATCTGCGTCGTCCAATCTTAGGGTGTAAATAAAATAAACACTTGGTTCTGTTAAGCTCGAAAGTTATATCTTCTGAGCCGTCTAAAAATGATGCTGATCGACGAACTATTGGATCTAGTTTTAGCGCCACGAAGCAGATTAGACGGCAGGGCGAGGGTGGAAGCCTATAAATCCATTGGGTGTAAATAACAATTAATTATAGAACATACGAAGTTAACAGAAGATTGATAATGGTTACTCATCATCTTTGCGTCCTCCTGCCTCATTATAACTTTCTTAACACCATATCGTCCCGCTCTTCGTCCCTAAATTACAATCGTCCCTAATATAAATGTAAGTGACGAACAACATGTTTTTATTTCTGGTGTAACGTTGGTAATTTAATGCTCGATCTGTTCAAGTATTTATAGAGTGGTATCTATCTATCGCGGAGCACGTGACGGTGGACACATTTAACTTAAATGTGTTCTAAACATAGCTCGGCACTTACCGTCCTTTGTGTTTCAATCCCGCGCCCCCCGCCCCCCGGCCCCCCGCCCCCCGCGGGCGCCCGCGCCGATAAATCGCGCAAGAATGTCGCTCCGCCGCCGCCTGTTAATCTCCCGAGAACAATTGAACACATTTGGTTATCCACTTACGTGCTTCTGAGATCGTAAAGAGCGCACGCGCCTCGCCGCCCCCGCCCCCCCGCCCCCGCCACCGCCCCGCGCGCCCCCGCGCCGCCCTCGCCGCGCGCCTCGGGCCGACGCGGGCGACACCTTATTGTATCGTCAAATAGATGCAATAATTTAGCCTAGTGTAATGGTTTTAGTGGTTTTTATTACCAAACAAACCAGAAAAAGCAAATTATACAGTTAATTCTCGAATGGAATTGGTCTTCCATTAGATACTTAGTTTTTTTTATTCCCCTATTGTGGCAAACAAGCTTACGGCCTGATACTTACTTATTTTTGTTAGTGAAATCAGGACAGTGTTTTCAGGGAACTGAAACTTTTAGTACCGGTATACGAAAGATAATATAGTACCTATAGTTTTAGGCTCCAATCAACACCCCATCTTCAATTGAGCGTACCCATAGGTAGGTGATCACTGTAGTATCTGCACCTTACTGCGTTGAGTTCATCATCATCACAGCCTATAACAATCCACTGCAGGACTTCGGGCCTCTCCCACGAAAGGGGAGGTCATTGCCATAATCTCCACGCTTGGCAGGCGGGTTGGAGATCGCAGTGCAGTTGATATAAATCGACCGAGAAAGATGCTGCTGCCCATCTTTCGGATTTGTCCCTTAGTCGCCTCTTACGACACCCACGGGAAGAGATAGGGTGGTGCTATTCTTTAAGGTGGCGGCAATACACACCACTTAAGGTGGCGGCACCACGCACCACGCAATAAAGCTTTCTTCAAAACAATTTCCATTCTATCTACTAGGCACACCGCGAAGGCAATTAAAATGCTTACAATAACATGTGTCAGGGACGAGTCCCGTTGGAGCCGCGCTGCTGGCAGCGGCTGGCGGGGCGACGCCGTTGTTGCACGGGTAATTAGGAGGCAATACACTATTTAGTGTATTGTGACACTATGTTTAGACAAAGCTTACGGGACGGAGCGAGGCGCGGGGCGCGGGGATGACTCGCTGGCATGTTTACGAGCGCTCGCCGCGCGCCGATCGCCGATCGCAAATAAATTACTGTAATGGAGGAAATGTAGGTACACGTCACAAAGCTACAGATGACCCAGGTAGGAGTGATGGCTACCGTCGTTGCAATCTCTTTGTCTCCAAGTGAGATTTCGTTGTAATTATAAATAGGTACAGTTTCCTGTGAACGTACCTGTGTTTCCTACATTTACAGCCAGAATTATGAGTGTGGGGTGCTCATGCTCCAGGGAGCATTGTCAGGAAATTGATTGTCCTCGGAGGCGGGCGGGGGCGCGCGCGCGCGATAAATCCCCGGTGTCAGCGCCGCTGCATAAATCCTGCGTCCGCGCCGCGCGTCGCGCCCCCGTTAAATATAAACTATGGAAAGCAAAAGCATTGTAGCGCGGCGGACGTCTTCATAAACGTTATGAATGACTCCGTTAGCGGCTGCGTGGACGCCGAAGCAGACGCCCTGTCTCGCCGCGCTGCGCCGCCGCGCCGTAACGGACGGAGCGCGGCGGCGCTAGTCTTGTTTCATTAATATCACTTTATTAATAACGACGATGTTAAAACTATAGTGATACCTTGGTGTGCATATAAATGTAGAATACAGTGGTTTATCGTTAATGGACGCTAACTAATTCATGTTAGAGTTACAGTGCCACAAACTTATCTGACCCAGTAACGGGGGGCGTTGTTTTTGGCATTCAGTAAAATACATTTATAAATTAAGTGCCTCAATTTTTCCACAGTTCCAGTTTTGGCCATTGGGTCAGATAAGTTTGTGGCACTATACATTCTCCTGAAATTAATATATTTCAATTCATGATTTCATTGTAGCTATGTCGGAGAGTAAAAGAGGAGGGTTATACCGTGCCTTCTTACTGGCGACCGGCAGGCCCGCAACCGCCTAGGGGGCAGCGGCGGCCGGCGGCGCTCGCTAATGAGCGCACCCAATTAGATATAATAATTATCGGACGTCCGAGTCCGCGAGAGGGCGCTGCGCTGCCTAATTATGAGAGATTTACGGGCCGCGCTATCGCTCCGTAATGACGCCCGTCCCGCGCGCCCCTCCGCCCCCCGAGCCCCCCGCGCCCCCCGAGCCCCTAATGGCCGCAAATTGCGCCCGCGCACCGCTCAAACGGATTCATTACAGCCCACTTACAGTTTTTGTTCCAACATTTCAAATTTAACAAAGGGAATGGAATCTAAAATTAATTCGTGGAAAACGTTTGCGTGCCATTACAATATTATACCGGGTAGGCATTTTTATTATTCAAAAAAGCTGTCTGTCTAGCGTGAGATTTGTTGTTGCACAAACCGACTTTGTTCTGTTAAGCTGCGGTAATTATTCGTGAGATGCTACGCTAGGGCGGCTCTGGCCAGATCAAAGCGGCGCGGGCGTCATTTCACGCGCGTACTCACGCCGTCTCCCGCGAGGACGGCGAGGACAAGAAACCGAGAGGAAAGGAATGGAGAAGAAACAGCGAAGTGGATTCTTGCCGTTTCTTTCTCCCATAGATAGGGACAGGCCTGCCCTGGCTATGTAGCGGTGGTGACTTCAATAGGTACTGACAGACAGACATTTCGGTTACTAATTTGATCCCCTACCTAGATGAAATAGTTTAACTTTCCCTTTGCTTTTCATTAGCTTATTCACATTTGAATAATCGTAATTATATTCCAATAATTTTCGTAATTATATTTCAAAATATTTCGTTAATTCAATAATTGTCGGATATGATCCGGATCTTCCTGGCTTTGTTAGGCGCGGCCCGGCTGTACCGTCAGTTGTGATATTGACGTGGGGTTGGTGTGCTCCGGCGCTGGGGCGGTCGGTATATCACTGAGTGTTTCCTTCATACTTTCCTATCACTATCCCATTTGACCATTATAAGAGGTATTTCATGTCGTACTCAATAAATAATTTATGATTTGATATGACCCTGGCAGAAGCCGAGAACGACCGCTCGGATGATGATGATGATGACTCAAATCAGTGTGTCTATGTTTCCAATGCACCAAATATGACTAATAAACGAAAGCTTGCCGAAAATTGCACGCCATCAATACCTGGGTAACTGTGGAGTGTGTTTCGTCAAATAAATCCATTGATAAAGCAGACATTTGTACGAAAATGCACGCAATAATAATACAAGGACAAACTTATCAGCGCTAGGGACTGTTTTGTTAGTTAAGTGCAGTTAATGTGAGGTATGAGCGCGGTTATTAAAATTTTAATGACATGTGAAGATAGCGCTCCGGCCGCGGGTGCTTAGCATCCCGCGTGGCGGCGTATCGGCGCGTTTGCATAAATAACTGCTACAACCGGGTCGACACAATTGTCACCCGCGATACCACAGATTACCAGTAAGTACTCATTGCGATACCGTCGCCCGCATCTAAGTAAGACTTCGTTGCATTTGGTATTTTTAGGGTCCCGTGGATCCCTTATGGGATCACTTTGTCGTCCGTCAGTCAAGACTTTTTTCTCAGGAACACGAAGAGTATCACGCTAAAATAAATATCATATACTCAGGTTTGCAATCCCTTAGAGCAGTGAAAAAATCTAACTTCTAAGTCAAAATCAAAAGATACGGCCAATAATGCACCATTTATGCCGCAAATATATTTTGACGCTTGTAAGAAAATCAAAACCTGAAGGTACTTTTCGTTAACCTAGAATCATGAAGAAGAAGAGAGACATTTAGCAAGCAGAAAGGCCAAATACAAGGAAAAAATCCAAAAACCGTAAATTTTGTAGTTACATCACAAAATTAAATAGTCAACCATCTTATAAGTGTAGTTGGATTAGCAAATATGTCATACAAGTTGTATAAGAGCTAGTTGCATTTGTAACTTTGATATGTTTATAGTATAAAAATGCGCTCTTTTAAGCATTCATATTAGCAGGCAACAACGGAACCCTGTACGTGGCCCAACACGTCTTGGCCGGATTATTTTGATATGACGAACAACCTTACTTCCCACCTGGTGGTAAGCAGTTACAGCAGGCTATGGATGATTAACATGAAATGGATTAATTGCTTTTATTGGTTGCAAGATTTATTGCTAATTTACAGTTGTTATACGCTGCGAACGATCAATCAGGAAATAAATCTGGCTAGCTATCGCGTTAAATATAACTTGTTTACCTACATAAACTCATACATAGATGCTTACCTATGTTAACTACCCACATCTGCAGAGCCCTGGCAATAATGAAAGAAATAATAACGGAATCTGCACATCCAAAATATTCTAAGGTCCCGCTCATTATGACCTTTGCGCATAAATCAAAAGTCGTAGTTCCGTGGCGATCATTATAAGGCGGCATGACATGTGAAAGGAAGTCGGGATAGCTAAACGAATTCCCCAGCGGCGGCGGCGGTGGGTTCCGGAGCGGCGTAGGGATGGGAATCGCTATGGTACGCCGGCCAATGACAAGTCAGATAGAGTTCATGGTGTCAACACAAACATGGAACTGATGAATTGAATGTGTACTAATGGGTGGCAAACGAGCTAGCAGCGGGCCAGCGTTGGCACTTGATCACCGCCACACCCATGGACGCAACACCGTCGCGAACGCCTTACGGCCTTTGAGATAAGTGTAGACTCATTGAGCTTAGATCAAGCTGGTGTGCATCTTAAAGGTGATTAAGATAGCTAGGTTATCCAATCCTTCTTCCTTCTTAATATTGCGATGGTTTTTTTTGTATGTGAGCTTGATAACTAGTAAGTGATCGAAGCTTCGGGACAAATGATCAATAAGTGGGTTTTCAAAACCACGACCAAACTTGTTTCATTTCAAATGCGTAAGTTTGTGAGAATGAATGTACTGTTTCACGCAAAAAATTATTTTGATGTGCAATGTTAAGTAACCTGTAATCAAAACAATGTGGTTACAGTGGGACAACAACCAAATAACATATATTTCCAAATAATGATAACACGTTTATATTTCTCAAATGCTTAACGCGTAGCTAAGTTATTCAAGTAGAAAAATAAAATTCACTGACGAAATTTGTAGCCTACTCGCTTAAAGAGCCGGTGCATTGAGTTAAGACGCAAGGAATTTTGCCATCACTACGGCGGTTGTTTCGGAGTGGCGGCAAAAAGCAGCAGCTGCGGCGCTGGGCGGCGCGGGCGCAGCCACCGCGCCCTCGCCGCCGCCGCCGCCTCCCCGCCGAGATACCAGCCACCTTACAATTAATATAGATGTATTAAAACCGAGATAGTAACATGACAGTTCGCTGTGTTTATCGTTTGTTAGTTGTAAGTAAAATGGCGATGGCACTTCAACTTACGGGTGATGGTTTCGATCGTTACAAGACGATTTTTTGACGAGGTGGAGGGGGAGAGGATTAAAGGAATACTGTGGTTAGGTCCACTGGGCAAAGGTATTGCGAATGGCCCTAATGAGTGTTGAGGTCATGTGGTTAGCTGGCTTAGGGGACGGAACGGCCTCCGATCCAACCTGCGGTCAGTCGCCGTGTTCCACTGCGGCACGACGACAAACGTTTTTATTTTTCAGTGGCGGAAGGGCAGCTTCCCAGGCTAGGACAGGCCAGGGCCCAGGCTCTTTACAACCAGCGGGCTTACAGCGATACCGTTTTTTAGGTCTTCCTAGCCCCCAAGCCACGTTGCCACGCCTCACCAACCATATGAGTCTTAAAAGCACATGCGGGACCAGGGGCCGCCCACACCACTACATTCTGGAAAGGTTTTCCCTGGAGAGTACAACATGGAGTTTTTCAAGAAAGGGGTGAGAAGGTTTTTACGGAGTCGGCAACGCGTGGGCGATGCCCCTGGTATATATACGCAAACGTGCATAGGCTGCGGTGATTGATTCCCATAGGCTTGTTTCCCACCTTAGTGGTATAAAAAAACTACAACATGAAAAAAGTTGGAGAAAAAATCTGGCTGTCGCCCATAAGAGCCAGTCTTGCGGGCTACAACCGGAACATAAACATACCTAAAGATGCTTTGCGGTTACGTCACCGGCGTGAGGGTGGTCGCTAGCCAGTCGGGAAAATGCTACGACAGCGTTTGCGGACGCGAACAGTATGAATCCCCATTTCATTTTGCACCCCGTTGTATTTATTTCTGCACTTCGCACTTGGTACTGGTAGTAAATTTAACAATTTAAACACTTAAACTTTCCTCTAAATCACTCTGTCTATTGGTGTAAACAATATTAAAATCCGTACAGTAGTTTTTAAATTTATCGCGGACAGACAGACGCGGCGTGGGGCTTTATTTTATAATATGTTGTGATAGTGATAATAATAGTAATACATCTTAATTCATTACATAGAAACGTAATTTTATGTTATTAATGTTAATATTAATAGAATTATTTTATGAATAATGCTTAATAATGTGAATGTGACATTTGAATTGTAATGAACGGAGAAAATGTTTTGTGTAAAAATAATAGTATTTATTTATTTATTTTATTTATTAGGTTCACCAACAGTTTATACACTACATAAAAATCTTATAGTATGTAAAGTAACAGCATTTATCTAGTTTTAAGTATAAAACCAATGATAGGTAAACACTGCATGCGTTTACAATTAATTGTTATCACAACTGGACATCATCTAACTGTACAGAGTGCAAAAAAGAAATTATATTTTTTAAAGTTTTAACATTGTTCAAATGCAAAGAAATAAAAACCAAAGTTAACAAATTATATGACTGATTAATAAAGTAAATAAACGATTTAAGAAAGTGAACAATACATTTTTAAATAGGTAGGTACTTAAATTTACGCCTACAAGATAGTATACACCATTATACACCAAGTGTTTCATGGGCGGCATATTGAATTGTGTGCGATGCAAAGGACTCCAGAATTAACTCACAGGTGTATCATTATCACAGCCCGTAACAGTCCACTGCAGGATTTAGGGCCTCTTCCACGAAAGGGGAGGTTATTGCCATAATCTCCACGCTTGGCATTCGGGTTGGAGATCGCAGTTTTTAAATATAACAATGGAAAATGCTGCTGCCCATTTTTCAGACTACGGAGACTTTTGATCTTTTGCCTCGAAAACATTAGTCGCCTTGTACGACACCCATGAGCGTAAGGGGTTGGTGCTATTCTACTCTGCCGGTCACCACACGGCCAATACAGGTGTATAGAGGGAGTTAAAACTGAAGTTCTGAACGAAGCCAAGGAGTTATGTAGAGTCCTGAGTGAAGCGAGGGGTTCAAGCCGCCCAAGACTAAGACATGACATGACAAGACATTCCTGCCAGACGCCGGTCATTCAACACGTGCAGCCTTTGGACCTGCTTTACTAAGCGGGCATACAGCGACCTACGCCCTCAATATAATAATGCGTTTAGGGTACTGTTGACGCTGGAGTAGCGATGCAGTGCGTCCGGGATGTTCCCGGAGGCGCATACGGATGACTTCTATGCCATAATCCGAAAGCGATCGGCTTCTATGCTCACTCGGTTCCACTCCAGCACCGACAGTCTATAATACAGCAATAATACAGCGTAACTTTGATTGAAAGGTAATAAAAGATCAAGGACTAGTAAAAATAAAATTACAGCGTCTGATTTAGCAAACTCCGGAGTTAAATCAGTATCTCTTCACGAAACATTTTACGCCATTACATTGAACTGTAATTTTATATTTAATTAGTATAATGTGAACGTGACCTTTGAATTGTAATGAATGAAAGTTATGTTTATGAGTAAAAATAAACCAAATTTCATCATTATTATTTTTATCAAAATATGTTTGATTTAATTGAAAGGATATCTTTTTTAAGTATTTGTAGCGTAGGTACTCGTATTTCATTCGGCAACTTGCCTACCTAACTCATACATTCTAATTTTAGCAAAGCCCTTATTTGAAGGGGGTTCAAGCCGTTGAAGTCAATGTGCTGTAGTGATATGTTGCTGATCATAATAAAACTAGTACCTTCGTGTTACGTGTCTAAATAAAACAGCTCAAGTAGTATATCCTATTTTTTTTAATTCATTCAGGATTGTAACCACAATAACGCAGTTAATAATGTTGGTGTGAAAAGCGGTAATGAGCTGCCGCCGCGGCGCCGCGACGGCTAATGAAGCCCTAACAATGGCAGCGGAGGCTGCCACCAACCTGTAAATTCAGTCTTGTACTCGTACAATATTCTTAGCAAAGTTGTCTACTTTTACGAGACTTGGCTTTGATATACATAAATTTAATTTTGTTATAAACTTGTGAAGCTTTTACACTTTGTGACAATATATTTTTTTTTTTTTTATGTTACTTAGCAGACAAACAGGCAAGCGGGCCACCTGATGTCTCCACCCATTTCGCGAAGACAATATAATATTATAGATAGCTTGAACCGTCGGTGGTCGAGTGGTTATAGTATCCGACTCCAATGTACCAATGACACTTTTCTGAGTTATATACATTTGCTAAATAGTAACCGATGGTCTTACGGTGAGGGAATCCTGAAATCCTTCACATCCAGTCATAAAAGTACTGTATGAGACTACTGTTTCATACCGAAACAGGGCAAGTAATAAAACAACATTATAGTTTAGATTGTAGCTATAGTTTATAATATAGGTTGTCGAGTCTTGAGACTTACAAGTTCAATAACGCTATCAGCCTATCACTGTTAAAAAGTATAAAAATCTCATGAATAACCAAGCCTTGCGCTGGGTGCTTTTTCAACCATTATAACCGAATCATTTCGTCGGACGAAACGATGGGTAAATATAGGTAATGTGGTGCTCCCTGAATTTTGTTCTTGAATTATCTTGGCTGGGGCACTACTATTACTATTTTGACGGGCTTATATTTTAAACAATAAGCAAAATAACATTAGGCATAAGGAATCAAATGTAAGAAAGGACTTTTCGCAGTTTAAACCCGATGGACTCAAAACAAGGCTGAGAGTGTGGAATGATTTGGAGAATAGTATTTACTTATTAGAATTACTTATTTAAAATCCGTCGCTCTACCTGCGAGAGAGCCAATTTAAAACCCGACTTTTTTTCGAATCGATTAGACTAGACTGTTAATTGCACTTGTAAAGTGGGCAATAGTTGCCAATATGAGTTAAGCTACCGCATCAAAGCGCACGGAGGGCAAACCAAGCAATTAGTCACTGCGATTACTAATCAAACCAATAAGGAATTGGGAATGTAATTATGTCCTGCTAACATTTCACGTTACTAATTAACATCTAACTGTTGCCCGCGACGTATGTATAGCATGCGAAGGTATGCGCAGAATGTTAGACTAAGTAGGTAAATTATGTCTCTCAGTGGATTGAGAGCGGGTGTCGTATAGAATTTGTAAGTGGTAGTGACTTTTTAACACAACAAAGTAACAGGCAACAGCTAAAGAAAATAATAAAATTAACATGCTTGGACAAATCACAGAGCACCATCTAGCCCTAAAGTAAGCAAAGCTTCTGCTCGGCCGGGAATCGAGCCCGGCACTTCTTCGTTGCTCATTTTCGTCCTAACTGGTTGGCCGCTAAAATCACCAGTCGCCTTGCTGTTAAGGGCACGAGTGCTGCAAAAGGTCCGGGGTCCGCCTAGACCATGATCAAGCATTTGGCAGATCAAGTAAATACAGTGGAGCGACTGCTATCTGACCTCCGTGACTCTGTTAGTAGGGCATCCGACCATGAATTGAATGTGCAGGTTATAACGGGTTTATAACCCGTGACCATGATATTAGAAAAGTGATCGAAACTTAGGATTAAAATGTTAAATATAAAATCGTGATAAATTGGTTTCTTAGGTATAGGACCTATATTTTTTATTTGTGTAGGCCGGGCGGGTCGCTAATGCGAATAAAGAGGTAAAGTTGTATGATAATAAATTTCTAAACTTTTTTCACTACGAAACTACGCAGCTTACGTAGATGGCTGAAGGGGTTAACTTTGTAATGCTTTCCGGAAACCCACAATTCCGTGTGACATAGGCAGCTTTTGATCCCGGGAAGTTAAAAGGATCCCGCGGGATAATTGCTTGTTTCCCAATACTTGAATTCCTCGTGCGAGAAACTCGCCTACAACCTGCTTGTGTTATACAACGTGGTATAAGACATTGTAAGGATACCCGATATGAATGAATGTCGTCAGTTATGTGCATTAATTATGTGCTATGTTAGCATCGATATTACGTGTCATGGAAAAATAAGAGACAAAGAAATCAGTGCATAATAATATTGCACAGGAAGTAGAGGTTCAGGTTAATTTATGTGGAGCAGCAGGTTTGTGTGTGTTCTTTTAATAAATAAATAATTATTTATTGGGACTTAATTTAATTAGGTATTGAAAGTGACATTGTACTTATTATTGAATTTTTAATTTTATATTAATTTAATTTATTATTTTATCACATGTTATACCACATTTTAAGTATTGGGTTATTAATTATTTTTAATTATTGAATCTGACATTTTAGTATTATTAAATTATCATAAATTATTGCATGCCAGATTCTGGCAGTGTGTGAGTCAAAAATTTTATTTATAAGAACCTATTGTATACCACATTTTAAGCAATAAAGACATTCTATTCTATTCTATTCTTAATAATAACAATTATCGTCTTGGCGTTAATGTCCAGGTTATGCTCCCGCGCGCGAGGACTCTTGACAATGATCCAGGATTTGGCAGATCAGGTAATTACAGTGGAGCTATTGCCATCTGACCTCTGTGACCGTGTTAACAGGGGAAACTGACTAGATTGTACATGGTTATATACAGTCGCTTGAATGTGCAGGTTTTATTCCTTCACCGTAAGAGTATCGGTTTAGTGTTCGACTATTGGGCATAACTCAGAAAAGAGTCATTGGTATATGGCGGTACTGGGGTTTGGAACCCGGTACCTTGAGGCTCGAGTCGGACGCCTTAATCATGAGGCCACCGATGCTCCGCGACGAGCACGACCACAGTAAGTATTGTTTTATAATTTGTATTATTCACAGAAGTCGAAATTGATTTATTTAAACAAATAGGAATATTTTTTTTTAGGTTTCTGTGCATTGTTGTTATGGTCTACTTTAGCCTTTTTGATTGACACGTACCTACTTTAAGTTATTTTGCACTAGAGTTGTGCATTCGCTAAACTTGTCAACGTTTCCAAATACACGTTTTACGCATACCTACACGTAGTTAGTATACAAGTCACGGGTTGAGAGTGTTCTAGATCTAGGTAGAGGTAAGTATTAAGCGGTTTAAATCTTGTTCTGAGCGCGATTCCTCGAAGCTGCGTTCCGGGAAGGCGCCTGCGCCGCGGCCGCTTGCGCAATGCAGCTTGCTGCCTCCATCAACGAGGATATCAACCATCGGTATCCATATTGATGGAGGCAGGCACCCTATTGATGTTTATATGGATTTTTTAAAGATTGAAAGGTGACACTGACCCAGTATGACCTAACCCACGATTGAATGAAGGCCAGTATCCCGAAAACGAGAAGTCCGCGGCGCGGCGACGATGCGCGACCGCGAGCCTGCGCCCGCGCCGCCGCCCGCGCAACAATTAATTTATTAACTACATTCCTTTGTCATGGAGACAATCGCGCGGGTGTCGGCGCTGGGAGGGTCCGCGGCCGCGGGGCGGGGGCGGCGGCAGGGAGGGGGGCGTAATTGCGGCGGGCAGCGTTTTTGCGGGCGGTCGCTGCAATCTGTATGCGGCGGGCGCGGCGCGGCGGCGGCTTCCACGAAAGCAATTACTGCATCCGCCGCGGCCATCTTGCCGCCTCCCCGCCGCCCGCCGCCCGCGCCCCTCGCGGTGACTTATGTGCTCTCCGAGCGATTATCAGCAATTAACATAAACCAGCGTCCGCGGCGGCTCCTTGAATCCGCCGCGGCCGCCGCCGCCGCCCGAATACTAACGACCGCGCATCCGCGCCTCCGCGCCTGCCCGATAGACGAATCGACGACTTCTCAAAAGAATTCGATACGTTCGCGTTGCTTCGTTTATGTCTCCTAATTCGTACTTGCCTCGGAACGAAAATATCTCCCATGTAATGATGCTCATTAGTATTTTAGTGATGGGCTCGATTTGGCCTTAGACCGGTTAGGCGACACAGCATGTAACAGTATTGAAAAGTTAGACTTTTTCATTTTGTTCAAAACGTCGCCTATGTCGTTAAGGCCATAATTTATTAAATGGGACTATACATTAGAAAACAATAAAAAAAATACTTAGGCGCGGAGTTACGAGCTGTTTTATTAGGTTTTTCGTGGAACTCTGCCGCAGTTAAATGTTTATAGTTGGAAGTGTTGAATGGTTAAAGCGGCTTCTGTACAGATAGCGGTTTATCGGGCTATTAACATATCTGAGGCGCGAGTCGCGCGTCGCCGCTGATTAGGCTGAGCTGCCGAGCGCCTTGCCCGCGCCGCCCGGCTCAATGGGAGAACGTTTAACCGGGTGATGTCGCGATGTTTGTTCTGATTGAGATTGGGTTAATGCTCAAACAAAACAAAATACTCGCCTTGCTCGGTGGCCGGTGACCGCGGGGGCGGCGGGGGCGCGGGTGCGGGGTGCGGGGCGGTGGACGTGATCAATTGACTCCAATTAGCCGGCGCAGACCGCACAAAGTAGCCGCAATAAATTAAGCTAAACTAATTGGTTCCATCACTATACGATGTTAAGACGATGCGATTTTTCTTGCGTTGCCAGTTGCCACCTACTGTTACAATATTAAAATTTGATTACCCTTATTTTTAACTATGATAGTATACGAGTTCTGAACATCTAAATGCGTAGTCAGTGTAATCATCGTTGATCGGCGGGTGTAAATCAGCCGCGGGACGGAGGACAAATACCGTCTGCGCCTAATATTTATAATTCGGCGGCACCGCCATAGATCCGATTTATCGAACACTCATCGACGATTGTAAATCAATAAGGAAGGGTTCGAGATGGTCTACGGCCGAGGCCGTTTTTTCCCGCGTCACGTCCGCGGCGGTGCGCGGCCGCGAGGTCTTGATACTTGTTCGTTTATTGTGTGAAATCGATGACCCAAGTTGTGTAAAATCGACAGCGATGTTTAAAAATGGTTACTATTACAGTCTATTAGAAAACAATAATTATTTTTTAAGACCATGAATATATACTAATTAATTACAATCAATGTCCTATTGTAACACGTCTCTACATCCTACCTAAACATGAATTCTTCTTTTCCAGTTTTACGAGTAGGTAGTTTTTCTTAAGTATACTAGACATACCTATATAATATGTCGGGCGCGGTCCAGCTCTGCCTGGCATTGTCGGGCATGGTCGGCGTGTAGTGGGTGTGCTCCGGCCAACGTGTCACTGTGTATGTTACCCCCCTCCTTTTTGATTATTGAAAGCGATATTTAATGTCCTAATCAACAAATAAAATTTGAGTTTGAGTTGAATTTGAATTTGAATTTGACCTGTCACACAATTTCATAAAAAATAATAATTTTGCGGACAATGAGGAGTTTTCCAGTAGGTATAGATAGTTAGTTTCAAAAAGCATCAATAGATGGCGTTCCTACAATTTTGGTAATCTTTTTATAATCTGTATGATGTTGGCAGTGATTTCATGCAGCCAACTAATACTAAACTTAAAAATAAAATGTTTATTCATGGAAACATAACTGTTAAAGGTTGAACGAAGTGTAAAAAGAAATATTTATAGAAGTTAGCACTATGTTCCATTATTATTACAACCTCTAAAATGGTTGAAAACTATTGACAAATACAATATTATCCAATATAACGTACCCAGTGTTTATATCCTGTTTGCTAAGAACCCAATTCAAGCAATTATCAATTACCAAAATTGTCGGGGCGCCATCTAGTGAGTGGTTAGGAATGCTTTAGATACCTATTGGAAAACTCCTCATTGCTTCAATAAAGCAAATAAAACATTCAAACAAATAAAATCACGTATCATGCTGGATGATATTGGCATACCTAAAAGTTGAAAATATTATCATTACTTTTTAATTAAACTTACCTGGTGGTAAGTTACGATGCGGTCGAAGATGGAGCTTGCCTGTCTAGGAATAGCCTATTCAGTTTAACGTTGAAGGCGTACAGATTATAACGATAGGGGAACATACTCGCAGCTAACGTGTTCTAAAAGGTTGAACCAAAAAATATCACAGATCGCAGAGACTAAGGGTGAAGTGTTCGCCCAGATCGCGTTTCCCGATGGCTGGAAGGGGGGAAAAATTAAGAAAGAAGAAAAGTTTACTTATGGGTATCGGTGCTATAGGCATTCCTTCCATGTGAAAGACGTTGTTGCTTCAACAGTATTGCACTCATTAATGGGGGCTGTCAATCGATGTGTTTGTATCAGAGAAGACACGACCAAATTATACTGATGCTGATGATATCAGCCGCTCAAGTCGCCGATACCTATTTTATTAATAAAATTCTGAACAAAACCCATTTTGTAAAGTTCAGAAAAAGTGCTGCCAAAACCTAAAGTATGTAGACGGTTAGATCGTGGTATCGGCGACTAGAGCGGCTGATATCATCAGCATCAGTATAATTTGGTCGTGCCGATGGCGGCTGATGTCGCGATAGCGCCCCGCCCGCCCCGCCCGCCCCGCCGCCGCCCCGCTGCGCCCCGCGATGCCCCGTCGCGCCCCGCCGTGTTCCGTCGCTGACACCATGCATGGATACTGAAAAAATACTCGATTAATTCCTAATTTCTATTAATAAAATGGCACGGCGAAAACAGTCCATCCGCTTGGGAGCTATGACATGGCTACGACGCTACAGACAAACAAATAAAAAACAAGCCAGTTAAAAATAGATTAAGGAGTAAGTTTTTAATGAGTTATTCTAGTCTATCAGTGCAGTATGCGTATGTCATACAAGATGAATGTAATTAATCTTTGGTAGGGTTATGCAAGTGCTCGTGATAACAAACAACTTTTATTAGGGCTCCAACTAATAAAAGTTTGTATTATTTTTACCTCGATATTTCGACGCAGTTGCATGCGTCATGGTCAAGAGTAGACTGAAAGAAAAACTAGTAAAACATAATACTAACCGTGGTAATAAACCCGATAACATGTGCGATAAAATAATTTATTGTATGTCATCACGAGCACATGCAATCCCCTTGGTATCAAGAATTATTTTAAACTCATCTCATATCAGTCATATTATAATTCGTCAAAATTCGTCGAGACGTTTCGGTAAACACAACTAAATTGGCATTAATAACTTATGCTAATGCGATAATGTTAATGTCGGCTACATTTTTGCAAGCTGTTATTTAGTTTCACATGTCCACATGTTTGTTCATAATAAAATATTGCAAGTTAAATTAGACTCATTTTATGGTTTCCGAATGAGCTAAAATTTTACACACTCATGTAAGTTCGATAACAATGCAATGTTATGATATTGGTGGAGACGGAAGGTGGCCGTAGGAACTTCCAAACTACGCACGGTAAACCCAAGAGTTTGGACTCGCTTCATTAGTCTTGACAAAACTGATCATAGAGAATGTGCGATGAAAGCTAAAAAATATTTTTCATTTGAACTTGTTATGCTGCACCTCGTTGTCGTATTTTACTCGGTCTGCTGTCGAGGCGAGCCGCAGCCGTGTAAGGTAGATTTTCTGATCGTTCTTGTAAGGGCTAGCTGATGGATCAATGATGGCGTATGAATTACAAGAAAAATCTTATATTTAAAATGTAAATCAATTGCACACAGTAGGTACTACCCTGGTTACACCATAGTGCGTAAGTAGTGTAAGTGGGGATCACTCGTAGAGTAAGGAAAAGGACCGCGCGTAGCGCGGTAACACTGTAGAGGTCTGTTTCAATTTCTTTCAAATGTAAGTACAAATGCAACTTTTTTATAGCCTTAAGAGACAGATGGTCGGAAGTTTTATCGTACGCAGTGGCAAACGAGCAGACAGCCCACCTGATGGTAAGCGCGCCCATAACATCTATTATACGATTCTTTATTCGATTGCAGACAACAAAAATGCAGAACTGCAAGTGCGCTATCACTGGCCTGCGCTAGCGCTGGCTACCTTATCCTTCAAACCGGCATATTATATTATATTCTGTGCAACAACAACGCATTGTTGGTGCACAGAAATAGATAAGGCGGTTGTACTTACCCAGGCGGACTCCTCAGACAGTGTCCTACCACCTGATAAGTACTTGTAATGCCTTGCGACAGAAGCTTTTTGGGTGACCGCTGTAGACTAGGTGGCTAACCGGGAGTTGCAGCGGTGGCACGCTGGAGAGGCCTAGCCCGGAAAAATGCATTTTGAGGAACATTTTACAAAAGATTCCACGCCTTTCCACCATATAATTCAGACAGCTAAAATCTCGACGAACGTTAGACCGACAGTTCATAAATCTCAGTGATATGGTAGAGACACTCTGGTCGAGACAATGGTAGAGCTCGTCTAATTTAAAATGACGCGCCCCACTATCGCATTAACAAGCAAGTTTAAAATATGGACGCAATACATATACAAATGCCGTTGTAATTGGTCATTCAGTTGCCGGTAAGGTTCAAACGTCGGAGCACGCGCTTTTCATTGGCATTTCATTTCATTGTGTGGGAACACAGATGAAGTGTCGTTATTAATATTTGCACTCACACATCGAAATCAACTAACTAAGTAGTGGGGCGCGTCATCTTAGACTAGACGAGCTCTAACTTACTTTTCCAACTCACGGGCATCACTCGTATGTCCTAGGCCGGCTCTTCGGGTCACAGGGTCGGGTAAAAAAATGTCGGCTGTCCCGTACCGTGCCACGGTCGCGGGAGTTTTTGTGACCGCCAGGCGGTCTGACTCATTTAAATTAATTAGCGACTCATCTTTATAGCGACGCATTCGGAATGCGGCGATAGCATCGCGGCGGCGGCGGCGCACGCAGTGATTAATCAATTATTATACGTCATTATTTATTGAGCAGTGGCTCCCGGGGCGCCTCGACACCGCCACCCGCCATCCGCCCTCCCCGCCACCCCCCATGCGCCCTCGGCCATCCCCGGCCGGCGCCCGCGCACCGCGCCCGCCATAAATCGCCTTAACGATGTCACTCCTATGATAAAGACATAATTTAGTTCCGAATTTGAACCTTCACATATCTGTGGAACTCGAGAAATTGTTATGGCCGCAAGAAAAAAATTATAACGACATACGAATGGGCAATAAAAGTTATACGAGGCCGATGTAAATCAAGCGGTTATCTTTTAACGATGCAAAGAAATTTGATGGATTAATTTTTAGACACATTTTGCTTAATTAGGTCCAAGCCCATCCAATATGTTTATTTTTATAACTTATCCTATTCTATTCTATGTACGAGTACAGTTAAGAACTATGAATGGCTGTAAGTTTGATTCTAATAAACGAGTGATCCTCTCCAAAAGCGAACTTATCAATGGCCATCGATTGCCGCGCGGCAGCTCGCGTGGAATGCGAGCGGCGAGCGGCGGCCGCGATGCGTCGCGCGTTACAAATGGAAAGTCACGAAAGTAGCCGCGGCGAATTCCTCGAAGCGCAAAAAATGTGGATCGAATAAAATTATGGGGTTATCTATTCAGACATGCGGGATATGGGGAAGTGGCGGCGCGGGCGCATCTGCCGCCCCCGCCGCGCCCCGGCGACAATCGGAATATTCATCGCGGCGCATACATTAGCGGCTCGCGGGCGCGGCCGGTAGCCGCCGACATTACAATATTATTGCCTTGTCGCATTGGCGTCATGATATTTTTTAGTGGTGATATTGCAGATGCGCGCACTCCAGCGCCGTCTGGAGTTGCAGCCGGGATGGCGAGGGACGACGTTACGCTTTTTAACTCGTTGCTAGTCTCTCCAATTTTTCAAAGTAGGAATGTGTTATTGGTTGGGTTAAAAATAAGTATTTAGGTTAGGTTAACCTATAGGTTCTATTTATTAAAGACATTGTTTGGTTTGACATTTAGTGAAACCTTTAAGATTGGTAGCTAGAATTTTAATTCTACAACAAAGAAATATAAACGGTCGGCCGCCTGTATTTACAGGCCAACGATTTAGAATCGTTCTCTTTTTGTCTGTACAAAGGGAGATCTAATGACCGCGGCCTTGGTCGGGAGATGGCACTTCATCGGAGGAAAAACCAGTGGTCGAGTTTAATTATACGCGGCCGGACAAAGGAGCCAGCGAGCGGCGGGCGCTGCGAGAATGGCCGAAGGGACAAAGTGTCCGCCGAATCCGCGCCGTTTTTGCGCCGGCAGCTTTGTGACCGCGCTTAATTGATGCCGGCCGGGAACAGCACTAACAAATTTGAATGCTGCTGGACCCATCCCCCGCCCCCCTTCCGCCCCGGCGGAGCTGCTGCGACACGTTTAATTAAATTTATCGACCTTATCTCTCGACATCTCGCACATTCGATGGGAACCGAATCCGAGGTTTACTCGAGGAGATTTTTAAAATTCCGCGACCCTGTGAGAACCGAGCCCGGCCCGGCCGATGAAGAGCCGTCCGCGCGCGCCGCCGGGGACCGACAGCGGGACAATTGAACAAATTGAAACAAAAACGCGAATAAAACATGATAGCGGTCTCGGGTCGGCCGGCCGCGGCGGACGGCGCGGCGCCGCGCATCGCGCCCGCGTCGCGCCCGCGTCGCGCTGCCTTCACCGGACAATCAATCCAGTAGACGAGTCCTGGACTGCGCTAGCCTCCCTAGGAGGTGGCGCGGGCGGTACGGGGGCGCGGCGGGGGAGGGAGGGGTGACAAATGGTGTCGTCCGCTGCGCTGACCCGGCGGAGATTGATGTCGCGGCCGCGCGATACCGATCTAGGCGGTTTTTGTGGCGCGGCGGGCGCGGGCGCGGGCCGGGCGCGGGCGCGGGCCGGCGCGCCGCGGGGCGCCCGCCGCGCATTCGTCTTCCACTGTCACCACCGCCAGCGGCTTCAATTTGGGATGACTTAGACATAAACATGATACACAATCATTGTGGTAATGCTGCGGTGGAACACGCGAGATAGCATCTGACGTCGGCCGGACGGGCGGACGATTAATAATGTTCTCCCGGCTATCGATCCACCGTGGGAGCTGCGGCGGAGCCCGGCCGGCGGCGGGTTCCACATTGTCTTTGCTAAATTCAGCGCGCGGCAGCGGGCGCGGCCGCATCGATCACGCGCCCTCACGCAACCCTTTAGCCCTTCAGCGACCCTTCGCAGGGTTGCCGCTGGCCAAAGCTAAAGATAGATTTTAAACGTGGATGATGAATGGGTCCTTTTTGTTTTCCTTACTTTTTGTAAGGGTATAATTGAAACCTTACAACAAATCAAAACTGTAAGCTGGAGCTTGGGCCATTGCCGCGGTAAACGCAACCATCGTAGGTCACGCATCATGCTGTGGGAATGGAAAATTTTGTAATAAAACAATATGACAAACGAACTTATTTTCTAAATTAATTAAGTACCTATTTCTCTATTACATAGTGAATTAAACTTGTTTTTGGAGTAGCGGGTGTTCAGCCACCGTAACAAAACAAAATAGGCAATTCATGGGTGGTGCGATGCCTGCATTTCTTTGCCTTAGAAATTGTTACTTTATTTTGATAATTAATTGCAGAGTTTGGTAGTTTGAATGTACCTAATTAATAAAAAAATCTGGATGAACAACAATATTGTTTGTTATTAGTTACACTGCAATTCGTACGTCATTTCAAAGACGTTGCTTATTGAAAACTTTTACCTAAACTTACTAGTAGATATGTAAGTAGAATAAGACCACGATAAGACCGAATCGCTTATTAAAAAAATTAAATAAAAATCTCTGTATGGCAAGTTATACCAAGTTTTTTAAACGTCATAGAACGTCATTAATAAAAGTCATAACAAGCAATTTGATTTCTGTAGGATTGTTTATTTTCGTATGTTATGAAAAATATTATTAAAATAATGGGCAAAACAATTAAAAAGGAAGTACGGGAGATAATTTTCAGCATGATTAATAATTTAAACAAACTAAAAGTACAAGTTCAAGCTATAATTGAATGTTTACAAGAAGGACTGACAAGGACAAATTATCCTCAGATTATTGCCATATCCACACTTTATAATTTGTACTACTGTCAGTCAACACGAACTTATCGTAATCCTATTCTACTTACTTGTAGAGTGCCACACTTATCTGAACAGATGACGGCGTCTCTGTTGTTGACAACAAAGGGACATTTCAAAATAGCGACACGTACTTGCAGTTTGGTCACCAGGGTCAGATAAGTTTGTGGCACTCTAAATACGGTATTAAGTCACTGTCAGTGGAGAGTTTCAATGGATGTTTTATCTCGTTTTATTAAACAAAGATCGAGAGACCACTTTGTTCCCTGCATAGATTTCTCTAAAAGGGTTTTATCGGGGTTTTATCAGGCGATAATATCCATAATTTTGCAAAACATTTAGTAGGTATTTACACTGTGTACGTTTCAGAGAAAAAAAAAGCTATTAAAATCAGGGCACACAGTCTTGTTTGTCATGTTATCCATTTCTAGAAAAAAGAAAACAATAAAATCATCATCATCGTCCTAGCGCTTATCCCGGCCTCTGCCAGGGTCCGCTTTCCTACTCATTCTTATCCACTTCGCCCGGTCTTCGGCATCAAAAAGAAAACAATAAAATAGGGAAGCGTAATTGAGCAACCCTGCGGCCGGGTGTCCTGAAGACGGGGCGAGGCGCTCCGAGGGTGCGTGACTCAATTTCCTATTAAACGTTTAATTTGAGTGCCCGCCCCGCCCCGCCCCGCCCCCGCAGCCTCCTCGCGAAGCGCCCGTACGCGTACCCATTCCAGATATGGATCAGAGATATTGCAGATTCCACCCGCCATCAATACGCGCACTGGATCTTCACAAAACGTGACTAATAGCTCATAATTATAACAAAAACGGTGAATGGATTACGGATAATAGGCTAAATGTATCTGCGGTGCGGTTAACGAGGTGTGAAGAGCTATAAAAAGGCAAGTAAAAACCGCGCGGCGACCTCCTCGCGGCTCGAGACGCTTTTCATTAGCGCAATATCACCGCCGCGCCGTGGAGAGGCTCGGGCGGCGCGGGCGGCGCGGGCGGCGCGGGTGGCGCGGGCGGCGCACTCAATAATGTCATTCTTATCAATTATACTTAAACCAGTGTACGGTTACATCGCACTTCGGAGCTCATTATGCATAAATTTTATCGCCTTATCTCGCGTCGTTAGCGTTACTTAATTCGGGCGCAGGTACCTTGTTTGTGCAGCCGTATTGACAAACGAGTCCACTTGGTAGAAGGTGACAGACCTTTGATAAGGCCGCCTTTGCGCGCATGGATATTATGCTGATTCTTGTGTATTGTCCTATCTATGTGTGCAATAAAGAGTTTTTAGTTTGTTACTTACTTAGCAGTGTACGATTCACATAGTTGTGCCCATAACATATAGCCTACGGTATAATTTTTACAATTGCGAAGGTGAAAACGGAACTCTCATCCTGTTGTCCGTAATATGTAAGTATCTGTCAAAAAAGCTATTGCAAGTAAAGGACCATATGAATATATTCAACAGCAACACCATTTTTTTTATATTATTCGGTAGTCAAACAGGCAAGCGGGCCACCTGATGGAAAGTGGTCACCACTGCCTATAGACATTTATATCGCCAATGCGTTGCCCACCTCTATAACACGTTGCTCTGGCAGCAAAAAGGCAAATGCCAAAGCCACGGTTCCTCAAATCCCCACCCCATGGAGCACTGGAGACCTTACTCACCGGCAGAAATACAATACTATATAAAAGAGTATTGTTTAGCTGCGGGCATTCGGATCAGATTCTTAAATTATTATAAACCTAAACATGAATCGTAGATGGTATATTTAGGAAACAACAGAAAGCGATCTACATAGAGCTCTACATAACACTAGAAGTCTCTGTTCTACGTAGGATTTTTTATTTTATATTTTCGGAGAGCACGTCAGTGATGCTCCCGCGACCCGCGACGCGACCCGCCAACTCGAGCAAAACAAAAAGGGCACTACTACTGCTAACTTTGTAGAGTTAGGAGTTTGCTATTCATGACATTTCAAAACTTTTCTCATCGAAACCAATACGAGCTCACGACGCTTGGCTAACCAATTTTACATGAAACATTTTTGTGGGTTAGTTATAATCCGGCACATGTTTCGATCACTTTTCAGCTGCTAGCTTAGTCAAGGGTAGACTGAGCGTCAGTGGCCAAGTGGTTAAGGTACAAATACGAGTCAAAACTCGTGAACAAGAGGTATCGAGTTCGAATCCCTCTGCGGCCATGTACCAATGACTCTTTTCTGAAATGTGTACATTTGAATGCTAACCGATGCTCATACGGTGAGGAAAAACGTCGTGATGAAACCTACACATTCAGGCGACTAAGTATACCTAAGTTACTAACTTAACTACCAGGAGAACCTGATGGTCAGATGGCAGTTGCTCCACTGTAATTATCTGGTCTGCCAGATCCTGGTTCATTGTCAAGGCGGACGCCGAGCCCTCGTGCGCGAGAGCACAACCGGGATAATAACGCCAAGATGATTTTCTTTTTAAGGTCTATACGGGTAGACTTACGTTACTTACTCGTTGCGAATTTTATTCTCGTTGCGAATTTTATTGCTTGTTGCTTGCTTTGCTTGTATGGCTCATTTTAAACATTCACATTGATATTTGACATTCACTTTTTCTGACATTTAATTTAATTACACCAAAACATTCACATTGACATTTACTTTACATTTTTTTTTTCTAATATTTAATTCAATTACGTAGGTAGATAACATTTATTAAAACTGTGACATAACCATAATCGAAATGTCACATGTATTATATTAGGTATACTCAGTACTCACCCGTAAACATTACTTCCTACAATGTTACCGAACTTTACACACTTACAGCATACACATTACCCAGCAATATTATAGTTTATGTATTAGATGAAAATATCTCTATTTATTACACACTTTCGTCCGTACCTCACGCGGGTCCCACTGAAAACCAGCGCTTCGGTTCGCACCGGGGCAAAATGCTGAGTGAGGTCCCTTTCGCACATGCATTACATACACTACTAACACACACCACTTATCTACTACTATACGCATCGACACTGTGCTAGCTTTTATTTGTTTCTGCTTTTATGTGCTTTTTGTTAATTTTTATGTACTTTTTCTTTTCTTCTGTGTTACAAAATGTCGTGTTTTCCAAATTTTTGTGTTGTGGTGTTTCTGTTTGTGTAAATAAATATTTCTTATTCTTATTCTTATTATTCTTACTTAGTTGAGTTTTGAGTTGACAGCATAACGCAATCTGGGACGCAGACCTGAAATCACGAGTTGCCAACGAGAGCTAACAGACTAGGATGGTGATGATGATCAACATTTTAGTTACTAATAGGTAATAGGCATGCTTCATTTCTATAGGTGCCGATACAAAGTGTGGCCAGATTTGCGTCTTAATTTTGTATTTAGAAAAGCCTATTGTGCGTTTCTATCCACATCATTTAATGGTTTACTTCTGCCGATCCCTGTCCGATCGTGTCTTTTTTCACAAACACATATTTAATGCAATAAAAAAATATATTCGTTTTATTGCATTTCTGGACGGAGGGGCGATCCTCAAACGAAATTGGACCACTCCGCGCTAAGCCCCGAATCAATTACACATCTAATAAAACACTTGAACGACAATGGGCGATCGCAGGCGCAGCGCAGGTCGCGTCACGATGCAGTGATAAACGGCCGTGTAATTAATAACGTTTCATCCCGAGCGATGAATGTATGGCGAGGCACGTGCAGCGTCCCGAATGCGAATACCCCGCCCGCCCCTCCCCGCTGGACCGTATTAATTCGGTTTTATGACATGCGAAATTACTCCCAATAAATTGTGCATTCGCGGACGGGGCGGCTCGGTGTTGCCAGACTGGCGTTTTAGTTTGCCGCTTTCGGTAGTGATGATTTATAGAAAAAGTGTTGGACTAGGTAGTTTGGATTGGAATTTAGAAGGGAAATATATAAAAGGGAAGGGATTTAAAATATTTGAGCGATACAGCGTAGATTTCGCTGCGAATATCTACGGTTTTTGATGGCGTAGATGGTAGTTTATTTTTTGTTTTATTCTTTTAATCTTTTCCTCACACACATTTTAAAACCAATTTAAAATAACCAGACATTTTCATCAACATCTTCTCATGTGTTCGAAGAAAAACTTCCCTGCTTTTCTGACTTTGAGAGTGTCCAGATTTCTTACATACAGTTAATTTGCAGCTAGACTACTTTGAACTTATTACACTACACTACAACTACCCCAAATTACAGCAACAACCTGCCGCTGGCAACCACATGACGCCGGCGGGTCGCGCGGTCGCGGGTCGCACGTGCGCGCGATATTAAACTTTTCATTACCCGCACTCGATGGACCTGCACTTGTCCGCGCAGGGCTGCCACCGGCTCTCATTACACATTCCGGGTCGGACGGGCATTCATGCTCACCCTACCCTACCTTGGAATAGAAGTTTTGAACTATGCGGGGATCGGGTGGGTTGGGGCCAAATAAAGTTTGGATAAACTTATTAAATTTTTAAGGTAACGAAGATTTTAGTTAAGCATAATAAAAAAATTATAAAAGTTTTTAATAGACCTACATACGTTTTATAAAAAAATTATAAGGCATGCTTATTTTTATTAAATAAGCTCAATGCTTTCCTTATGTGACAAACAACTAATAAATTAGAGTGAGAAAGTTTGTTTTACTTTTGAAACTAATTAGGTAACTTAATTATTAGTAACTGTATACAGTTAGTTCTAGTAAGTATTAATATATGGTTAATATAAGCACCTACTTAACTTATTATGTTTCTCAATGTATGTATGTAAGTAGGCACTGAAATAAAATCCCCTAAAAATATTTCCAACCAGCGTTGTCTCTACGAGTTCTGTGATCCCCAGCCCAACAAGTGCCCGCGAGCGCGGCCCCGCGCCCTCGCTAATGCGCTACACACAACATTATTTGATTTTTAATTCGGCACGCGCTTCCGCGCGGGCGCACCGCCCGGCCCGCCCGAGGGTGATCATGTAACTCTAGCGTTTTAATTTCATTCTGAGGTATTGTTCAGACTGACACTAGCCTGCAGAATTTTGCCACCTTACAAACTGCCGTAAGTTTAAATTCCATTCGTTCCACCTGGATTAGTGGCAATGGTCCACCGCACGATTTTTAGGGAACTTCTTGCTTCGTGCGACAAAAAATAAAATAGGTATAATTTGTTATAATATTTGGTATTCATATAATGTCTTTGTCGTAGCTACTTAGGTACTGTGTAGATCTTTTGAAGTGCTTCAAAATATCTTCTACCTATAGGGGGAGAGAGAGGAGGAACCAACAGATATAAAGATAACAATACCATGGATTAGCTCATCGACTTGGTAATCCAAGTGGTCAACGAAAACGGCAAACGATACTCGACAAAGATACTAATGCGAAAGGCAAACCAAACGAAACCGAGAGATCACAAAATCGCACCCCGGCCGCCCGAACGACTCGCGCGGATATATTTAATTTCACGCTACCCTCACTCACCCTATTCGTAATAAAGAAATTCAAGAACGCACTACCTGTCGGGAATTCGGGAGTCGGGACGGACGCGCCATTTAATAATTACGCGTCTATTCGGCTCGCAATAAATCATCGTCTGCATCTAAGCGAGAGTGGAGCGTGAGGGCAAGGGTTTGCAGTGATTATTTATTTTTATCATCAGAAATAATGTAAGTACTTGTAAATACTACTTCCTGGGTAACAAAGGGTGTTTCAGGTAAATAGAAATTTACTTTACTATATTACTTCAGGATTTTGCTATAGATGTAGCCTAAAATACAAGCTCAAATAATAAGATTCATACCTAATCGAATAAATAATTTAGTTTCCACTTACCTCACCAATTATTTGAGTTTCTTTTTTAGACTTCTTTTTTCACAGGCTATTTTTCAGAGGGGACGAACTCGGGTTTCCCTACTCGTATATCTGTGCGTGTAATATCGCCTTTTATTAGTTTTTCCGCGGCGACACACGCGGGCGGGGGCGGCGCGGGGGGCGCGGGGGGCGCGGGGGGCGCGGGCGGGGCGGCACCCTCCCGCATATTTGCTTTGATGGCCCCGCGCCCTCGACATGTCGCCGCGGCCCTTATTGTCATTGTTCTTCCACCTCGCCGCACCCGAGCCATCCGTCTCCCTGTTGCATTACTTCTTTGCATTACAAATTAAAATACAAACGAGTTAATAACGTTAACTAATCCGGTGAGCGGCGGCGGCGCGCGGAATGCGCCCGCGCCGGCGGCGGCGGCATGCGACCGATCCGCACAATTAACGTCGCCGCTCGGCTGTTTGGCAAATTTCTAATTGAAACTGTGAATATTTGGAAAGTCTGATGCGTGATGCGGCGGCGGAGTAGCTGGCGAGCCGCCAGCCGTGGGAACCCCGCGGCCGCGTCGCCGCGACGGTTCCGAGAAGCGCCGCCGCGGAGCTCGCCTCTCGCCGCCCGTCAAACTATGATCGAGCGCCGTCTACGCGCCGTCGATCGGTTCTGAGGTTTGCAGTTCCGCGAACCAGATAAAGTATTGTCGTCTTGCCGACTTATAAGCTATCGCTGCCCTATAAATCTGTCTCGAAATCGAATTAAAGTTCGTTGCTCTGATACAAAATAAGAGCGACGCGTCTCTTCGGCGTTGTTTATAGGTGAGGCGGCCGCGGCTTCGGGGTAGCGATGCCTTCTGGGAACACGGCACGAGCAAAATAAGTGCCGGCCGTCGTCGCATCAGGAAATAGTAGCACCTATCGAACGGTTGTTCACGCGGAGGACAGAGCACAAGGTAAAATAGATAAATAACTACTTATATACCCTCTTGTTTGATCTTGTGGAGTAAATCTGTATTGGGTAGTGCTCGTAATCTCCGTGGGTTTGTATTAAAATCTTTGGTACCTATACACATACTCGTATAGACTTAACTCTATGAACTCCAACTCTACAATTTGATCAAAAAGTTTGGCTCGGTCGAATTATACTCGTATATTTTTGGCCAAAGTGCACATTTGTACAGTTAGATTATGACGAGTTAGGAATGGAAAGTCCCGTTTTCGTTCCTAGTAGGTAGGTACAATCGGGAATAAGCAGGCCATGAAGAGTTAGGAGGCAAGCACCATAAGTACTGGTACTTTAACAGTGACAGCGTTAATATTATGGTCTTGTAAATTTTGGCAAACCGATTTTAAATAAAAATTAGGATTATGAATTTTTCATACAAACTAAGTTATTTTATCGTATCGATACACAAAGTTACATTTATCTAGATATATACCTATTAAGTACTTTATTACGAAACGAGTGTGCCACCTTGCTAATTATCCACACTCGTGCGGAAATGTAATAAAAAAGAAAGGTCAGTGCCAGCTTCTACCAGGGTCTGCTTTCCTATCTACTCTTTTTTTTCTACTTTGCCCTGTCTTCGGCATCCTCGCTTCGTAAGCCCTTCTCGCATCCGAATCTAGTCTCCCGAGGGACTTCTTTCCCGATACCGGCGAGCACCTGTGTGTGGTTTTTTTCTGCCAGAGCAACGTGTTATAGAGGTGGACAACGCATTGGCGATACTCTTGGTGTTGCTAATATCTGTAGGCGGTGGTGACCACTTTCCATCAGCTGGCCTGTTTGCCTACCGTATGACATAAAAAAACCGGTGTCCCACGTATCCGTGGGGCTTGGGCTCTCACGACAACGCTACCACAGATGTAGATACCCGTTACGGACCGGTGGCCTAATCATTGAAGGAACATATCCTGGAAGGAAGTCCTGCCAATGCGAGTTACTCGGTGATATTTTTGTCTTTCATATAGGCGTCTCGTATGGGAGCTGTAGACAATACCACGAACTATTTCGTAAATCTGCCAAATTGCAGCCGATGTCGATGCATCGCCTTCATAGCCGATTAGTCGCTGGTCCAATCGTATCGATAAAGCCCCACATCCACCGCAACATTTTAATTTTATTTTTATTAGTAGCGAAAACAGTCACGCACACTGTACGAACAAGTGAGTTGATAAATTATTTACTTGCACCTGCACTAAGAGTTTATTGCTAAAATTTCGTCTTCTCCTTTTAACTAGAGAGTTAATGGTTATGGACTAGAAAAATTTGCCGTTGTTACATACGCGAACGTACCTTTACTTTGTGCATTAAAAGCGTAATTAAACAAATATCATTGACTTTGCAAATGCAGCCGATTCCGGTAAACAAGAATTAAAAAGCACATGCTCCGTGTAATTAGGTTTTTTTGTTATTATTCACTAAGACAGAGTAGGTAACTGTTAATTGCTATAATTAGGTTTAAATAAAGTAAGGTAGTTATGGAATTACCTACATGTGGCGATGCTGTTAACTGTTTTATTGGCTAGAAAATTGCCAAAATTGTTAAAAAGTTATCTAACCCGGAGGCCAAAACTGGAACTGTGGTAAAATAGCGGCACTTCATTCTGAAATGTATTTGAAATGACATGTATGGCAACAACAGCGACGCCGTCCCCGGGTCGGATAAGTATGTAGCACTCTTATACTACTTCACATGAATATCTACTTTTAATTGATGCTTTGTCATACTACATAGCTTAAAAATGTTATAGATTTTAACCTAAAGACGTGTTAGTGACATAGAGTACCTACAATCCCCCTTGAAAACACAAGAACAGCGCGCTAATTGATAGGTATTTTACAGTTCTCACAGTCTCGAATTCCGCACCTCTAAACTGCGGGACAAGCACGAGAATAAATAAAGCTAAAGAAAGAATACTTTTATCTTTTTCATTCCACAGACGAACAGAATGGAGCACCGGTATCAAAACTGTACATACTTATACACGGCATGATTATTAAGGTATAAGTAATAGAATAAAAAATAGAAAATTATACATCAAGTGGATAAAGCAGGCCTTCTATGGGCGGCATATTGGATCCTAAGTGACCTCCGCTTTATACATAGACTTTATTCGAAAATCGCACAATTTTATAAAAAAAAATCTGTGTTGCAATAACTGTGACTAAACTAGCCAAGGCAGTATAATTGCAATACATTAGACTATTCAAAATGAAAAATAAAAAATGTGTTTCGTGTTATTTTAATATTAAAACGTAGAGTATTCACCTCTGGGAAAAAGCTGTATTAGACTTGGGCGGCTTGAACTCTCCGGTTTCACTCAGGACTTCACATAACTGTCTCGCTTTGTTTAGTAGTTCAGTTTTAACTAGTCCTTCGCTTTGCTCAGGAGTCTTTACGCCGCCCATGACGGAAGCTTAATCCCCTTGGTGTATAATTTACTATAATTTCTTTTTAAAAATTAAAAAACATTGTTATCGTGAATACTGCCAATCGGCTCACTAGGCTGCAAATATTTGATAGGTACTTATAACTACATTTTACAACTGCGTATGTTTGTGTGCGTGTTTGGGTAGGTACATGGGAAGCACTTCAGCTACAGGAAAAGAACCACATAATTTTTGCTTTCATGCCATTGCGAATTGCGATACACGAGTTTCTTACAGTCCTAAAGACGTTTTGCAAAAATATTTAGGATTTTGTTGATTTTATTGTAAATATGTGCCGTAATAATGTATATTAAGTACAAAGTATAAGACTAATTTGACCCACTTCCAGCGCTCAATTTATCTGAAATTTGATATACGTAATAACTATTACCTATGTAACTTGGATGACAATGATTTGATGTGGGGTGAATAGCTTTTTACGGGGTCGGAAGCACGTGGGGGGAACGTCCTTAGGCTGCGGTGACCGCTTACCATCAGGCAGACCGTAAGCTTGTTTGCCACCTTAGTGGTATAAATAAAAGAAAAACATTCACAAACACAAATTACAACAATTTAAAAAATATTCTGTTTAGGGGGGAAATAATTACACACAAATATAAACAGAAAAATTTTGAATTTTAATTTTGTATTTGTCAAAGACATTTAGGTATTCAGCCTACATTTCGCCGTGTCTCGGCGCCAGATAAAAAATCAAAAATAAAAGTGTTGCATAATGATTAAAAAGTTATTTTACGTTACAGCTGTAATGAAATTAGTGTGGGAAATGCTGTATCAAAAAGTAATTTTTTAAAATTTTATAGACTGGCGTGAAAAATGTGTATCCTTAAACAACTGTTTTCAAATATGAAATTGGAACATTACGCTATGAGTGTACGCCTGCTATGGTATCATGGAGCTAGTCTTATTCTGTAGCCAGAAGGTGGCCGTAGGAACTCCTAATCTAAACAAGATAAACCCGCTCAATTAGCTTGTTCCTAGTCACTTTTAAGTAAGTAGTAAGTAGGTACTCATGGTTTCCCTTTCTGATAAACTTAGTTAAAGTGTAAGTCCAAACAAGCGGTCCAAACGCATTTAATATTATAACTTTATGTTTATGTCTTTATGTATTTATACCTATTATCCAAAAATGAAAATACAAAACTGAAAACATTCAAATCACATTACGCCAGTCAAATTCACAGGCATTCGTGGAGCGGTCGGAATATTTAGAAATTGATATAGCTAGCTACTGAAAGGCATGCGTGTCGTACGGCGGCGGGCGGGGGCGGGCGGGGGCGGGGGCTGGCACGCGAAATGTCCCGAGACAATGCTCGGCAGCCGCGCACTAGAATCCCAGGCGCGCGAGTTTGAAGCCGTCCGGCGTCCGTCGTCCGTCCGTCATGTCCATTGAGCAGAGTGCGCGTAATTATAGCACGCCGCGCCGCCGCCGCCGCCGACTGATTTACGACACCAGAGTAATTTATGCACGTTTAATTAAAGTATCACCAGCCGGAAGAGTGCGCTCGATCGCTGGCTGCGAGGAGAGGGGTGTTCAGACAATACATCATTCACCTGGCACCTCGGCCGGCCGGCGCGGCTATTCCCGTCATATCGGCGGCGGCGGCGGCGGCGGGGCGCAAAAACGACGGACCGGTCGCGGCCCGCGGGAGCGCTGTCGCCTTGTAGGACCCTCATTAGTCAGACTAGCCGCATCTCATTTTACATGGCGCAAGAAACGCCGCAGAGTCCCGACTCACGATCTCCCTCCGCGGCTCCGAGGCTTCGAGGAGGAAAATCGAAAGAACTCTCGTTTAACATCATTACGTTGCGCGCACAATTTCCCGGGGAAATTGTTCGATAACTGTGAAAAATTGGAGCGCCCGCCAGCTAACGGCGCAAATTGAGTGAAGTCACCTGCGAAGGGAGCCGCGGTGGTGCCGGTGGGCGGTGTGCGCCGCCCGTGAAATTGATCCACTCATACTTCATAATCATTGGCCGCCGCGCCCGCCCCGCCCGCCTCCCCCGCGCGCTCCCGCACGCCGATAGACCCTCCTATCCTGTCCTGTAGCGGAGTGGTGGCGCGTGGCTGCACGCGATGCGAGCCGTTTATGTTTCCCCGGCGCGGCGGTAGGCACCGCCATATATTCAGTGGTAGGTAAAGGTACGTTTCCGATTTCAAAGAAAGAGAAGAAAGGCCTGTTATAAGATTTGTTGATGCTCATTTATTCGAATGTTCTCTGGAATAGGTAGGTATCAAGAGGAGTAGCAATCATACAAACACCATGTATGAAGTCGTTCCTACGCCAAGTGATTAGTGCACCCACCTTGTGTGCTCATTGCGTTAGTTTGAAACTCGATGTCTCTTTCAAAATATTGTTATGACCATACCTACAGATTTTTTTATAATATAGGTATCTACGCAAATGAGCAAGCAGGTCACCTCATGGTACCCAAGTCCTATATGATCACCGCCGCCCATGGACATAGGTATGTAGGCTTTATTGCTACCTGTTAAGAAACAAGAAGTTTTTAACAGGTAGCAATAAAGCTTACGGCCTGCCTTATGATCGTCATGCAGGCATCATGAATTAAGGATGTTTATCAAGTAGGTATCTGAGTCTGGATTCAATTTTAAATTAAAGCCTACCAATTCCAAGTAAATGCATGTGAGAAAGCTGGGCTTTAACTGTAAGGGATGATACATAATAGTGATGACGGACGTAGCACATTTTTATTCAACACGACTTGCGTAGCTCATTATGTCTGAAACTAGATATAGAAGTAAGTACTAGATACAAATAATGTAATCTAGATACTCCTTAGCTATAGGATAAAGTTCCTGGGCGTGTGGTGTCCTGGCCGTGTGGTGTCCGGCAGAGTAGAATAGCACCAACCCCTTACACTCATGGGTGTCGTACAAGGCGACTAATGTTTTTGAGGCAAAAGATCAAGAGTCTCCGTAGTCTGGAAAATGAGGAAGATGGGAAATTTCCATTGTTATATTTAAACACTGCGATCTCCAACCCGCCTGCCAAGCGTGGAGATTATGGCAATAACCTCCCCTTTCGTGGGAGAGGCCCTAAGTCCTGCAGTGGACTGTTACGGGCTGTGATGTGTGATAGGATAAAGACCTCAAATGTAGGTAGCTATTGGGCAAAATATAACAACAGCCCTCAATAGTTTTTTGTTACACACCTGCCTTTTGACATAGGTCATTTCCATGCTTGGCAGGCGGGCCAGGGAGACGGACGAGGAACACTGATTGCAAATTTAGAAAACGCTGTCCATTTCCTGATCTTGAGAGATCTTATCTAAGATAGGTTTGACGACCTGAGTGGTTCAGTGGTCGACATGCCGGTCTGCCACGCAAGAGTTCCCGGGTTCGATTCCCGGCCGGGCTGATGAATTTTAATTTCTGTTACGGGTCTGGGTGTTCTATGTATAATAAGTTTGTATTTAAAAGTATATAAGTAGTTTATCAGTTATCTAGCACCCATAACACAAGCTTTGCTTACTTTGGGGCTAGACGGCGCTGTGTGAATTTGTAAAATAAAAAAAAAAACTGCTTTCTCCGAGACTGGTAACTGGAAAGGGTAGTGTAAAAGGTGTATATTTATTTACAACTAGCTGACCCGGCGCGACTTCGTTCGCGTAGCGTTCTAACCCTACACCTACCCTACACCTACCGTACACTTACCCTACACCTACCCTACACCTACCCTACACCTACCCTACACCTACCCTACACCTACCCTACACCTACCCCTACCCTACACCTACCCTACACCTACCCTACACCTACCCCTACCCTACACCTACCCTACACCTACCCTACACCTTCCCTACACCTACCCTACACCTACCCTACACCTACCCTACACCTACCCTACACCTACCCTACACCTACCCTACACCTACCCTACACCTACCCCTACCCTTCTTATGTATTATTTTCGTGAATTAAAAATTAAATAATTAATAAATAATTTTAGAAAATTAAAATTATTTTTTCGAGTTTTCATTGTTTTTAAGATGTATTCTGCTATTCGGGAAGGAAACAAATCCAACAAATCAAAAACCATGGCAATCGGTCCAGCCGTTCTCGAGTTATAAGTGTTGTAACAAACACGACTTTCTTTTATATATATATATATATAAGATAAGATAGAAGAAATCCTAGCGAAAACTGTTCTTAGATTGCCAAGACAGAAGACTCGCACATAAGCTCATAATGCTTTCACTGTTAAAAAAAGTAATCAGGTCTCACGAAGAGCCAAACCACAAATACTGGCAGTCAAGATTTTTTTCCTTCTATTTTTCTAAAGATAATCTAAGTAAATATCTTTTGTTGGACATATTAATCCTCGAAGTCGGTGCAGCTTGCGGTTAAGCTTGTAAAATGATTCGAATATTTTTTTTGAAAATGTGGCAACGTTTTCATCGTTGTCTCACTATCACTGTGCAAAGCGGTTTGCCTCTACCAAAAAAGCAGTTTTCTGCTTCCCATCAGGAAGGCCGTAACCTTAGTGGTATTAAATGTTTTGTACTATATCTTTACAAAGGCTATGTCCACAAACTCCATATTTTGGTGAGAAAATATGGTAAGGAGCATTTGATAAGTAGATTGTGATCGGCCGACGCACGACAGGCAGCGTTGAAGTTAGTAAACGTTAATTATTTTTTTTGAATAGAAGATATTTTTTATTAAAAAAATTATTAAGTTTTTCAATTATCTTGCGTGTTACCCGTTTTGGCGAAGATTCCCGTTTTCGCCTTTACAATTTCTGCCCATCGGCTCCCGAGACTGTTGAACCTGTCTCAGAGACCTTGGTCACCCTCGCTTCGCTAACGGCATTAGATGACATAGTTCTTATGTGGCAGCCTTAGAAGTAATGCTCTTGTTCATAGTAATAGCGTCCTAACGCTATATGATCAAATACTGGCAAATAACAACTACCTACATACCGAGTTACGTTTAACTTAGCATAAGTATTCAGTAACGCATACAATTAATTACCTATGCGTTGTCCAGTGCTACCAGTTTGACAAAAACACGCCACGCTCGCGGGTGACCCTGAAATTCCGCAAACGGTGGAATATGAAGCGAAGTCCGGTGTCCTGTCCGCGGGACGTTGACCGCGGCAGGTGGTCGGCGGGGGCTGCGGGGGTGCGGGCGGGGCGGGGCGGGGGCTGGCTGATTTAAAAACAATAGAGTTCCGGTTCCGGCGCGAGACCGCGTGGCGCCAGCTGCCGCCAACCGCCCGCAATACGCGACACCACTTTATGCGAGGACAAACAAGTGGACAGCACGGTTGATGGAGGGCTATTGGGTATGCTATTGGAGCCGAAAACATTATACGATCAGGCAAAACCTTCCAGCTAGGCATAAACCGCTTAGCATCAACTTTATAGTGCGCACGGCTAAGGAATGGATCAATGGAGTGTGTTCCCGCAATATTATAATCTGAACACTTCATACTGATGAGGTTGTTTCTGGGGAGGTATGTTTATCTAAGGTAATGTTTATCTTCGGGTGTACCAGGTGGTAGGATTCTCATAGGTCTGAGGAATCCGCCTGGGTAAGTTCCAATTTATCTATTTCTGCCGCCAAGCAACAATGATAGCATTGTTCTGTTCCGGTTTGAATAACAAGGTAGACATCGCAATTACAGGCATTTTCTCTAAATCCTCACAGTGACAACCTAACTGCGGTACTCTAGTTTTATTGACGAGTCTGAAGTGTGCCAAATCTGGAAAGTGACCAGTTTGTAAATGACCAATTCGGAAGATGACGAATTGGGAACAAATCGACCTAAATGCATGAATAGTAGATGTTATGGGCGACAGTTACCGCTTGCCATCAGTTAGGTTGTTTGCTCATTTTTCACTACGTAGAAAAAATATCGTTACTATCATCAAATAAGTTGGCGGTCAAATGCCTGGCTAGTTATTGAGAAAAAAAGATTACCCAACAGTGTGAATGGTGGTCCGATTCCGTCATCCTTTGTTTCTGGTTCTAACGGACTCACGAGCGACAAATAGGATTATTCCACTATATTGGGTAGGAACACATTTTAAGGGTATGTTCCGGGTTTCCTACCGCGTACCTTTGTTGACGAATAGCCCGATATTTCGACACAGTTGCATGAGTATGAGGTCACCTAAAGATACCTTCCCTTTGGAGCATCTAGGTGTGTACAAGATTGATTGTAGTTGCGGGAAGTCTTATATCGGCCAAACCAAACGAACCATCTCGAGTCGGGTAAAGGAGCATATAAAAGACATAAAAAACAATCAGAGCTATAAGGCTGCCCTTGCCCAACACCTCTTACAATCTAGAACTAACCAATGGATGGAGTTACATAACCCACGGGTGTTATCTACTGCACGACACTACACTCCACGTTTAGTTAGGGAAGCCATCGAAATAACGAAATATCCAAATTTCAATCGTGAGGTCGGATTTAGGTTATCGAATACTTGGTCACCAGTGATTCAGTCTCTAAAACCAGAACTAGGTCGAAATAAGACTAAAAAAGTGAGTGATACGGTCAGTGTAGTGTGCCGTTACTTAAAAGTGAGTTCGAGTTCCAGTAGTAGCTAAAAACCTATGCGAAAGCGGGTAGATCGACTTCGGCCGCTTTATCGCTAACCAACATCGTCCGGCGTTCGCAGCTCTCCAGTCGTCCCGTGACCATGATTAATGCTACTGTTTATTTATTTATTTATTTATTGGAGTACGTTGGTACTATAACGAACATAATAAGTAATATAGTAGAATCAATAAGCCAATTACAGGTCCTCGCTAGTAGCTGTGTCGAAATATCGGGCTACTCGTCAAAAAAGATACGCGGTAGGAAACCCGGAACATACCCTTAAAATATGTAATAATAACCGCGATAGTTTAAAATATTATGTTATTGGGTAGGAAGTTTGCTACTCCAATTAAATTATCACAACAACAAAAAAAGAGTAAAATCACAATTATCACTTAAGGCACTTTTACATAGTAGTAGCTGCAAAAGATAAGGCCTGCCGCTTGGACAGACAAGTTGGACAGACAGCGGTAAATAGACTTCTCAACGAGCCTAGAGTCATAACTTGGTGAATAACTGAAACTTTAACATTACATTTTCTCATCACCATAGATTTCACAGATTTGATATAGCCATAACACCGGTAAAACCGCCACCCAGTAAGTTAATTGTGTAATTTCCCTGAATTACTTTAGCTAGAAGAATAATATGTTTATCTGAAGCCAAGTGTCAAACAAGAAAGTTACTCGACGCTCGCAGCTTCTGAAGTAAGTATATTCATCCAGTGAGTTGTAATGAGGCCGGGAGAGGCTGACGTGTGCAGTTTCTTAAGTGTAATTTCGTGTAAAGTCGAGTCGAGGAGCGCCGAGCGCGAAGGCGGGTGCAAACTTTGCTAATGGAGCATGTGATGGAGCCGCGCGATCTAATTACGCTGCCTGGATACGCCGCGCCCGCCGCTCCCCCGGCTCCCCCGGCCAACGCTTCTCCGTTTATTTATTTGTTTATCGTATGCCTTTTAAGTTACTTAAAATGCCTACTGTTACTTAAATTTTTAAATTTTCAATTGACATTTCGTCATGTAGGAGAGAGCTTCGGCCGAAAGCGACTGAAAATCTTCCGCTTGCCCGCTGTACTTGGTATCCGGACATTCAAATATAATGTGGTATATTGACTGCTCGGGGTAGCCGCACTGGCATGCCGCTGCTTCGCACCAACCCCATTTGTGCCATAGATACGCAGAGTTTCCGACGTCTGTTCTTATTTATTCTCTGTTAATCCGAGTATACCTACCTACAGTTTATATATCCATAGAAGATAATGAAAGAAGTAAAAAGTACTTTGTTTTCTTATAAACTCACATTCACAACGCTGTGGGAGGCTCAATTCAATGACTTGGCGCTTTCTGAAATGATGAATGTGTCGTGTTGTAGAGCCAATATAATTGCTAACTTGACAACCATTATACAATTAATATCGGTGACTTGTCGGGATTTGAAAAGTTAAAGCGTGAATAGGCCCCCAGTCTTACCTTAAAGAAAATTAATATATACGCCACGCTACTACTAAGCTACGCTACAATTTTTTGAACAAAGTAAGTAAGCCATAGTAAATACTTCAGTTGAAATTACTTAGAAATAAAATACCAAACTTAATCATTCCACTTTTTGCAGACACGTTTTATCTAACGTTGCAGTTGCTAACATTGACCGCTTCGGAGAATCGTGCACACAAACGTGGACTAAATATCATACATGGATTAATTTATTCAAATACATGGGTATTTATTTCACAATTACGCATAGTAACTGGATTGGTGTATTTAGTGGGTACGTACTTGATGTAATTAACTACAATTAAAAGTCACTTTTAAATTATGGGCTGAGTAGGTACTAGATATGAAACTGCTTAGGTACATTAGATATGGGCTAGGTTGGCGGGAACAGATCATTGATACTTATTATGTATGCCGCTGTCTATTCCATGGTACATTCTCAAGCGAGTCCCAAGTTGGCGCCATCGTCACATCCGTGACTCTATCATCGTCATCTGAGCGGCTACGCCCGGCTTCTATCTAATGAAGATATTGAGCCCATACAAAGGACGTCGTAAATTTTTAGCTACACCTATCTAAACGACTGAAAGATATTTTATTACAGTTGTTATTTACCTTAACTATCTACTTTATGGATGTGTAAACGAGAATTTGAAAATTAGAAAGTGCGAACATCGATCCACATTTTGTTTGTTTCCAACGATTTGAAAACCAGAAAAACACAATGTAAACATTTTTATATAATATACTCAAAATGACAGCGACTGTGGCTGCCTTGCTGCTACGGTGTTCTAACAACTTCGTATTTTGTTTTTTGCATTCGCCGCTAGCGCCACACGCGGTCACGCTGGGCGCGAGGGCCGCAGTCTTTCCCGCGCCTCTCGCGTTCCAACAGAACAGAATCATCATCATCGTTAATGTCCAGATTGTGATGTCGCGTACGAGGGTCCGGGGTCCGCCTTGACCATGATCCAGGATTTGGCAGTTCAGATACTTCCAGTAGAGCGACTGCCACTGATCGTAAGATAAGAGCATCAGTTAGCATTCAACTAATATACATTTGTACATGGCCGCAGTAGGATTCGTATCCAAAACTTCTCACTTACGAGTCGGATACGTTAACGACTCGGCCACCGACACTCCAACAGAACAGACTAGAGCGCTCTAATTCAGTGGCTCATTGTCGCATTCTCGGGCGAATGCTCGCGACGATTTCCACTCTTTGTTCGTAGCCGGAACGCCCGGGAATGCCAACTTCGCCTTCGCCCCTAATGAACGCGCGAACGCAACAATAGATCATAAACGGCTTTACGATCACCTCACTTGTCGTAGCTTTTAATTTTACTGCCCGTATTCGGAGTAAACTCAAAAGTGAATGCGAGTCGCATACCAAAATGTTCTTTGTAAGTATCTGAGAAAAATCTGCTTCTTGACACCGTACCCATAATTACGATAGTGGTAAAGCCATTACGCTAGCGTGGAAAACTATTTGAAACGTTCATGAAAGGCGAGCGCTGCAGCGCGCGGCGTGGAAACCGGCATTGTGCGCACGAGAAACGAGCCGAGAGATTCCCGCCCGAAGGAGATAGCCCAAAGGGTGGGGGTTATATCTGCAGCATTGTAGCGCATGCCCTCGTCGATGCATCAAGCGCTAAACAAGCTCGATTCCTTTAGTCGCATGTAGGTAGCCGTGTCGGCTGTGTATAGCGAGGTTAGTTAGGCATATTATGATTGTGGCGAGCTCGCGGCGAGATTGTGGTTCTTTGTCGGGCCGCATTCCATGCGCGGGCGTCGCGGGGCGCGGGGCGCGGGGCGGGGCGGCGGCGCGTTTGATCTCGCCGCGCGACACGCCCACACCGCTCGCGGTGGAAAGGGATAAATAAACGATCCACCATCTCGGTGGGGCTACTATGTAACTCGAGATGATGACGTTCCACGTGAAGAGAAGAGCACTGCTTGATCACCCTACAGTGTGATCAACTTATCTGTGACTAGCTGGCCCGGCGCGACTTCGTTCGCGTGGTGTCCTATTCCTATTTTACTCTGCCCCTACCTTACTTTACACATACACCTACCCTACACCTAACCTAACTCAATTTACCCGTTTTTTTAACATGGAAACGTTGTCCTGACAATGACAAATCCAACAAAAAGGAATTAGCTGAATAGGTGCAGCCGATCTGAAATTACGCGTGAACATTCAACATAAGAATAAGAATAATAAGAATAAGAAATATTTATTTACACAAACAGAAACACCACAACACAAAAATTTGGAAAACACGACATTTTGTAACACAAGAAAAGAAACAGTACATAAAAATTAACAAAAAAAGCACATAAAAGCAGAAGCAAATAAAAGCTAGCACAGTGTCGATGCGAATGGTAGAAGATAAGTGGTGTGTGTTAGTGGTGTAATGCATGTGTAAAAGGGACCTCACTCAGCATTTTGCCCCGGTGCGAACCGAAGCGCTGGTTTTCAGTGGGTTATGATGCCTTGGGTTAAATTATTGTATTTTGCTAGGGATCTTTAATTTTTTGAACTTAAAGTATAGCCTATCTTACTTGCTAATCATATAGCTTTGTATAGGCGAAAAAAATTTTTAAGTTGGTTTTGTAGTTTTTAAGTTTATCCATAGCAAACAAAAATACAAATCTTTTATCTAAATAAATAACTGCGGCCGTCAGGTTGAGATGTAATTCGATTACCAGTATCTATCGCGACAAATATAACTTCACAGAAAAGTTTGTTGATCTGTACCTATGTACTCCTATGTCAAAGTTATCTGACCCGGTTGCCGAAACTGGAACCAAGTATTGCCATTTCAAAATGTCAATTCGTTGCCAACAATAGCGACGCCGCGTCACCACATCAAATAAGATTGTAGCACTTGGACGAACTCTTCGTTAGTAGCCATAGTCCAAACGCGCCGAAAACGTGTAGACACCGACCCGTTACCGAGACGCCGACCAAGTTACATGGTAGCGCAGGTCCCGAGTCTCGGTAACATTGTATTGTAGGTATCTGTGTCCACAGCCGCAGCTTCCCACGCCCGCCGGGAATAACTCCGCAGCCACTACACAGCGACTGCCCACTTTTCTTTTTTCCTCTTCCGAGCAACAACAGTGACAAACGAGCGGACAACTCGCTGGGTAGCGATTAATAAGACAACGCATTACCTTGTGGACAATTAGGTCAAAATGTAGTGGCAAGATGTAGGAGCTCTTTAAATGTAGGTGTTATAGGTGCCTACGACGGCCTAAATACATCCTATGCTGCTGATATCCTACTAATCCTACTTCCTACTAATATTATAAATGTGAAAATTTGGATGTTTGTTACTCCTTCACGCAATAACTTCTAAACATATTTTGATGAAGTTTGCGCAGAAGAAGTCACGGGCAAAATCTAGTCAATTCTAGTCTATTATATAGGATGTCACGACAGTCGTGTAACTAGGTAAATTTGTGTATAATACTTCAATATTATAAAAAGGGCAGTTGGCAATAAAAAAAAATTTATACAATTCTCTATACTACTTTTTTTTTTATTATACAAGACAGGCATTTGATCACTATCTCATCTGTTGGTAAGTGACGATGCGGCCGAAGATGGAGCTTGCCTATCTTGGAACAGCCTATTCACTCTAGCCTGAACTCTACCTTACCTACCTAGAATGGGTAAGTAAGTATTACTAACTACGTTAATATTTATTCCTGTACCGTAGGTAGGTACTGCCAGTAAGAGGAACAGGTAGGTACCTTGGTATCTAACAATGAAACGTAAAAGCCAATACTGATACAGTGCGTAATATCGCATCGTTGACCAATTGACAATCGATTATCTGTTCCTGATACCCGAAAGGTTACTCAACTAATTTGTAGAACAATGAAGGAGCCGCCGCCCAGATAAGCGCGGCCACTCACGATATCTGCCGCTAATTAAATATCCCGTTTATCTGTTCTAGAGATGGGCTACACAACACCAACACTATGCTAACTCAAGGTAACTGGGTAGACAGGATGAGTTAACTCACACCTTCAGAATGTGTTGGCACAGTGTAGTTCTAAAACTCTCCTAGTAACTAGTAACTCTAAGTACTTTAATAAATACTTACTTTTCATGAATTTGCAAAAATCGAAATCAAAATAAACATAAGTTGTACTTAGGTGTCTATCTATAATTATTTTTTAAGTTGCTAGTTTTACCGAGTGAAAAATAATTGTGTGTTTTTAGTCTTTTACGAACAGAGCAAGCGGAGCGATTTTGGTATTCATAAAAATTTCGGGCACATAGGTAAGTTGGTCTAAAATGGCTTAATTATTGTCATTTTCTCCAAGATTGCTAAGTACTCAAGCAAGACAATCGCGGTTTGACAAACAACTCATATTTATACTAAATACGCTAATAATATTATAACAACTCTAATTTTGCTGTACCATGCCACAATTTCGAGTTAACACAAGCAGCCCGCGCCGTGAGCTGCGCCTGAGTTGCTGCATTAATATACGGAATTCAATTTTTTTAATTTTTTTTTGGATTCACAACAGTTTAAATACACTACATAAAAATCTTATAGTATGTAAAGTAACAGCATTAATCTAGTTTTAAGTATAAAACCAATGATAGGTAAACACAGCATGCGTTTACAATTAATTGTTATCACAACTGGACATCATGTAACTGTACAGAGTGCAAAAAAGAAATTAAATTTTTTAAAGTTTTAACATTTTTCAAATGCAAATAAACAAAAACCAAAGTTTACAAATTATGTGACTGATTAACAAAGTAAATAAACAATTTAAGAAAGTGAACAATACATTTTAAATAGGTAGGTACTTAAATTTACGCCTACAAGATCAGAGTCCATCAGATATACGCCTGAATAAGATGGTTTTAAAGGTTGTGCTTTTGTTGTGGAAAAGGTCTACATCCGCCACCCCACACAAAATATTGTACTCTCGACAATTACGGGGAATTGTGGAATGAAGCCCCAGATTAGTCCTGTAAAACTTAATGGCAAAGGTTCTGCTGTCCCTGATACGACTGTTTATCCGCGGAACATTGAAGTTTAACTGTTCCAGCAATTGTGAACAGTTTACTAGATTATTGGTGATCTTGAACAACAACGTCATTTCAGCCATCCAACGACGATCCTTCAATGACACATCCTTAAATGCGATACACCGTTCCTTATAGGAGGTTAGAGAAAACTTAACACTGGTAAATTGAACTAACAAGATCCGATAAGTGAGGATAAACTCCTGTATTATCTACATATGGATAGGATGAATTCTGCTGTATTATTAACATATCGTCGAACAATGAGAAATCTACACTAGAGTCACACTAGGGTCAAAGAAAAATTACACATTCCGATCTGTGTAGCCCATCTCTACTTGGTTCCAATCCAATGGTCGCCGCCGTCGTGAGCGGTGTCTCTTGATTTACGACCGTTCGCCGAGGGGACAGATATTGCAGATATCATAGCGGGTGCCGGCACCCGGCTTTCAAACGATTCCAAACCGACTAAGTACTTCAGGGTCACGCCTCGTTGCATCTGTTCAAGTATTCGTCACTTAGACTGCTTAGATAGGGATCACATCGCTTTTATCGCGATCAGAAGTCTGAATAGCATAAGCAGAATGCTAACCAACCTATACGGCAACATATCCAATTCTTCAGAAGCCCACTACTGTCCCTAGGGCTCTCTCTTGAACTTCCGCCGCGTAGATGGAGGGAGGGTTTTGTCATAAACTCTACGCTTGGCAGGCGGGTTGGAGAACTCAGTGTTAAAAGAACTTCAAATTGTTTTGCATTTTTCTAGGTCCCAGTGGCATAAGTATGAATTAAATTCATTGTTTAAAGGTTTTGATTTTATTATTTGAATGCGGACTTTTCTCTTTTATTAAGCTATTTGTATCAAAGAATTTGGACTATATACTTTGTTTAAATTCTGTGATTTGTATTCCATAGGGAAGTTTGACAGCTATCCCCCAAATTGTAGAGCTCTATCATCGAAATCTAGTGCTCCATCTCAACAAGTTGTATCATTTATTTCTAGGAACAAGTGTTACGAGCAACAGTTACGTTTCTCTTCAGGAGCTGGTGTTTTAGGAGCAACAGTTTTTACGCTAACAGAAGAAGGTTTTTCCTGAACAACCTGAAAACTTGAAAATGTTTTAAGGGGTCGGCAGCACGTGCATGACGCCCCTTGTATTGCAAATGTCCATAGACTACGGTAACTTGCTTACGGCAGGCCGTAAGCTTGTTTACCACCTTAGTGGCTTAAAAAACAAATATTGGAATTCTCGGTTGCCGCATTGTCTGCGCTACAAGCAAGCTCCGAGTAAATTATCTCCTCAACTCACAGATTAGAAACAACTGACGACCCCAACTAAAAAAACAAAATTAACATAACCACCACGATAGGGTTTTGTCAGTCAATTAATTTATAAACAATTTATTTTTGTATCGCCCTACTGGGGTTTTGTGACAATGACAGTGGATATGCTAAATGGTTTTTTGTGTTGGGACGGCGGGGGCCCATAAATACAGGCCGGGACAGGTGAGTCCGCGGGGCGCGGGGCGGGGGAGCGGGGCGGTCGCCGCAGGTACCGCGGGAATCGATAGCACACACGACACTCAGTTTTAGCGAAGCGTCAATTAGAGCTGAGGGTTTAGTGCTTGTTTGTGGAATGAGCTTCTTCCCAAAGGCTTTCATTTGCAGTATAACATGAGGTTCTTCAAAAGGCATGTCTACAGGTACCTCAAAGGCCGGCACTGCATCCGCTCCTTTAAAGTGCCGTTGCACATGTCCTGGTTGACGGTGGCCACTTTCCATCAAGTGGACCGTCTGATCGTGTGCCTTTCCAGGCAACAATCTTTTTTTACACTGATTATTCGATAGTCGCTAACAAGAGCGTAGAGCTCATCTAGTCTAAGATGACGCGCCCCACTACTTAGTTAATTGATTTCGATGTGTGAGTGCAAATATTGATAACGACACTTCATCTGTGTGGGAGCCAATGAACGACGCGTGCTGCTACGTCTGAATCTTACTGGCAACTGAATGACAAATTACAACGGCATTTGTATATGTATTGCGTCCATATTTTAAACTTGCTTGTGTGCGTTAATGCGATAGTGGGGCGCGTCATTTTAGATTAGACGAGCTCTACATGTACTTATGTCGAATTTCACAGCTACAGGTCGATTTGAACGTTTGATGCTCTCGCTAACGAGACCGAGAGAATCGAATAGAATCGTCACTGTAAAGTCGCATTAAGCGCTCTGGGCAAGTCCAGCAATGGCCGTCCTTTCAATAAGATTTAGATGTGGCTGAATTAAATAAGGGATTATCCATCTATCAAATTTGACTAATATTTTACAGCTCAAGCAACCAAACTAATATGCCAAGCAATGAAAGTCTTTAAATGAAGTAATAAGCCGTTTTAGTACGGTTTTATGTACATTACATACACAAAAATCATTTCAATTAGTTTTATGTACTTACGTACATTGGATCTTACGTAAGAACTAATTTGCCAACGAGTATAGTTTATCGTTAGAGTTCGTAGTTAATAACACATAAAAAAATAATTAAACAGCGAATGTGTTTTTTAGTAGAAATTTTCAATTGTCAGCAGCGCATTCCACTCCGCTTACGCTGCTTATAATATATGGCCGACGTCGCTAATAAAATGTAAATACGCATTCAGACACATGTTTCTTTTTGCAAGAATGCGGGTTGGCGTAAAGTCGGTCGGGTTTATTGTCATAACTCAGATAAGTAATTTGTCATAAACATGCGCGTACGGTGTACGGCGCGCGAGATCGCGGCGATAGCGGCGCGGCGGCGCGGCGGCGCGGCGGCGCGGGCGCATCTCCTGAGCCGCGGCGGCGACGTCCGAGCGCCGCTGATTGATGGCAGCCGCAGAATGCTCGTCTAGCCATATCTTTATGGCATACCTACACCTATTTACACCGATTCGTGGCGGCGGACCGCATTAATCCGAGCGGGCTCCTTCCGCCGAGCGCGCGGCGCGGGCGCAGCTAATTACATTTGTCTGTCGCCCCCGCCCCCCGCCCCGCCCGCCCGCGCCGCCACCCACCGCGCCGCACTAGATTCCACGCTCGCCGCATTTTTTACACCCTAATTAAGCTAATTTATCGAGACAATAAGAGAAATTATTGGTAGCCGGGTGCGGGCCGGCGGCGGCTCCTGCCCGCTTTACGAGAGCCACTAAATGGCCGGGTTTAGGGTCGCTACCGCGCTACCCGACCCGCGCTTTGATGCCCCAATAAATATACACCAGATCCGATCTGATAACGCGTCAATGAGCCGCCTCCGCTCTTAATGAAAGCCCGGCCGAGGTATTCCTTTGACAATCCCTTAAAATGCTAATAACACGGCGCGACCGCCGTCTAGAATGCGCCGGCCGATAAGAGGTGCCGATCGCCGCGCAGGTGGACGCATTAAACGTGTATTTTATGGCGAATTAACTGAAATATTTTTAAACGGGTGTTTTAGAGTCTCTCCTCGGTTTATGGCTCGTTAGCGGCCGCCCCCCTCCCCCCGCCCTCGCCCTCCAGTACGGATCATAAAACTTCCGCAACTTGAAGAAAATAATTGGTCAAGGAGCTCGCTCATCGGTTGGTTAATGAGAACCGACAGCGAGCGCGCGGCGGGAGCGTCACGCGCCGCTTGCGCCTCGCTGCCTGCCTCGCTGCATATCAACTACTAGCACCACTTCATACTACCGAAACACCGATCGTAATTTATTACAAAATTAACTGACAAGGTGGATTATTCGGAGAGGGCATTAAACAAAAAGTAGGTAGGGTAGTATTACGTGCTTCAAACTCTGGGCGAGAGTAAAAAATACAAAAATTGTTTATAAGTAGGAACACAATAAACATTTGTATCACACTCCAGTTATAACATTAGCAACGTTAGTTTGGAGACTTACGATTTGCCAACGTGAGTTAGGAGAGCTCAGGCATTGGTAAGAAAATTGCTGCTTCTTTTTATCAGCAACAACGCCACAGTCACCCTTATAAACCAAAGGACGGTGATTGCACTGGAAAACTATTAAAATACGTTCGTCCGTACGTACGTTCCAAAATAGCAACTATTGAAGTAGTGAAGGTAAAAATAAAATAATAATAATATTGTTATTTCTGTTGGACCGGCTTTAAGTCCGCCAATAGTACATATTTATGAGCAATAAAATTCTGTACCTAAATAGAAAAAATATGGATGAGATCCAGACGTGCACAATCTTAGCATGTGCGCGTTGATGTCTTTTGTATGAATCTTCATTATATTTATCCTTATTGAAGGCATCAACGCAATGTGGGTGCGTAATATAATCTATTATAGTTAGTTTCATTACTGACAAAATTAAGCCCAAAAGGAGAAAAATAGGGAAAAGGCTAGGGGTAAATAGATCAGTAGCTTTTGTAGATTAAGTAAGTGAAACACCAAGGCCAGTGATTTATTTAGCGGATGTATTATAAACAATACTTGTACGTTGCACCTCTCCTCACTAAGCTTCTAATAACGATTTGATGGTATTTCAAAAGTCTTATCTAAGACACAACCACATACTGGCTAGCCCTAGCGCTGGCACAGTTTGGCAAGCCCTCTAATTTGATACCCCAGTCGATAGGACTCAGATATTTTTTTCACCACAAAATACAAAAAATTATGATGTTACTACTAGAATGTTTTTTAAAGCAAAATTTGATGTTGATCAGAGGATATTTGTACATATAGTATGAGATCGAATTAAAGATAAAAAAATGTTAACAAATGGGTTGCTACTATAAAAAAAATAACACATATGGTGGATTATTTAAAATTATTGAAATATTTATTAAAATTATTACATTCAAAATGAAATAAAATCATATGAATATTTTAAAATATCTTACTGAATTAAATAAGGAACTATGTTTTTTTGTTACATATTTGTGCTGTTTCAATAAAATATGGGTAGTTGTCATTTATGCCACTGACGCTGAGACATATTTAATTAATTTCTCAAATAATAATACATAAAATAATATAAGATTTAAAATTTAAAATTAACTTCTTTATAATATTGGACTTTTCTAACTAGTGTTCTTGGACTAATACATAGTTTCCGAGTTACTTATTACGGTTTTAATCAATTGAATAAATGGGGGTAAAGCAATTTGTTTCGTTTTCGAAAGTTTACCAGCCATTGTATGCTACATACACACTGAAAAGTGTGCATGATAACCATTTGGTTATGCAAACCAAAGGTTTTATACCCCTGGATAATCTCTTTGACATTGACAGTTGTGTGTTTACATTTTTTATCTGTAATTTCATCTCCAACTAAATAGGTCTGTTATAATTTTCCTGGAAAAATACTTGACCGTTTTCATTTGCAGCTTTTTGTATTTAAAAGGCATCATCTTGGTTTTTATACATATGTCGTAGACGGTCATGAGCCTAGACATCATTTTGACTAAGAAACGCAACGTCAATCGAAGCGCCACCTTGTGGATAGCTGGAAATACAGTGAAGACATCATATTCGGCCCGAAGCCACAACGAAGACTTTCCATTCGACCATCGACGAGTCAAGACGTGTAACTATGTAGATGCTCACTCATTGAAGAAAGAAGAAGTCTTTATTAATTGCCTTAAATCATAGAGGTAGGGCATAGCGGGTTATCCCGTTGGAATTGGAGCCGCCCGACTGGGGAGGTACCTCCACCTTACAGAATACCGCAGCTATACAATACTCTTTTAAATAGTATTGTGTTTCTGCCGTTGAGTAAGGTCTCCAGTGCTCCATGGGGTGGGGATTTGGGGAACCGTGGCTTTGGCAGTGGAGGGGCCTTTGCCCGTTTTGCTGCCAGATCAACGTGCTACAGATGTGGGCAACGCATTGGCGATACACTTGGTGTTGCTAATGTCTATAGGCAGTGGTGACCACTTTCCATCAGGTGGGCCGCTTGCGTGTTTGCCTACAGTCTAACACAAAAAAAAAATCACATAGCCGTACTCCATAAAGGAGAATGTGAGTAGGTACAGAAGGGACTACCAAATTATAATTTGTACAAGGGCGCACGTGAAAAGCTTCCCTGGCGTACCTTGAGTTTCGGCCTCGCGGGATGGCCATGGGTGGTGGCGGGTCTTCCAGTGACCACGGGTTCGGTAGTCCCACATTATTATCTGCTACTGAAATTATCCTGAAGTCATCCTATCGTTTCATTGTTTGCTATTTTATAGTAATATCGCTTTATTATCTCAATACACTGTTAAACTATTCAGCTGATCTTTATTTTCACGAAACTATCCCGAAAATACCTTCTGATGGATCTCTCCCCTGCTAGAGTCTGTCCTAACGACATATATCTTCTGTGACGCAATAGTAAACACATCGATTTGCCTTGTCAGGAATATTTGTTTGAATGCAAAATCCGTAAGTAAATGCCTACTTAATTCACGAGCGAAGTTTAGTATAAAGGTAAATTAACTAAGAAAACAAGGAGAAAAGAAATTGGAAGAGCTACGGATAAATCGAATCAAGACTTTTAGCCTTTACAATAATTTTTTTCTAGACCTACCTAAGTTCAAAAATATATCATTTTTTTTATATTATTGGGCAGACAAACAGGCAAGCGGGCCACCTAATGAAAAGTGGTCACCGCCGCCTATGGACATCAGCAACACCAGGGGAGTCACCAATGCGTTGCCCGCCTCAGAAGAGACCATTACCATCAAGAGCATTACCATTAGCTATAAGAATCATATTTCTGTGCAGTTGTATAAACGGTTAACATAACATGTGGAATATCGTTAGTAATGGAAAAAAGTAGTGAGCCCGGATTCCGCCTTAACCATGATTCAGAATTAGGCAGTTATAGTAGAGCGACTACCATCTGACTTCGTGACAGTGTTAACAGGGAACCTGACCGCAGATTAGATCATAGCTAGGTTACACATTCAGTCGCTTGAATGTGCAAAAAATTGATCATTACAGGATCACTTTGTTGTGAGTCCGTCCGTTTGTTTGTCTGTCCTTCCGTCAGTGAAGACAAGTCTCAGGAACGCGTGGAGGTATCAAACTAAAATAATATAAATATAGTAAAAAAATGAAACTTCTAAGACAACGCCATTAAAAGATACAGCCGTTTATGCTCAGTTTATGCTGCATATTTTGACGCTCGTAAGGAAATCATAACCTATAGGGTACTTCCCGTTGACCTAGAATCATGAAATTTGGCAAGAAAAAATGTCATGTCGCACATGTAATGAAAAAAATTCAAAGACCGAAAAAATATTAGTTACATCGCATAAAATAGTCAACCCACTTTAAACAGTTTAGTTAACTTCAAACAAGTTGTAGGTATAGGAGCTAGTTGTATTTCTAACTCTGTAATGTGTTTATATGACAAAGAACTACGGAACCTTACACTCCACGTGGCGAACGCGTCTTGGCCGTTTTTTACATAGAGTTAATTTTACGCAAGTGCATATTTGTCCGCTACCTCACCTGATGGTAAGTAATGATACTTACGAGTCCGACCCGTTAGCCATACGCTCCATTATAACGCTAAGTTAGTTTTTACCCGACTGCATCAGAAGTAGCTTAATGTTGTTTCAAGCATATGTATGCACAGTATTGCACAGCCCTAACGGCACCATATTGGGGCACGGAAGTGCACCCGTCACGCCGAGCAAAAAGAAGGTGTCACTACCCATCTTTTTTCGAAGCGTTTTGTCAGATTTGCAGACCCCATCTTCGGAGTAGATAATGCCAAAACGCTCAATATTTCAGAGTACGTAGCAGACTAAAAAAATACACAACATTGAATTTATCCAGCGACTTACTTACGTACTTTGGATTTTGTTAGTACCTAAACATACGTTGCTTTAGACACTGACTGACTGATTATTTTTGTAACTCATGTATTTATTAAGCAATAAAGAGTTTACATACCTACATACATACTGATCCACTGCAAAAACATTGGAAATCGAGGACCTTCATGGCTGAGTAGAGCAGCCCTCTTGGATAAAATTTATTTTAGTCGCTCTGTGATTCACTTCTCATCAAAACTCTTTAGGGTTCTTCTCGAAGTCCTAGGAAACTGAACTGGTTTTCAGGCTAGGATTTGCACACAAATAACAAGAAATTGATGAAATCTATAACTTTGAACCTCTATCCCCCTAAAAGGGGTGCAGGTCGGTATACAAATAGTACCTATAGGGCAGTATTAGATTCCTTGGAAGTTGAATTTTGGCCCACAGACTAGACTTTTCACACACAAGTAAATTAAGAAATATTTTAACTTTTAGCCTCCAACCCTACTGTGTCCAATCAAAATCCAATGTGGAATGCAAGATTGCGTAAAAAATAAAATCTATATGGCACTTCCGGACACGCGAGAAAGCTGAATTTTGGTATGCAGGCTAGGCTTTGCACACAAACAACGACAAGTAAAAATTAATCTCTAGCTTTCAATCTTCAGCCCCCTAACAAGGGGGGTGCAGGTCTGTGTATATTAGGTCTAGGCGTCTTTTTCGGAAGTATATATTTGCTCTAATATTTGTAATTGTACATAACATATCAAAATTTATACACGATTTCGCAAATAGAGTATGGTAAGTGCCTAAAATGAAATAAAACGGTTTGAAAACATCCCATTTCAGTTGTCTAAAATTTTCCCTCTGTAAACAAGTTTAGTTTTATGAAGAGGGTAGGTAGTTATTACAACAAAATGGTATGCACCAATTAGCTAAATGTTGTCTGATTAAACCTACAATGTGTCATTGTAATCGGATTAACCATTTCCAACAATATTTAATTTGATATACAAAATTTGATTTACCATTTCCAACAATTTAATTTGCTTGTTAAAATTACAGTTTCCGTCATTTTCACCATACGAAACGCCAATTTTGTACATATAGTAGAAGTCCTAGACAGCCAAAATCTAGTAGGAATGCAGACAATGATGCACACAAGTAAATTAAGAAATCATTGAGTTTTAGCCTCTAATATCACATAACGCAAATTGTCCGCGCTTGGAGTGACACTGTATCGCCTCACCCTTTTTGGGTTGCAAAGGACTTGCTCGGGTGGGGAATAAATAGACGCAGTTTTTACCAGACAGTTATCGGATGTACCCAGCGGTGCGGAAACCGATTCTGAGTGCATGTCTGGATCAATCGTCAGCAGAAGGTGGTATGAGAGTCAACATCAGGTACCCTTGTGGTACAGTCTACCACAGCTAGGTGAGCTCTAGCGACGGAGCTAGTTTATGCGCCTCTCTCCCAGCATGGACAGTTACCTGGTAAGAGAATAGCCAATCCTGGTGGTGGGCATTGAAATTCCCCATAATTACTATCTGTGCTGAAGGGTTACATTACAGGTACATCATTACAGATGGCATGTTCGTTTTCTAGTACATAACATCATAGAATACATTACATACACAACATAGTTATTTTATGTTTTGTCAACTGTTATCTCTCCAGACTGGTAGATAATGCAATTTTAGCTTTAAGTCCGCCAATGTACTGTTTGTGCATGAAGTATAAATAAATAAATAAATCATAGACTTATTATATTTCATAACATGGATAGATACACAGGTTGCGAAATTTAAAAACCGGTCAAGTGCGAGTCTAACTCGCATAACATCCTTGCTTGATAGGCACGAGTTCGATTTGCGGTTATATTATGGTTATAGTGTCGCCATCTAGCGAAAGTTCATTCAAGTCGGAAGTGGACTATTGCTGCCATCTACGTTTTGACTTCTTTTTTCAAAATATACATTTGTATTGACTCGGAGTCGAGGTTTGAAGGATCATATTTATGTATTTTAGCTGATCTTTATAAAAAATTCTTCTTCTTTACATATTATTTGGACAAAGACTTGGCTGTAAAAAATAAATTTCATTGCCTAACGTTACGGCAACTGTCGAACAAATGTCAATTTGACAGTTGCTGTCAATGTCAATTCGCCGCTATCTGCCGAGCGATTTTTTGCTCTGTGGCGTCGCTTGTTTGATGAAAGTTTCTCCGCCCGTTTCCTATTGAGTGCCAAGAGGGAGTGTTCTGGGCCTCCGGGTGTTCACGCGAGTGTAAACTAACACGACGTTGTAGGCAGAAAATGCGCTGTGGTATACCGAATGGCTAGCCTTAACGTGGCGGAATGGACGCCGGAGCAGGTGGCAGACTGGCTTGCAGGTGGGTGCCTGGAATTCCATCACATCTAGGCTACACTAGCCGGTAAAGTTGTCGGCCGGTCGTATGTCGTACAGCTTGTCAGTGGTGTGTCTGTGTCAGGTCTGGGCGAGCCTGTGCAGCGCTACGCGGACGGGCTCCGCGCGCGCGGAGTGGGCGGCCCGCGGCTGCTGGCGCTGAGATGCGACGACCTGGAAGCACTGGGCGTGTTCGCCATCGGACACCAGGAGATCATACTAGAAGCCGTCGAACAGCTGAGAAATTTTGTAAGTCAATACAGCTATTTATATGAACCTTCACTATACCCATGTTGTGCTTATAAGATTTCTGGTATTTGTATACTGTAAAAGGTTTATTTTATTATTTACCTAGTCATTGAAACACTGTGTCAATGCGTACAGTTATAATTTACACAATGTTACTGTACTCTATCATCATGTCATGTTTGTCTACAATAAAGAAGAAATAAAGAATGTGTCAATTGTAATCCATGATAATTAAAAATATTTATGTGAAGACTTGGTCGTTGAGCCAGCTTATTAAGTAAGTTTCTAAATACAACATTTTATAGAATACATCTAGATTCAATAGTCTAAATTAATAAGTATGCGTTTTAATGAGTTTTCTGCATGTCTGTGTTCATGGTAACATATTCAAAAAGACACAGCTTCATTTAGATTAGTTTGCATTGTGTATCCACAATGGGAATGTATAGTAGAAGCAGTGACTAATAGTGTGATATCCTTGGAATGCAGTGAAGTAACCAATAAGTAAACTGATGAGTGGTATGTGGGCATGAGTCACAATGTTATCTTGCGTAGAGTTCACAGGCTGGGATGGTGCCATACTGCACTATACTATAAATCAACAATACATTGTTACACCCTACATGCAACACACATGCTACAGCCTAGATTTCATAGAACTATGTGAGAACCATCTGTTTTTTATTTACAGTTTGCTGTTTTTTATTTAATGCTGTCCTGGAAAAATTAAGCAAATGGTGATGTAGGTCTTGGAGGATAACGGTCCAGTGACATGTTCCATAAGAAAACTCTCATTTATAGATCTCCATGGGTTTCTGTTTTTAATTGTGTGAATTTGGAGTTAATGATTTATTATGATGAATATATAGAAATAGAAAAAGAAAAATATTTATTCCCACATAAAAACACCACAATAATAAAATAACATTAAAACAACAACACATAATCAATAAGTATAAGTCAGTAACACATAATGAAGAAACAAAAATAACGTTACAGTTTATACATAGGTATGTACAATGCAGTTCCACAGGTGTGTGGTTTGGTTGTATTATGTGTGAAATGGACCTCACTCAGCTTTTTGGTCTGGCTTAAACCGAAGCAATGGTTTTCTGTGAGTCCTGCTGAGTGAGGCACTGAGAAAATCTGATTTCAATATTGTGATGCAGTTTGTGGTTTGCTACATGCCGGGGGTTATTGAAATAAACACTTGGACTCATTAATTACTTAGGTAGGTGTTTGAGTGTCAAAATTACTAATCATGGGTGCCAAATGAGCTGAGCTATATTTGATTGAAAACTCAGATTACAGAGTGAACTGGTTAAATGATTGCTATGGGCCAAAGCCAAGTAACAACTGTGATAAGTTTAGGTTTAAGTTGGCCATCAGCTTGTACAAACTTTCTGACTATTCAGCAAGTATTTAATAACCTTTTGTAACTGTATAAACGTGAATCATAGAAAATCAAGCATTAGCAAGGATTTCTGTAAATGTGTGGGTTTGACGCCAGTAGCAGATAACGCTGTTGGTACTATTGTTACTTTGTTTAGGTTGCATAATCAACTAATATCGTCTTTCAGATCAGTGTTCTTATTTAACTTCTCTGATATTGTTGATTGGTTGTTATGTGTGTTGGGGATAGCTATGTCGATTAAGTGAGTGGTTTTGTTGTTTATTATTATTATCTTGAATCAGGAGGCAGTTTTACACCTGACTAGCCTGTATCCTGCTGAAGAATGTGTAATTTGCCCACACGTTAAAATATAATGGTATAGTTTGTTTATAAACTGATTGACATTATTGGCTGAGACCCAGTTACTGGCCAATTCATAGGCATGGCAATATTTTGAGAACAGTACTGCCCTGCTTAGAATGAGACAAGCTTATGTGACAATAATCGCACTGTCTCGTTCTAAGCAGTGCAGTTCTGTTATATAGTCCTGCTATAAGAGCTCATGGCAAGCCCCCAGACCTAATGCCGCACTAGCACCACAAAAACCTTCATTAAACCTATGGCATCTCCTCCGGCAGCAATATGAGCTGCGTCGCGAGTGCGTGCAGCAGCTGGCGATGCGTGTGGCCGTTCTGGCCGAGAGCCTGGCGCGCGCGCTCGCTACGCAGCGGGACACGCGACGGCTGGATACACAGGTACGCACCACACCATACACCATACCATACGCGGCGAACGGTGGTAGGATAAAGTCTGGCCTGAGCACCACCTCACAAGAGAGAGAGTCACATGCACTCTTCTATCGGTGGTAGGACTTTGTGACTATAACATCTGATATAATGGCCAATAACAGTTAATTGCTGGGTCTAAGCTCTTTTACAATATGATAATATTTCTAAGGTACAAGTTTACAAGTACCACTAGTAAGGCCATCCCGTCAGGAGACATACCTTTGTACCATGGGTTTCAGAATAGTTGAATAAATACTCTTAAAGTCTGTATATATTCTATGATAAACCAGCTAGAATTGTGTAACAACATGTTTTTTGCCATTGTATGTATTCTAGACCGAGGTTGATATAATCCAAACAATAACATTATCTTACTATTTATAAGTGATTTATTTATTTATTTAGTGATTCATTGTTCTTTTCTTTTATGGAAATTATTATCCATTATTTATATGGTTATTGCTATAGGCGAAAACTTGTTAATAATGGCTCATGAATATCCCTATTATTAAGTATAACTAATGTTTATTGCTGTAAGTTTTCCGAATAAAATAAAATTAAATTTTATTATTGCCATGTCTTTATCAGGTCTCTACCAGGTTTTTGTCAGCCCAAAACTACCAGAATATGGGCAGCAGCATTGGATTATTTTATCCGCCTGCTAAGCATGGCAATTATAAACAAATTTTTATTTACTTATTGCTGTATTTGGTCCGTACTCTCAATGTAGACAAAGACATCTAACTTTCCTACTGGTAAAACGAGTAGCGGAAACCGTTGTCTACCAATCCTCCGAACCATAATATAATCTAATCTTCCATCCATCAAGAAGTAGATAAGGTGCCTTCTGACACAGGCTAAGCTTAAAAGGAGTCTCCAGCAACCATAGACTTACTTTTTGTTAATGAAATAAATAATTTATTTTATTTTATTTGGAAGACCAACAGCTATCCAACAACATAATAACAATCTTACGAAACAGAAAGCCAATTACAGGTCTTCGCTGATAGACTTTGGAATACAAACAAGAAAATCGGTTGATACACTTATACCGAAAATAAATTGGACACTTAAAACTAATACAGTACCACAGTATTACTACATCTAGTACACTACTACCAGTACTACTACAGTATCTACATATCACTATCACTACATAGTATAAAACAAAGTCGCTTTCTCTGTCCCTATGTCCCTTTGTATGCTTAAATCTTTGAAACTACGCAACGGATTTTGATGCGGTTTTTTTTAATAGATAGAGTGATTTAAGAGGAAGGTTTATAAGCAAGAAAAATGGGTAGAGGGTGGGTAGGTGTACGTGAACGAAGTCGCGCCGGGTCCACTAGTTACATATAAACTAAAAAAACTAACTATAAACTATAAAATGTAAATCTGTTGGCAAATTAAATAAATAAATTTAAAATTATTTTACCATCAAACTAAAATTATTATTTAAAATGATTGATTGATCCCATCTCCAGCTGCTAGCGGACGTGGCCCGCACGGTATCCGCGGTGAAGCCGCTGGCGTGGTGGATATCGCGCTGGCCGCGGGGCGCCATGGCGGGCGGGGCGGCGGGCGGGGCCGGGGGCGGGGCGGTGGGGCGCGCGGCGCGGCTGCTGGCGCTGGCGCTGGAGGCGGCGACGTGCGCGCAGCGTGATCGGTTCGCGGAGCAGCCGGCGCGGGCGGTGCACGCGGCGGCGGCGGCGGCGGCAGCAGCCGCTGAGTACGTCGTCAGGGAGGTATGGGTCTACCTACTGTCTCTACTCCACTGATGTTGTAAAAAAAATAAAAAATAACCGTGGACAAATTCCCACAGCGCCACCTAGCCCCAAAGTAAGCAAAGCTTGTGTTATGGGTGCTAGATAACTGATAAACTACATATATACTTTTAAATACATATATACTTATTTATACATAGAACACCCAGACCCGTAACAGAAATTAAAATTCATTATTTCAATTTCTGCCCGGCCGGGAATCGAACCCGGGACCTCTTGCGTGGCAGACCGGCATGTTGACCACTGAACCACTCAGGTCGTCAAAGGTAGCAGTAGTGTGTTGTAACGTCAGCCTGTTAAGGAAGAGTACTTATTGACAACTGAATTTGTGGGTGTTAAGTGCGCCCGCCGAAAGAGCCACCGGCAAGTAAGCGTGCACATCACCCGTGATTAGGTCGGACGCGATTCGTATGACCGAGAGGTCGATAGGACCCTGGGTGGAGGAGTCCACTGTTGTTGTAGCGTACATAAATAAATAATATTATTATTTATTTATTTCCTGAGACAGTATTTAAGTTGACTTCGGATGTGCCTGAGTATCAAAACTCAGTCGATTTTTTGGGTCGCCGCTGTAGATCTTTGCTAAACAAGAGTTGTGGCGGTGGGGCTTGGCCCCAATTTATTTGTTGTCTATCTGTAATGATCCATCTTAACTCTCCTCAACATTTGTATAGAATAGGAATAAAAGAAGAGAAAGGGGAAAGGGAGAACGGTTGTTGTGGTGTCACGTCATTAAGGAATAGTGCGGAAAAAATTGCTCCAGATTTTTAATTACCTAGGTAGGCGCATGGTCCGGCGGCCCGCCTTATAAAAAACGGCCACCGTCGACAAGGATATAGGTCTTTGATTATAGGGAGTGCTTTAAATTATAGGGAGTTGTGAAGTGCGGCCAAAAGAGTAGCCAGCAAGTAAAAACACGCACTGGCACGGTCCGTACGACTAAGAAGTCGGTATCGGTAGGGCTACGGATTTGCGGTGGATATGTCTCCACGCTTTTGTAGGGTCTTATTATAATTTCTGTTTTGCAAGTGGGTTAGATAGCAATATTGAAAAACATCATAAAACGTCACTCACTTTTTCTGAGTTACGGAATGTTCGAAAAAAAGAGTTGGTCTAAAACAGATTCCAGCGAGCTCAGTAATAATAAACATTACGAGACTGAGTACACAAGCTTTTGCCCGCGTATGAGTTTGCCGATGGGCTGTAGTGGCTCGCGAGGTCGCCAGATGTTACAGTGAACAAAAATATGTTTAGCGAATCACACTGCTGCACGGCGATTTGTTTATTTATTGAGGTAAACAGTCTTACACAAGTATTACACAGAAACTAAACATATCAACAGACTTACAGTTCCATAATTCTGATACAATTTTTATTTTTATCGAGCTTACATAAGTTATACATAGAAAAATTGATTTTGATAAAATTATTATAATTAAACATATAAATTGCGTAATAGTACCCAATAAGATCATAATTTTTCTCAAATCTTTACAAGTCTTTTTGCAAGTTGCGAAATTATTTTGATTATTTTTGTGACTTTCATTATTTTGATTATTTTTGTGTCAACTGCGTATAGCAAATGTTTTTGAGGAATCTTCAACGAAACCCTTTCAACCCGACTACGGTTGCTTATATATAAGACGAAAGCCATCTTGACAAGTTGCCACGTATACCGTGTTCCGAAAGCCTTCTAATAAGTGACACATTCTCATCATCATCCTATAGGTCAATCCCGGCTTCCGCCAGAGTTCGCGTTCCTACTCACCCGCTGTCCCAGGTCTCCGGCATTCTCGCGTCATAAACTCTTGTCGTTGGCTCTCACATCCTTTTCCTCTTGGACCTCTTTCCTAATACTGGCAGGTTTAGGCATCCATTCCCCATTTATTCCAGGGGCTTAGTGTTAAAACTAAACTAAGTTTTTTGCTTATGCAATGTTGCATGACGAGATAAGACCAAAAAAGTGTAAGTATCACAAAGCGTTTCAACTACCCAGTTTTGGCTGTTAAACTAAAAAAAGAAATATTTCGCTAATGAATATTACGCAACATGTGACCAAACTAGCGCAGGCAAGTATCCTCAATCTCATCCCCAGTATATCTCGTGCGTATATGCATACGTGACACCATGGCCATGATTGACCCCATTCCGACTGTCGCTTAGGTGTCGGACCCGCTGGTGCTGTCGGTGGGCGCGCTGGACGCGGTGTCGCTGCGGCAGCGCGGGAAGCCGCTGGGGTTCGCGCTGGCGCCGTCGTGCTGCGGCCACCTGCAGCTCGCCGACATCCGCTTCGGCTCGCCCGCGCACGCGTCCGGCGCCGTGCACGAGGGCGACGAGATCGTGCAGGTACGTGCTGGGGTTCGCGCTGGCGCCGTCGTGCTGCGGCCACCTGCAGCTCGCCGACATCCGCTTCGGCTCGCCCGCGCACGCGTCCGGCGCCGTGCACGAGGGCGACGAGATCGTGCAGGTACGTGCTGGGGTTCGCGCTGGCGCCGTCGTGCTGCGGCCACCTGCAGCTCGCCGACATCCGCTTCGGCTCGCCCGCGCACGCGTCCGGCGCCGTGCACGAGGGCGACGAGATCGTGCAGGTACGTGCTGGGGTTCGCGCTGGCGCCGTCGTGCTGCGGCCACCTGCAGCTCGCCGACATCCGCTTCGGCTCGCCCGCGCACGCGTCCGGCGCCGTGCACGAGGGCGACGAGATCGTGCAGGTACGTGCTGGGGTTCGCGCTGGCGCCGTCGTGCTGCGGCCACCTGCAGCTCGCCGACATCCGCTTCGGCTCGCCCGCGCACGCGTCCGGCGCCGTGCACGAGGGCGACGAGATCGTGCAGGTACGTGCTGGGGTTCGCGCTGGCGCCGTCGTGCTGCGGCCACCTGCAGCTCGCCGACATCCGCTTCGGCTCGCCCGCGCACGCGTCCGGCGCCGTGCACGAGGGCGACGAGATCGTGCAGGTACGTGCTGGGGTTCGCGCTGGCGCCGTCGTGCTGCGGCCACCTGCAGCTCGCCGACATCCGCTTCGGCTCGCCCGCGCACGCGTCCGGCGCCGTGCACGAGGGCGACGAGATCGTGCAGGTACGTGCTGGGGTTCGCGCTGGCGCCGTCGTGCTGCGGCCACCTGCAGCTCGCCGACATCCGCTTCGGCTCGCCCGCGCACGCGTCCGGCGCCGTGCACGAGGGCGACGAGATCGTGCAGGTACGTGCTGGGGTTCGCGCTGGCGCCGTCGTGCTGCGGCCACCTGCAGCTCGCCGACATCCGCTTCGGCTCGCCCGCGCACGCGTCCGGCGCCGTGCACGAGGGCGACGAGATCGTGCAGGTACGTGCTGGGGTTCGCGCTGGCGCCGTCGTGCTGCGGCCACCTGCAGCTCGCCGACATCCGCTTCGGCTCGCCCGCGCACGCGTCCGGCGCCGTGCACGAGGGCGACGAGATCGTGCAGGTACGTGCTGGGGTTCGCGCTGGCGCCGTCGTGCTGCGGCCACCTGCAGCTCGCCGACATCCGCTTCGGCTCGCCCGCGCACGCGTCCGGCGCCGTGCACGAGGGCGACGAGATCGTGCAGGTACGTGCTGGGGTTCGCGCTGGCGCCGTCGTGCTGCGGCCACCTGCAGCTCGCCGACATCCGCTTCGGCTCGCCCGCGCACGCGTCCGGCGCCGTGCACGAGGGCGACGAGATCGTGCAGGTACGTGCTGGGGTTCGCGCTGGCGCCGTCGTGCTGCGGCCACCTGCAGCTCGCCGACATCCGCTTCGGCTCGCCCGCGCACGCGTCCGGCGCCGTGCACGAGGGCGACGAGATCGTGCAGGTACGTGCTGGGGTTCGCGCTGGCGCCGTCGTGCTGCGGCCACCTGCAGCTCGCCGACATCCGCTTCGGCTCGCCCGCGCACGCGTCCGGCGCCGTGCACGAGGGCGACGAGATCGTGCAGGTACGTGCTGGGTCGTGTCGTGCGGGCGAGAGGGTTGGCTTGCTTGACGCCTGGAGCCTAGCTAGTCGCCTACGCGGGAGCGAAGGGAAACGAACGTTAGAGAATGTGCGCAGTGGCATTGAGTCTTCGTTACTCGCGACTAGTTAGGCTTTGGGTGTCAAGTAAGCTACCTGTCAGTGCGGCCGTAAACTTAATGTTTACGTAGCCGTAGCTTTAATTAGGTCTTATAGATTTCTGAGATGGAGCTGAACTGGCTATAATTGCCGGTTCTCAATCTCGTACATAAAGGACAGACTTTGAGTCTAAATACGCAAATTAGGTTGGGAGTTCTTAGCTAAACGAATTATCATCACAGCCTATTGCAGTCCACTACAGGATTTCGGTCTTTTCCCACTTAAGGGGAGGTTATTGCCATAATCTCCACGCTTGGCAGGCGGGTTGGAGATCGCATTGTTATAAATATAACAACGGAAAACGCTGCTGTCCATTTTCCAGCCTCCGGAGAGTCTACATTTTTGTCTCGAAAACATTAATCGCCTTCTACGACACCTACGAGTGTGAGTGGTTGGTGCTACTCTACTCTGCCGGGCGCCCCACGGCCAAACGAATACCGGAACACCTGTAGCAGCCGCCACCCTCTCCCCCAGGTGGGCAACCAGTGCGTGATCGGCTGGAACGCGGACGCGGTGCTCCGGCTATGCGCCGCGGCGGGCGCCCTGGACGCTCCGGCCTGCCCCGGCGGGGGGGGCGGCGGGGGCGGGGGGGTGATCCCGCTGCGGCTGCGGCGCCGCGCCGCGCGCCCCCCCCCGCCGCCGCTGCGCCGGCCGCGCCCCGCCAACCCCGCCCCCCCGCCGCCCGCGCGGCCCCCCTCGCCGCCCTCCCCGCACACCTCCGACAGCGAGCCGCTGTCGCCGCCCGCCTCGCCCACGCTGCATCCCGATACCGATCATACGAGGTGAGTTCGTAGTGTACAATACGTAAGGTATATAGTTCTCACAACGTCCCCTAGATGGCGCTGTACAATATTTCTACATCGCGGTAACGAATGTGCGGCAAGAATTGACGAGGTTGTTTGTGTTAAATTTTTATTATACTTTTTGATACCACCCAGAACAAGGTTTTATTTCTAGTAATGCTAAGAATCTAGACCATTAGGAGGTTTTTACACATAGATTTTTTAATGGTAGAAAGAACACGAACCGGCAATTGCTGGGGTACACGAGTTCTTGAGTGGAGACCGCGACTTAGCAAGCTTGCTGTAGGGCGCCCACCGGGCGGGTGAAGTGGGCATTTGCGGGCTGCTGGTGGATGCTGGATGCGGCAAGCCGGGGACAGGGTGCATTGGCGCTCGTAGGGGAGCCCTATGTCCAGCAGCGAACTAGTATTGGCAGATGATGAGAAGGAGGCAAACCAGCAAGTTTCAGAGCTTGTTTTCGGCAAACGCTTAAGTAATTTTTTTGGAATCTGATAGTGGTTGCTCCCATGATTGGAAGAGTTGCGTTGCCAATACAGTGTTGGACACTACACGGAGTATGGAGAACTTGGTCAGTTGGTAAACGGGGACGGTCGAGTGGCTCCGATGCTAACTGTGCCTCCAACTATGGCCTACTTCTAGTCCTGCGTAATCAAACATCTGTACGCAGGAGGATTGATGAGAGTCACCGATAGCGCTGTTAATGTGTCTTAATTTTGGACCACTACATTATAGTATTTGTTATTGACATTTATCACGCTAAGAAGAAGACAACACGGTCTCGGCGTAGGTATTACAATGAATGAACCGCGTTCTTTGTCTGTGGATAGGATGTACCCTCCCCCGCCGCGGCTGGCCTCGCGGCGGCGGCATTCGGTCAGCGGCGCCAGCCCCGACCGCGCCAGACGCCCGCACCGCATCGACCAGGTAACACCCCCTACCACACACGCACGCGCATACACACCATACACCCCCTCACACACACCACCCCCCACACAACCCATCCCACTCACACACCACTCCCCCCACACATCACTCACACCAACCCCCATACACTCCACTCCCCCCCCCCCAGCTCACACACACACACACACACACACACATCCTACGCACACGTACAAAATCATGTGACAAAATTTAATATTCAATAAAATTTCATTTCATTTCATAAATATTCCCTGCGCTTTGACACATTTGCAATTGACACCTAAAATTAAATGATACGGGTACCCAGCATGACATTTCGTTTGATCCAATTTAACAATCTGTCCACGCTAAATCGCCTATTACGATATATCGCGCATCCCCGTAGCACGTCCGCCTAGACATTGGTTAACAGGCTGCTGTCGGCGGCGCTCGACACTCCTGGAGCCTAGTGGAGCAACTGCCATCTGACCTCCGGGACCCTGTTTACATTACCATGACCAAATTGGATCATGGTTACACATTCAGTGCAGGTTTCAACACGATGTTTCCCCTCGGCCAAGAGCATCGTTAGTGTTTAACTAATGTATGTATGTATGTATGTATGTAAACTCTTTATTGCAACAACATAGTACATTTCAAAAGGAAACACTTACAAAGCAAAGGCGAACTTACTCAACTAATGTACCTAACTCGGAAAAGAGTCATTGGTACACGGCTGTACTGGGGTTCGCACCCGGTACCTCGAAGTACGAATATAACCCCTTAACCATTAGGCCTCCGATGCTCCTGATAAGTATATCTACTGAAGTAACTAATAGCTGTGGTCGTTCAGTTCTGGCAGGCGGTGGCGTCGCGGCGCTGGGAGCGCGCGGGCCGCGCCGCGGGGCCCGACGACGCAGCGCTATACCATCGGGATAAGGTACGGTATTGCACTGAAAGCTACACAGTTTATTTTTTGCCATAAACATTTAAAAAAAAAGGGCTTTATTATATAACGGGACTTATAACTGATGGAAAAAATAGGTATGTAGGTATATGTATAGTAAATTTTCTTATCACATTTCCTTGCTTTCGTAAAATCAGCCCCATCAGTGTCCACTCCATTCACTCAAACACAATAACCGTTACCCCCAATCCCCGCAGGCCGTCTCATGCAGCACCGGGCTCGAGCGCTCGCCTCGAGGCCGCACCGAGGGCACCGTGAGCGCGGGGCCCACGCCCGACAGCGACCCCTCTCTGACACGCGGGCGGGGCAAACTCGACAAGGCTCACTCGACGCCGGCCTACGACCTGGGCATCGCTATCGACGAGCCGGCCCTGGCCGCCCAGCCGATACCGGAGTCCCCGCCGCCGGCCCCGCCCGCCACCCCGTCGAGTGCCCCGGCGGGTGCCCCGGCGAGTGCCCCGTTGGTGTCCCCGGCGACCCCGCTGTCGGACCCGCCGCCGCAGGCCATCAACAGGGTGATGGTGCATGCTCATGCGCATCGGTGAGTCACCGTCATCGACCCCATAATAGCTGAGTGATGAATTTCAGACTTGGAAAATTTAGCCATAATCTTTTCGCTAGTTTCAAATGTGACCACGCAGTTGCTTACGCCATATGAATCCAATCTAAACGAAATCACAAACATTTCAATTTCAACTAATTATTTACCTAACTAACCATTAAAAACAGTGCGACGTAGATCAAATGAGGGTTTCCGCGATTTCGAAAAACGAGATGAGCACAGTTAGTACTAGTGCGATCGACTCAAGATCTGATATCAAAATATAATTTTACAGCAGGTGCTTCTGTCCAATTGCACGACAGTATTTTGACAACAGACATTACGTTTCACTAGCGCCATCTGAAATTGTCAAATTTTCCCCAACCTTTTTATCTGGAATAATCTAGTATGGGTGGCTTGAAATCGCATTAATTCGGTAATATATTAAGCATAATATTATGTAGCTTGGTAACAGCGAAATTACTATGGTTACGAATTTTATTCCCTTTTAATTTCGTTTATACATTAAAAAAAAAACACTTCAACAGGGGCATCACCCCCGCGTTGCCGACCCCGTAAAAAACTTTTTGACCCCTTGAAGAACTCCATGTTGTACATATCACAATGATGATACATGTTTGAAAGCGTCTCACCAATTCTCACACAGGCTGCGCGCAGCGGACAGCTCCAGCGACGAGGAGTGGGCGGCGCGGCCCGCCCCCCTCCCGCACCCCCCCTCGCACGCCCGGCACGGCCCGCCCTACCCAGCACCGCGGCACGGGACCCCGGTGCTGCCCGCACTGAAGCCCGTGCCGCACGAGCCGCAGTACCCTAGTGCTGCTTATAAGGTATTGTCTTTATTTGTTTATTTTATTCGGAAAACTTATCATGATGGCATTAATGTCCCGATTGTGCTCTCGCGCACGAGGGACCTGGGTCCGCCTTGACCATGATTCAGGAATTGGCAGATCAGGTAACACGGGAGCGACTGGACCTCCGTGACCCTGCTACCAGGGGACCCAGACCAGATTGGATCATGGTCTCATTTTCATTTTACTCGCCTGTGATAAATAATATTTTGAATTGGTTAGATTATATTAGATTTAATTGATAACATTTGTTACAATTCAGTGGACAATTAAATTTGGCATAAAATAATCTTAAACTACTCTAATTTGGTAGCTAGAGCCAAAGGCCTACGTAGATGACGTAGTGAAGAATTATGTAATGTTTAATTCAGTTGCCAACTGAGTTAGACAATAGCCGCGCAGTTTAGATCATGGTCTCATATTAATTCTACTAGTCAGTAATAAGTCATGTTTTGAATCGATAAGATTAGATTAGGTTTTATTGATAGCATTAGTTACAAGTCAGATTAGTATTAGTATACATTTTATTGCATTACAATTTCATTCCATTGACGAGTTATTTTTTTATTACATGACCTGAGTGGTTCAGTTAGTTAACATGCCGGTCGCCACGCAGAGGTCTCGGGTTCGATTCACGGCTGAGCAGAAATTGAAATGATGAATTTGAATTTCTAATACGGGTATGAGTGTATGTATAACTAGTATGAATTTAAAAAAAAACTATGTATGTGGTTTATCAGTTATCTAACACCCATAATATATGATGGCGGTGTGTGAATTTGTCCAAGCATATTTATTTATTTTGGTACACCAACATTTATAGTATACATTTCATTGCAATACAATTTCCATTCCATTGACGAGTTATCTTTCTATTACATATGTACTCCCGTCCGTACAATACGTATATTACGTCCTTAAAACTGGACTACAAAATGTATATTATATAGATCATATCTATGTATCTTGTGTACAAACTGTTGGTGAACCAAAATAAATAAATAAATGTCGTCCCATAGCAAGGCAGTCCCCTGAAGCCGGTCCGCGGCGGCTCGGCGCCTCTCATCTCCGCGCCCTTGCGGCTGTTGGCGCCGCTGCCGCTGGCGAGGCGGCCCGCGGGCCCCGCCACGGCCCCGGCCCGCAGTGAAGACTCCGCCCCGGACCACACGCCCTCGCCGGTGCAGTCGGTGAGTGCCGGCTGCAGACATTTTTTTTATACTACTGTAGCGACTACTGGAGGAGAATGGAAAGGATTAGCTGAACGGAAAAGACAAACAAAGAAGTGTTGAATTTAGTGAAGGAGAAGTGAAATTTACTGAAAGTTATTGAGAACCGAAGGGGTAAAATGCTAGAACATGTAATAAGACATGACAACTTTTTCAGAATGATAATAGGAAGCAAAGTTGAAGGAATGAGAGGAAGAGAAAGGTCAAGATATGAATATTGGAAGGACGTGAAAGAAAAAGTGAGCGCCGGAGATTATAAAGAGATAAAGAAAATATTTAATAATATTTTTCATTACTCAAGACATAAGATTTCTTTTTTAATAAGCGATTCGGACTTAGCGTGGTCTTATTATATTAGTTTTTTGACTTCGAGCATTGGTCTATAAATATTTTATTTATTTATTGAGGAAAACAAACAGTCTTTCACAGTTGACACTGTTTACAGCAGTCGTGAACATCTTAGAACAAAACAAAAAAAAGCAAACCGAAGTTAAAGTAAACTGTTTGCAACAGTTGCAAACACTGGTGTGGGAGCACCTCCATGCAATGGGAATGTTATTGGAGTGAATCCACCAACTGTTTTCTTGGATGCCGTTTTATTTTATTTTATTTATTTATTTGCCAACAGATTTACACTTTTTGGTACATTTAATATTACATGAAAAATAGTAAACACTTAAATGTAAATCCAATAACAGGCAAACTTTCGTTCACAGTAGAATCGATCGCTCTTAATTAAAAAATAAATCTATATCTACCACCACTAAAATTCAACAACTAAATAATGATGGTTAGTGTAAATGGCAAGAAGACGTATTTAGTATATTATACAAATATTTTTTATATTGTAGGTAATAAAGAACAGTGTAGTATGTCAGCACAATTTTCGAAGTTACATAGTTTGTTATGTTCCCTGCACAGTCTATAAACTATTTCATTACTACCTACATTCGTTCCGATACTTTTAAGTGCGAACGGTCTAAAATTAATCAATCTGGCATTGCGTCTAGGCACAGAGAAAGATACCATGTTCAACAAGTATGGGCAGTCGATTAACCCCCTTACAATTTTAAAAAGAAATATTTGTTCTGACATCCATCGACGATCCCGGAGTGTGAACATTTTATAGTGGGACAATCGCTTCTTGTACTGGCAGGGCTGAGGAGGGGTTTTATTATGCCATCTGGACGGCAAACTTCGAAGGAAGCCAGAGAGAATAAAGCAATATAATTCTGCGTAAGCCTGAAGTAACTGCTCACAATCAGACTGACCCCCATCCTGTTAAAAATATATTTCTTTATTTTTCCACCAATGTCAAACTCACGCTAGCGTGTTTTTCGATGTTCCCTCTCCCTTGTCCATGAACTGTACCTTGTATTCAACTTGATTTCAGACTTCGTATATCAATCGTGGGAGAGGCCCGAAGTCCTGCAGTGGACTGTTGTGGGCTGTGATGATGATGATATCAATGAATATGTATGGTTCCCAGCCCGTGTCGTCGTCGGGGGGCGGGGGGATGTCGGCGGGCGCGGGCGCGGCGGCGGTCCGCGGGCTGTTCCCCTCGGCGAAGACCCGCAGCCTCAAGAAGAAGACTTCCTTGCTGGCTAGTCAGTATTGCTTTTTTCTTTTTATGGTATACGACACATAGGCAAGCAGACCACCTGATGCTGTGTGTTCCTGCGGGTGACCTGCATATTCCTTTGTTATTAGAAAAACGTGTTTATGATTATATTATTGGAAATTATGAGAGCAAAATTATTTGTTTACGTATTCGGGTTTATTTTCCACAGGCGCTATGATCTTTCGAATTAACTTCAATTGATACCATTTTAGATAGAATCATATGATTGGTGACCGTTCATTCTGACAGTTACGTTTTTCCGACATTTGTCGCTCATACTTTATTGCTACTTTAACGCCAAAAAGCACGATTTTCATAACATTTATTTTTATTTTTATTTATTTATTCAGGTAACAAACAGTCTTTAACAATATTATATGCAATTTCATTTTACATACAGACCTACAGCTCCATATAAAATTAAACAAGTCTTACTATAACTAGTCGAGAAGTAAGAGACTATCGCACGAATACGACACAACATTGCTAGCAACACTTAAAGATTTAACATCGTAATTCAGTATGAAGGTATGACATTTCATTTCAAAATATTCACTAAAAGGTATTGTGAACTACATTAGTTCTTTAAATTTCTTTTTAAATTGCGAGATACTTAAGAAAAATACGTCAACACCGCTCAGATTATTATTGTGATAGTAAAAGGATCGTCTGAAGTAGGTATTCTTGGCATAATTCGTTTTAAATGGTGCTATATAGAAAGAATCATGAGAACGTGAAGAGGGTCGAGGTACCTTAAACGTAATCTTGCCCAAAAGTGTTCCCGAGTCAACATGATTATTAATTATTTTATACAGGAATAATGCATCCAGGTAAGTACGCCTATCTTTTAGTGAATGGATTATGTCTCGATGCACTTGTTTCGTAATCAATGAACTGTTGACCAGTCCGGCAGTCCAGCGATTTTATAAACTTATTTTGAACTTTTTCCAATCTTGATATATGAACGATATACTGTGGGCTCCAAGCTACACTTCCAAATTCTAGATTACTCCGGACATATGAGTAATATAACGTTTTAAATGTATCAACTTTTTTGAAAGGTTTTCCCAATCGAAGGATTAATCCCAGTTTTTTAAATGCTTTGGAGATTATATTATCTATATGAATATTGAAATGCAGTTTCGAGTCCAGAGCAATCCCAAGGTCCCGAATAACATCTACACGGTTAATTTGGTTGCCGTAAAAATTATAATCATACTTGATGCTGGTATGCTTCCGAGTGAAAGTAATTGTGTAACACTTATCGAGGTTAAGAAATAACTGATTCGAGGAGCAGTAACTCGCAAATCTTACCAAATCGCTTTGCATGCTATAACAGTCCTCTATAGTTTTTATGACCTTAAAAATTTTTGTATCATCCGCGTATAGGAGGTGTTGGGATTCCTGGAAGCAAGTACCCATGTCATTTATATACAACATGAACAGGAACGGTCCCAAATGAGAGCCCTGGGGAATTCCAGAAGGGATTTTAAGGAACCTTGATTGGAATCCTTTCAAAGCAACCGCCTGGCTACGATTACTTATATATGAAGTAACCCATCTAAGCAAGTTTCCGTGGATACCTACCTCAGAAAGCTTGTTTATAAGAGTATTATGATTTATTTTATCAAATGCCTTCGAGAAGTCGGTATACACGGCATCCACTTGATAACCCGCATCCAGTGCGTTCAGAATGAAGTCTGTATAGGATATCATATTCGAGTCCACACTGCGTCCCCGGAAAAACCCATGTTGATGCTCCGAAATATGAAGACGAAGGAATGTGAATAGAGCACAAGTAACAATCTTCTCAAAAACTTTTCCGAAGATACATAATTTTGATATAGGCCTATACTGCGTTATATTATGTTTGTCACCTCCCTTCGGAATGGGTGTGACCAATGCCTCCTTCTAGATGGAAGGGAAACAACCTTCGCTAAGGGATTTTTTAAACATTATCGTTAATGGTAGCGAGAGTTCAGTAGCAAGCTTCGATATCAAGAAAGGATGTATACCATCAGCACCCGCACCTTTATCAACGTTTAAGTTTTTTAACATTTTTAAAACCAATTTTTGGTCTATATCAACAGTAGATACATCTCCAGACCTAGTATGTGTGTGTTGGATCAAATTAGACACTGTGCCATCACCTAACTCACGATCAACGAACACAGAGTTAAAATAGTTGTTGAACATATTGCTGATGACCTCACCATCAGAGGAGGACTCGCCTTCGAATGTCATATGCGTAGGTATGCCATTATCGGAATGTTTGGATTTTATAAACGACCAAAAATATCGGGGTGCTGTATTAATCTTCTCCTCTGCAAAGTCTACATATCTATTATAACATTCAGTTTCTAGCTTCGCTTCCCGGGATCTCAGGAGCTTGAATTCTTGATAGTCCAAATAATTGTTATATTTTTTCCATCTTTTGTGTATTTTTAACTTTTGGCGAGATTATTTAATAAGAGACCGAGAGTACCATGGAGGATATTTCTTATTGTCAAGGAAGACTATTTTCTTTGGTGTATACGTGTCCATTAAGTTAAGTAACTCCTTATAAAAGCATGAGACAGCTTGTTCTGTATTTAAATTCAATAATTTAGACGTCCAATCAACTTTCAACAAGTACTTGCTCATTTCATCGAAATAACTGTCATGATAAATAAATTTAATTCGTTGATTCTCTTGCAAATATCTACTTTGTGATAATGATAGCACCAGGTCTAACGATCTATGATGTGGATCCTCCGGGGTGAGCGGCGACCCACATGCGGTAACTGTACAATCAAAGTTACTTAATACCAAGTCCAAAATACGACTATTGATGTTATAACACCCGTTGCACTGCGATAAGTTTTTTAGGTTCATAAAAGCCAATAAATATTCTGCTTTATTGTCTCCATTTGGATTAAGACTTATTCTAACACAATCATCTACGGACCAAATCGCATGCGATATGTTGAAGTCACCTAGTAACAAAAACTTATCTCTGCTATTATTGCAAATCAGTTCAGTAGCGTTATCAAAGAATGCTAGTAAAGTTTCAATGTGGTTGTTATTGTAAGGGAAATAGCAGCAAGCAATGTGCAATGTAGGGGCTGCGCCGACCGCGGGCGATGCCGGGTCCCGGGCCGGGGCGGCCGGGGCGGCGGCGGGGCCGGCGGGGGCGAGCTCCACGCTCAGCCAGAGCTCCTCGTTCGCATGCGGCGAGCGCCAGTCGTCCCGGCGCCGCGCGCGCAGCCCGCCGCCGCGCCGGACCGCTATCAGCACCCCGCCGCCGCGGCCCGCCGCGCCAGCCGCGCCAGCCGCGCCCGCGACACCGACACGGTCACACCGATACACGTCATAGTTACAATAGAAATATTCCGCATCGTAAAAGTCGGGCGTGAGCCATGTCTCGGTTAAGCACACTATATCGTAGTTAGATTGAAGTAACCTACCCAAAAATGAATGCGATTTAGTCCGGAGTCCTCTCACGTTCTGATAATATACATTAATTGATTTAAATTCCGCCATTAGTAATAAAATAATGACCCCGAACACTATATTCAAAATGTTTTGTACCGACATATAAAAATATCTTTGCCATAATAATGATGTACCTACGTTCTGTTGAAATGTTTTTTGCTATATAAACGACTAACGCAATGTTTAGCAGTGTGAATAGATTTAAACTAAGCAGTGTTGATTGAGTATGTTTAGTAGATTTTGTCTTAAATAGAGATATCACAATACCTTGTGGAGTGCTATGGATATATCTAAAAATATAAACAAAAATACTTAGTCATTTCATTTTTAAAAGATCGGTTACATGAGAGATGCGCAAGATGTTAGATTTATCATTCTTACGAACGAAAATTTTACAATCACGGACCCATAAATAGGTATATTGTAGTTCTTGTCTAAGTTCACGGGCGCGTTTTAACAATAACTTATTAGCAGGGTTCAGATGATCGTTGACATAGACAGGCACGGCCGACCTCGGCCTGCCGGGCGCCGTGGTGATTTTGCGGCGCGCGCGCACTGCCGCCAGCAACCCGTTCTTGCGCTGTCGCTGGGTAAACCGCACAACAATAGAAGGCGTTCGAGTAATCTTATCACTACCGCCAGTCTCAGTTTTGTCAGTATTATTCGGAATAAAGGGACGAACTCTATGAATAATATCTATATCAGATTCATGAAGTGAGAATCCAACTTTAACGCATAGATCGTGCAATATAGTATGCAAATTCTCCCCGTTTGTGAGTGGTATTCCCGAAATCTCTAGATTGTTTAGACGTGAGAATTGATCCTGTGTGTTGTTCTCGTGTTTCAATAATAGAATAGTGGCATTAGCTTCGTCTAGGCTTTTTTGGATCTCAGGCAAGCATAGGATTTTGTTTTCGGCCATCTGAAGACGGTCCTCCATGTCAGAAAAACGAGTTTCCATCTCACTCCACTTGGAATTTAGGCTCTGTACAACTTGTGTTGTGGTCTCTATGTCCTTTTTAATAGCTTCAATCAAAGTCCGTTTTCATGGTGCTAAAATCGCTTCTGAAGCCCTTAATTTCTTTGAGGAGCTCACTAAGCGCTGGGTTATCTGCTGCTCCCGTCGAAGTACGGCATGTTATACAACGCCAAGCAGCTTTTTTATCAGCCCCCATCTTACGGTAAGTCGATTCTGATACCCCTGCACATCCATAATGGAATTGACCACTACACTGGCCGCAACTCACGAAATCGGTGACACCTTCGTTACACTTGCTGCACAACGACATTGCAAACAATACTACACTTTATATTCACAACCGTAGAGCGTAAACACCGGATATTATGTTTTGTTATGCGTAGGCAAGTATAATACGCTTAGAATAGCGAATGCGAAAATAAATGCGACTGTCTCTAGCGAACTCGACGAGTGCAACATAAAACAATCTTGCACATGCTCCAGCGTGTCACAGAAATCAAGCTATATATAATTCTCCGAACAATACTTACAACAAATTCCACCTCCCAACCCCCAGAGCGTCGCTGCGTCCCCATGCGCGTAGTCCTCTCGCGCGGCGCCGTCGCCGCCGACGCCGGGCCCGACGACGACGACGACGGGGCCCCCGCCGACGGGGCCACCGGGGCCGGGGCCGTCGCCGCCGGGGCGGGCGGGGCCCTAGTGGGGCTGGTGTGGCAGCGGGTCCGCGCAGCGCACCGGTTGCAGCCGCGGTGGGCGCGACGGCATCTGCTGTTGGCGCATAACTTGCTGTACGCGTACCGGTCGCCCGAGGTATGTGTGTAGTGGGGGTGACAAGTGTGGGATGGTAGATTTTTTAAATTTAGTACAAGGTCCATAGTCTCAGAGCAAAGTGGCGGTCAATAGTCTTTGCCTACCCCACCTGTGGAACACAGACGTGAGCTTTATGTATTGTATGTAGTAGACAAACAAGACTCTTTTCTGAGTTATGAAAAGTTGAATACTAACCGATGCTCTTACGGTGAAGAAAAACATCGTGAAACGTGTACATTCAGGCACTGGATGTAAAACCATGATCCAATCTGCGGGGCTATCGGCTAACTCAGTTGACAACTGTATTTGACACTAGATAATTCTACACCACGTCATCTACGTTGAAAACTGGCAATAGCGTCTACCAAATTAGAGTAGTGTCAGATTTTTTTATGTCAAATTCAGTTGTCCACTGAGATAGTCGATAGGCCCTCTGGTCAGGTTCCCCTGGTAGCATGGCCATGGAGGTCAGATGACAACTTACATCAGATGGTCGCTCCACTGTAATTACCTAATCTGCCAAATCCTGGATCATGGTCAAGGCGGACCCCGGGCCTTCGTGCGCGGGAGCAGAACCGGGACATTAACGCCAAGATGATGAGTAAACAAAAATGACATAACCTTAAAGTGCTTTGCCGCGCCACTCGCATGTCCTGTCAAGCAAAAGACGTTAAGTGGGGAGAATTGAGTGGTCTGTCTCCCGATTGCAGAGCAGCCGCGCGTCGTGCATGGTGTACCTGTGCGGGTTCACGGCGGCGTTCGCGGGAGAGGTGCGCTCGCGGCAGCACGCCTTCAAGGTCTACCACACCGGCGCCGCCTTCTACTTCGCCACCGACTCGCGCCGCCACACCGCCGCGTGGCTCGCGCTCATCCAGCGGGCCGCGCTGCTGCCGCCGCTCACCGCGCTCCCGGTACGCCCCCGCCCCCGCCCCGCCCCCCGCACTCCCCCCGCGGGCCACACCGCCGCGTGGCTCGCGCTCATCCAGCGGGCCGCGCTGCTGCCGCCGCTCACCGCGCTCCCGGTACGCCCCCGCCCCCGCCCCGCCCCCCGCACTCCCCCCGCGGGCCACACCGCCGCGTGGCTCGCGCTCATCCAGCGGGCCGCGCTGCTGCCGCCGCTCACCGCGCTCCCGGTACGCCCCCGCCCCCGCCCCGCCCCCCGCACTCCCCCCGCGGGCCACACCGCCGCGTGGCTCGCGCTCATCCAGCGGGCCGCGCTGCTGCCGCCGCTCACCGCGCTCCCGGTACGCCCCCGCCCCCGCCCCGCCCCCCGCACTCCCCCCGCGGGCCACACCGCCGCGTGGCTCGCGCTCATCCAGCGGGCCGCGCTGCTGCCGCCGCTCACCGCGCTCCCGGTACGCCCCCGCCCCCGCCCCCGCCCCGCCCCCGCACTCCCCCCGCCCGCCACACCGCCGCGTGGCTCGCGCTCATCCAGCGGGCCGCGCTGCTGCCGCCGCTCACCGCGCTCCCGGTACGCCCCCGCCCCCGCCCCGCCCCCCGCACTCCCCCCGCGGGCCACACCGCCGCGTGGCTCGCGCTCATCCAGCGGGCCGCGCTGCTGCCGCCGCTCACCGCGCTCCCGGTACGCCCCCCCCCCCCCCCCCCCCCCCCCCCCGCACTCCCCCCGCCCGCCACACCGCCGCGTGGCTCGCGCTCATCCAGCGGGCCGCGCTGCTGCCGCCGCTCACCGCGCTCCCGGTACGCCCCCGCCCCCCACACTCCCCCCGCACTCCCCCCGCCCGCCACACCGCCGCGTGGCTCGCGCTCATCCAGCGGGCCGCGCTGCTGCCGCCGCTCACCGCGCTCCCGGTACGCCCCCGCCCCCCACACTCCCCCCGCACTCCCCCCGCACTCCCCCCGCCCGCCACACCGCCGCGTGGCTCGCGCTCATCCAGCGGGCCGCGCTGCTGCCGCCGCTCACCGCGCTCCCGGTACGCCCCCGCCCCCCACACTCCCCCCGCACTCCCCCCGCACTCCCCCCGCCCGCCACACCGCCGCGTGGCTCGCGCTCATCCAGCGGGCCGCGCTGCTGCCGCCGCTCACCGCGCTCCCGGTACGCCCCCGCCCCCGCCCCGCCCCCCGCACTCCCCCCGCGGGCCACACCGCCGCGTGGCTCGCGCTCATCCAGCGGGCCGCGCTGCTGCCGCCGCTCACCGCGCTCCCGGTACGCCCCCGCCCCCGCCCCGCCCCCCGCACTCCCCCCGCGGGCCACACTGCCGCGTACGCCTCCCCCTCATGTCACACATTCTTTCCCCAATCGCCCGCCTCCTCATGTCATATTTCGCTTACACTCGTCCACCAACCGCCCGCCACCTCTTATCACACTCCTCCCTTAACCACCCGCCCCTTTATTTCAATCTCCACACACATTCCTTTCCCAACTGCCCGCTCCCTAAGAGTTGACGCGACGAGTTGACGCACTCATTGTGTAATGTGTATGCGGTCAAGTTTCTTCACCTCACACATGATCGTCTTGATTCACAATTCCTCATTCACTCCTCTTCTAAACGTTCCCCTAATTATAAAGCCTCTCACCCACAGATGGAGCTCTCGAAGCAGTATTCGGAGACCGAATACTCGACGGATTCGGGCAGCGACGTCGCTGAGCGGGAGCGGGAGAGAGACCGCGATCGCGAGAAGGACAAGGACAGGTGATAGTCATTGTAGTTCTTTACAAATGACAATGAAACCTGCAACACAAGCCACTACTGACTCACTAGGATAAATAAAAATTTTTTTTGGGATGTATATGATCCGCCCAATGCCATATTATAACATTATTTAAACACTAACCGATGGTCTTACGGTGAGGGAAAACATCGCGACGAAACCTACACATTCAGGCGAATTAATGTGTAACCATTATCCAATGTGGTTAGGTTCCCCTGTTCACAGGGTCACGTAGAGATCTAGATGGCGGTCGCTCCACTATAATTATCGGGTGCGCTATTGACTAACTCAGCTGGCAACTGGATTTGATATTAGATAATTCTACACTACGTCATCTACGTTGGCCACTGGCTATAGCGTCTACCACATTAGAGTAGTGTAAGATTAATATATGTCAAATTCAGTTGTCCACTTAGATAGCCAACAGCACCCTGAACTGCTAAATCCTGGATCACGGTGAAGGCGAACCCCGGGCCCTCATCCGCGAAAGCACAATCGGCACACTAACGCCATGATCTTTATTTAAATCCAGGGACAAGGACAAATCCAAGTTCGGCTCGCTGAAGAAGCTGACGGGGCGGTCCCGCGCGGACTCGGCCGAGAGCGTGGCGCCCGCGCCCGCCGCCGCCAGCCTCGACCGGAAATACCTGCGGTTTTTCTCACGGCGACGGGATGATAAACATAAGGTACGTGGTATTGCTGGCTGCGTGGAAGAGAGTTTTAGCTAAAAAGTAAATAGAAATGTGAGTGTGGCAAAACTAACGCTTGTTACCACCTCGGCCAGTTCTGCGCATAACTGTACTACTGCGCAATTACTGAAGTGTCAGATACTATGGCTAAAAGATTGGTGATCAAGTGAATAAGTCGGCGACACGTCGCGTGCGCATAGCACTTATATTTACTTGTTTTATTTTGATTTACGTTTATCTAATGCTATTTTAATATAACTGATAGAAAATCATGATTAAGTTTACACATAGGTCCTTAAAGAATAATTTTCCAAATTACTGGACCATGTTTCCCAAAGTAGGTACTGAACCTACGCTATGAATATTTTCGATTACACATTTAGCAATTGAAGAAAACCGTATCGTAAAATATTTCAGTTTATATACATTTTCTCAAGATTTATCTGACATGTTAAAAACAATATTTAAAAACAAACAATCGCTTACACAATTGATACATTGCACTAGATAATTTAACAGACCTCAAGTTCCTTGTTTCATTTACAAACTTTGATAGTTAATAAGTTTTGGGCCTTACATAATTTCACTCGCCACCTCCATAGGCCAAGCAATCGTGCGTGCCCGTCCCCACGGAGCACTACCGCAGCTACCGACGCGCCGAGCCGGGCGGCCCCGCCCTCCTCACCCCCGCCCCCGTGGCAGCCCCCGCGCCCGAGCCCCGCCCGCAGCCCGCGCGGCTGCCCAAGCCCATCAACTACATACATGCCAGCAATCCAAATCTGTTGGATTTCGAGGTAAGTTAGGAACAAAAGTGTTCATTATTCAATTGATAGTTAACTGCCAAACACGGAGAGGCCGATCCAAGAAGTGAGGGTTAGATGTCATTAAGAATGACCAGGAGGGCGATTCTAGCGCTCTGACATCTTAAATTCGATATTTTCTCTAGCCAAAACACTGTATTAAAACGTCACTAAAATTTATATTCGATGGATTCTAAGGCGGGGTGTACAAAGTACAGCATGTATTCTGCGCACGCAGCAATAACACAACATAACAACATTTTATTATAATTAACATAGCGCTATTTTTGTATCAGTACTTACACGGACGCCTAGCCGCGTGGTACTCCTTATTAAGCAATAAACCAAGTCGTCGGATATTAGCGTTATCATTTATAATCAAAGCATCCAAGAAGTGTGTGGTAGCAAGAAACCCATACATCTTCTTTATGGTCCTTCGAGCATCAAGACAATCAACACCTACGTGATAACACGCCACTTCTCAAGTGAGTAGGCGAATGTCATCAACATCAATCAAGTAATCAAGTTTATATCAAGTATCAAGTAATCAAGTTTATATCAAGTATCAAGTAGTATATCCAGTGAATAATAATATCAAGTTAACATAAAATGAGTCTGACAAACATGGAAGATCTCATCCAAACACAACAAGATATTACGGCAGAGATGGAGAAGCTTTTATCAAATTTCAAGAAGGACGGCCCTAGCCGTAGAACAACAACACACATCAATCAACGCGTAAGAATCCTTGATCAATACTGGGAGGAGTTCAAGTCCAACCATGAAGCATTAAAACAATTTGAAGCAAGTGATCATCCGTACTTCACGAAAAAATGTTATCAAGACGCAATGGAATTTTACCAAAAAACCCGTGAGTACATCATAACCAATAAAATACCAGAAGAGTCGAAAATAGCAAGCACGCCTCGCGCGGAAGCCCCCGCTAGCCTAGCTCGCGCGGAAGTCCCCGTGGTGGCAGATCAAACTAAGCCGGTGGAAACGAAACAACAATATTTTGCCTCCACATCAAGAGGTAATTCCAGCAAGAACGAAGAACTGATTCGGAAGCAAAAGAGCAATTTTAAGGCTTTCTTACGTACCATCAATAATTTAAATTTAGAAGATATCTCCGATAAATGGGAATTTGAAGACGTTTTGAAAACATTACAATCAAGATGGGCAGCCATTGACTCCCTTCACTGGGAGATCGACAGCGAAATGTTTGAAGAAAACTGGGATTATGAGCATGAATTTTTTACCTACGAAAAAATGTTTTATAATACGAAAAAAGCTATCAACAATAAAATGTGGGCCACATCTAACCGCGAGCAAATCACGCCGAAAATGGATGTACCTACATTTCACAGAAATTATCATCAGTGGATTTCCTTCAAGGACTTGTTCGTGGAAACAATTCATCGAAACAACCTCATGTCAAGCGCGCAAAAAATGCAATTTTTAAAAAGTAAGTTAAGGGGTGAAGCAGAGAAAATTGTACAACATCTTCATATCAGTTCGGAGAATTATGATGCCTGCTGGGAGCTGCTAAACCACAGATATAATAACAAGAAATTAATATTCAGTACACATGTCAACACGCTCTTAACTCTTCCTAATATGCAGCATCAATCATCAGATCAAGTGAAAAAAATGCACGATACAATCAACGAGTGTTTGAACGCAATCCGCAACCTTGGAGTCAATATATCAACATGGGACCCATTGGTTGTACATATTATGGCGCAGAAGATGGATTCAGACACGCACAATGAATACATAACATCATTAAGCAATCCAAGGGAGTTACCAACCCTTCATGACCTCCTTAAATTCCTGGAAAACAAGTTTAACACTCTGGAATCTACACGACGAAAACAGCAACCCAATACTCAGCAAAAATCTATCGCATTTCAACAAAAATCAGCGCCAAATTTTAAATACCAAAAACCAAATAATTTCAATCGAACATTTCAAAGCAATCAACAATCGCAAGTTTCACAAGCAGAAACTACAAACAACAAAATATATAATTGCCCAATATGCAAAGAAAAGCACGGCATTTATTATTGCAAAGAATTCCAGAAGATGTCTCCGATTACAAAGTACAAAACTATCTCACAACTCCAATTATGCCAGAACTGCCTTTTTAATCATAATGGAAAAACATGTTATTCGACGAAACGATGCCGCGAATGCAACGGAGCACATAACACGATATTACATGAAACCTTTGAGAACTTGAGCGCGTTCCGTGCCGACGCCGCTTTGCCTACCACGCCACGAACAAGCGAGCAAAGTCAGCACTCTCACGTGTCGCAGCAAGGTGACATTCCAGAAATCCTCTTGGCAACAGCAATTATCCGTGTGCAGACCAGCGACGGATCCTATATTACGATGCGTGCCCTCATCGATCAAGGGTCACAGCTCTCACTTATAACAGAAAAGGCATCTCAACGCCTTTCATTGCCGAGAATTAGATGCAAGGGAGTTATATCTGGAGTCGGCATGAAAGAAAGCAACAGTAAAGGACGTATCAAGATCAACTGCCAGTCCATCAACGAAGCATACACATTTAATACAGATGCCGTGATTATGAACAGTCTTATAAAAAATTTACCTAATTATTCATTCTCAAGACCATCATGGCAGCATTTAGACAACATTAACCTAGCCGATCCTGACTTCAATATCAGTCGCCCCGTCGATATTCTCTTGGGTGCCGACGTATACAGCAAAATTATCTTGGAAGGCATCTGCAGATCAAATCAATCTTCGCCAGTCGCTCAACAGACGCGCCTGGGTTGGATTTTATGCGGCAGCGTCAACACCCTACAATGCAATGTCGTATTAAATAACATGGACAGCATCGAAAAATTCTGGGAAATAGAGGACATCTCTGAAGACACAACCTTATCATTGGAAGATCAGAGATGCATTCAATTCTATCAAGAAACAACAAAACGACTCGAAGATGGCAGATACGAAGTACGATTACCTCTAAAACCTAACTTCGAGCAAGAGTTGGGATCTTCGAAGCAAAAAGCTATCGCACAATTCCTTCAACTAGAACGCAAATTAAGCAAGCAACTCCGCGTGTCAACAGAATATAAAAAATTCATCAATGAATATAAGGCGCTAGGACACATGAACCTGTGTACCGAGAATTCGCAGCCCGACTACTATCTACCGCACCATTGCGTTATTCGAGACTCGTCCGAGACTACGTCACTGCGCGTCGTTTACAACGGATCGCAATACACTACAAGCGGGAAAAGTTTGAACGATTTAATGTACACTGGCCCAAACCTGCAACAAGACCTTCAAAACTTAATATTAAAATGGAGACAGTATCCAGTGGTCTTCACAGCAGATATCGAGAAGATGTTCAGACAGATTTGGGTACATGAAGCAGATCAAAAATTCCAAAAAATCATATGGCGTGATTCTCCACATCATCTTCTCCAAGAGTACCAACTCACCACTGTCACATACGGCACCAAGGCCGCACCCTTTTTGGCTATGATGACATTAAAACAGTTAGCAAGAGACGAGCAATATAAATATCCAACAAGCGAAGCGCCGCGCGTGATAGAGGAGTCATTTTACATGGACGACTTATTACGTGGAAGTTACTCTATTGAAGAAGCGAAAATATTACAGCAAGAATTAATCACTATTTTAAAATCTGGCGGCTTCAATCTAAGAAAGTGGGCAAGCAACTCACAAGAAATATTAGAAGGAGTTCATACAACTGAAAATCATGAAAATTTTGAGTTTCGATATGCAGGGTCTACAAAAACTTTAGGCCTACATTGGAACCCACAACAAGATCAATTTACTTTCACCGCCAAACTAGAAGACACTTCCTGTGAAAACATAACGAAACGAGCATTATTGTCGAATGTTTCGAAGATTTTTGATCCCCTGGGATGGCTGACTCCAGTTACAACGAAATTAAAATTGTTGTTCCAACAAGTATGGGAAGCAAATTTAGACTGGGATGACAAAGTCCCGCAAGGAACTTATGAAGAGTGGATTATAATTAAAAATGACATCCAAAATATAAATAAAATAAATATTCCACGCTGGCTGAATACAGAGCAAAAATGTGAGATCGAACTCCATGGCTTTTGTGACTCATCGCTAAAAGCCTACGCATGTGTCATTTATTGCAGAGCAACTAGCATGAAAGGAAGCGCAATAACATTAGTAGCAGCAAAATCAAGAATAATATCAAAAAAGAAAAAACACACATTACCTAGGTTGGAACTGTGTGGGGCAGAATTACTTGCGAAAATGATGAACAAAATTCAGCAGTGTTTATCAGACTATAACATGAAATTATTTGGATGGACCGACTCCACAGCAGTTTTGGGTTGGCTCCAAGGAAACCCAAACAAATGGAAACCGTTTGTTGCTCATCGTGTAACAAAAATTACAGCTGTCATTGCTCCGGATTGCTGGCGCTATGTAAAATCAGACAATAATCCAGCAGACTGTGCCAGCCGGGGAATCACAGCGTCTCAACTACAAGATCATCCACTGTGGTGGCAAGGGCCGCAGTGGCTCACTACCTACCAACCTGAAAATGAAAAAGAACAGCCAAAATATCAAACAAATGAAGATGTTAGAAAAATACAGCAAGTCAATGTTGTCACGGAGCAAGAAGCTGACAGCATTATCCATCAACTACTCAATCAATACAGCACAATTAAGAAATCTGTTCGCGTACTAGCATGGGTCCGGCGATTTCTAACAAAAAATCAGAATAGACAAAAAACATCAAATTTAACATTACAAGAAATAAATGAAGCAAAGAAAGCAATAATCAAGCACATACAAGCATCTTATTTTACAACGGAAATAAGCAACTTAAAAGCAAATAAAGGCATAAATAATAAAAGTAAAATACTTAACCTAAATCCGTACCTGGACGAAAACGAAGTACTTCGGGTCGGCGGAAGACTAGAAAATGCACGCATCAGTGACATGATGAAACACCCAATTATAATACCACATGATAGCCGACTCACGAAGCTCCTCATCGATCACGCTCATCTACAAACCTTCCACGGAGGAGTACGCCTAACCCTCTCCTCATTATTACAAAATTATTGGATCGTTGGCAGCAATCGAGCGGTTAAAAAACGCCTACGCTTATGCGTAACCTGTAAGAAACACCGGCTACTAAGCAACAACAACTGATGGGTGATCTGCCGGCATCAAGAATAAATCCATCACGCCCTTTCTCTCACACGGGGGTGGATTTCACCGGCAGCGTTGAAATTAAGTTCAACAAAGGACGAGGAGCTAAGACGACAAAAGGCTATATCGCCGTATTTATTTGCATGGTGACAAAAGCAGTTCACCTGGAGTTGGTATCAGATATGAGCTCAAACGCATTTTTAGCAGCCCTGAAAAGATTCTCAGCACGTCGCGGAGCTCCGCGTCATATTTACTCCGACAATGGGACAAATTTTGTCGGAGCCAGTCGATCACTGAAGGAAGAATACCTAAACCTAAAAGAAATATTAAATCAAGACTTCTATAAAGAATTGACAGAAATGCAAATACAATGGCACTTTCAGGCCCCGTCGTGGCCCAGCGCCGGAGGGTTGTGGGAGGCAGCTGTCAAGAGCCTAAAATATCATTTACGCAGAGTCCTGGGCGAACAAAAATTAACTTATGAAGAGTTTACTACCCTTCTAACACAATTGGAAGCAACATTAAACTCCAGGCCGCTCTGTACTATAACTGAAGATCCTGATAATCTGGATTATTTGACCCCATCACATTTTCTTGCTAGCGGACCAACTTTAACAATATTAGATACCGAAAAGGATGAAAGGACGAGATGGGAATTTACACAACGCATTTTTAAAGACATATGGCGAAGATGGCGTGAAGAATATTTAACACAACTCTCAGCAAGATCAAAATGGAAGTCGCCTACGGAAAATATAAAAGTTGACGACGTAGTAATTATCAACGACGCCAATCTGCCACCAGGAAAGTGGTCTATGGGACGAGTAGTGGAACTACACCCCGGAAAGGATGGCTACGTCAGAGTAGTGACGTTAAAAACCAAAAATGGGCTCCTAAAACGGCCTGTGATCAAACTGTCTAAACTACCAGTGAACGAGCAAGAATTTAATTATCAAGAAAAAGCAAAACATTGTACCAAGAAACGAGAGCAATCAAGTTTGAAGACAATTCTGCTCACTTTAATGTACTTTATGACACTTCTAACAAACTGCTGCTGTCATCAAATCACAGCTCTTAATAGCAACCAATCTATATATCTCGACAAAATGGCAAATTTACAAATCATACGAGATGAATGGAATGTCATAATTTATTATGATTTAAACCCTTACTGGGAAGGGACATCAGCCTACATAAAATACGCTCGACATTTAGACTACATCTGTAGTAAAATAAAAAACATAACAAATTGTGAAGTTATCATGCTACAAACACAACATCAATTCTCCGAACTCGAGCACTATAATGAAGTATTACTGCATCATCACTCTATAACGCGGCGCAGGCGCGGCCTTATCAACGCTGTGGGCAGCGTCGCGCGGGCCCTTTTCGGAGTATTGGACGAACAATTCGCAGAACAATACAGCAAGGACATTGATCTAATCAAGCTGAACCAAAAACATATTCAATTACTGTGGAAGAACCAGACTTCAATCGTGGAAGCGGAATTTAATTTACTAAAGAGAACACAAGAAGCAATAAATAACCAATCTAATTTATTTAATCACCACATATCAAATTTAGATAAAGCTATAAATACATTAAGCACAGAAGTAAACACAATAGAATGGACTAACGAATTCGTCCTGTCAGCAATAGCAGCAAATAATATGTTTACAACTCTAAAACACATTCAAGATAACCTCCTGGACACGATCACGAATATCTTCAATGGAAAAGTAGATTTTCATATATTTTCTCCGAAACAGCTGCAGAAGGAACTGAGCACTGTATTAAGCCAATTAGGCAACGACCTTGCCTTGCCAATAAGAAACATTCAAAAGGACATTTTACAAATATATAATTTATTGCGAATCAGAACAAGAATGACGTCACATTATCAGCTGTTTGAACTCAAGTTACCACTGATAAGCAGAGACCACTTCGACTTATACAAAGTAATATCTATTCCGAGACAGATTGGGAAGAAAACAGTATACGTAACACCAGCAGCTGACTACGTTGGGATAAACTTGCACAAGGATGCATACATACCTACTTCGCAGAATGAGATAAATAACTGCATTAATCAAGACGCATCAACCTATCTATGTGCCCTGAGAAATCCAATCTTCAAGATGAATTCCTATCAAGATTTGTGTACAAAAAATAAGAAAAATCAATGCAGAACAGACATCGCCGAGTGCAAACACAAGTGGTATGCACTTAATAATATGAACACGTATTTGTATTATTGTTGCAACGCGTGCGAACTGAGAACGCTATGCGGCGATCAGCTGTCCGCGGTACAGCTAACGCAAGCAAATATTATCAAGTTCGAAGAAGGCTGCACTGTCAAGACTGAAAACTTTACTATTATGACACATAGAATATTAACAAATACTTTGAAGGTGAAAAGCAATTTAGAAGATTTTTCTATTCCTACCATCAATCGAATCTTGAATATTACGATAGAGCCCTTCAACGGGAACGAAACCCTGTCTAAAGACCAAACCAATCAAATGTTAGAGAATTTACATAAAAAAATAGAAGCCATCAAGACCGAAGAAGTGCCAATAACAGATCAGATATCTTACCACGATATCCATCACTATTCCATCATATATTTAGTGCTGGGTTCAATAATTATCGTGGGCGCACTGGCGATATGGAAGAGAAAGCGAGCCGCTACTGCCGCCGTGGCCGCCGCCACCGCGCCGGCACCGCACCCCGCCAGAGTGGAGCGAGGGACGACGCCAGTTTTAAGAAGAGTTATTTTTAATACTTGAATGAAATTCTTAAGTTCACATTATTTGTAACTTTACTATACTTTATTATTTTTGTTTATTTTTCTCCCTCGGGAGCATGTACAAAGTACAGCATGTATTCTGCGCACGCAGCAATAACACAACATAACAACATTTTATTATAATTAACATAGCGCTATTTTTGTATCAGTACTTACACGGACGCCTAGCCGCGTGGTACTCCTTATTAAGCAATAAACCAAGTCGTCGGATATTAGCGTTATCATTTATAATCAAAGCATCCAAGAAGTGTGTGGTAGCAAGAAACCCATACACGGGGTGAGGGGTGTACCACACACTACAAATATACGACTGTCGAAGATTGTTGAGAAAATATGTTTTGTATGCAATAGACATTTCAATGTCATTATTAATGGAGATATGTGGCTAAAAATAATAACTAATACGATATGTCACAACGCGAGAATTAGGCTCCTACGCGTCAATAATCTCATCACCAAGTATGGCAAAGACCGAGCAAACTAGACGAGGAGAAGTAGGAAGACGTAGACGTCACTAAAAATGTAATTGTTGTATGTCCCCAGGCGAGCTCGTACGTGTCCCGGCCGTCGGTCCCGGCGCTGCCGGCGCGGCGCGCGGCGGACTCGTTCGCGGGCTTCGTCACGCTCGAGGAGTTCATGCTCAAGAAGCAGGAGGAGGAGAGGCGGCAGGTACGGACAGGGCGCGCGGCGGACTCGTTCGCGGGCTTCGTCACGCTCGAGGAGTTCATGCTCAAGAAGCAGGAGGAGGAGAGGCGGCAGGTACGGACAGGGCGCGCGGCGGACTCGTTCGCGGGCTTCGTCACGCTCGAGGAGTTCATGCTCAAGAAGCAGGAGGAGGAGAGGCGGCAGGTACGGACAGGGCGCGCGGCGGACTCGTTCGCGGGCTTCGTCACGCTCGAGGAGTTCATGCTCAAGAAGCAGGAGGAGGAGAGGCGGCAGGTACGGACAGGGCGCGCGGCGGACTCGTTCGCGGGCTTCGTCACGCTCGAGGAGTTCATGCTCAAGAAGCAGGAGGAGGAGAGGCGGCAGGTACGGACAGGGCGCGCGGCGGACTCGTTCGCGGGCTTCGTCACGCTCGAGGAGTTCATGCTCAAGAAGCAGGAGGAGGAGAGGCGGCAGGTACGGACAGGGCGCGCGGCGGACTCGTTCGCGGGCTTCGTCACGCTCGAGGAGTTCATGCTCAAGAAGCAGGAGGAGGAGAGGCGGCAGGTACGGACAGGGCGCGCGGCGGACTCGTTCGCGGGCTTCGTCACGCTCGAGGAGTTCATGCTCAAGAAGCAGGAGGAGGAGAGGCGGCAGGTACGGACAGGGCGCGCGGCGGACTCGTTCGCGGGCTTCGTCACGCTCGAGGAGTTCATGCTCAAGAAGCAGGAGGAGGAGAGGCGGCAGGTACGGACAGGGCGCGCGGCGGACTCGTTCGCGGGCTTCGTCACGCTCGAGGAGTTCATGCTCAAGAAGCAGGAGGAGGAGAGGCGGCAGGTACGGACAGGGCGCGCGGCGGACTCGTTCGCGGGCTTCGTCACGCTCGAGGAGTTCATGCTCAAGAAGCAGGAGGAGGAGAGGCGGCAGGTACGGACAGGGCGCGCGGCGGACTCGTTCGCGGGCTTCGTCACGCTCGAGGAGTTCATGCTCAAGAAGCAGGAGGAGGAGAGGCGGCAGGTACGGACAGGGCGCGCGGCGGACTCGTTCGCGGGCTTCGTCACGCTCGAGGAGTTCATGCTCAAGAAGCAGGAGGAGGAGAGGCGGCAGGTACGGACAGGGCGCGCGGCGGACTCGTTCGCGGGCTTCGTCACGCTCGAGGAGTTCATGCTCAAGAAGCAGGAGGAGGAGAGGCGGCAGGTACGGACAGGGCGCGCGGCGGACTCGTTCGCGGGCTTCGTCACGCTCGAGGAGTTCATGCTCAAGAAGCAGGAGGAGGAGAGGCGACAGGTACGGACAGGGCGCGCGGCGGACTCGTTCGCGGGCTTCGTCACGCTTGAGTATATCTACTACCAAGGGTGGAACTTATGACATGTTCAGTATAGTAGCCGACCATATCCGTCCACCACTGGTATATACCTCTTCCATAAAAGAAGCAGAGTCCAGTTGGTGCCTCGGTAGATTCGATCTGATTTCGTCAATAGGTTTTGAGTTTGAGAGACTCCTAACTCTCGTGGTAGATTTAAATAAAAAATTAACGTATAGCATTGTCATTTAGGTGGCGATTGTTAAATCGGGCATTAGAATTCCATTTCAAACTTCTCCGTTAACAAAACCTTAGTTTAAAAATACTAAATACTTTTATTCATCACATCACCAGGTGTACACGAACCGCGTACTAATGGGCATCGAGCGCACCCGGGGTGCTGGGGGGGCCGGGGCCGGGGGGAGCGGGGGTGGGGACTCCCCCCGCGCCGTTGAACCCGCCATCCACGAGCGACTGCAACGCATCGTCCCCGACGTCATATACGGGGAGCTACCCCCCACCGATTCACCGCTGGGGAGCCCCCCCGCGGGGGGGAACAGCCCCCAGAGACATGATAACGTCGAGCGATCGGCTAAGCTCGTTGTCAAGGGAAAGGATGTGAGGTTAGTACGCTTACCTTGTTTTGCTTTGACGGTGTATGACTCGGTAATAAATAAATATTGTCATAGGGCCCTAAACTGTTGAACTCATCACAGAAATCCCAGCAGAAGACCTTGGTCAACTTTGCTTCGCCAACTGTATTAGGAGGCATACCTAACGAGTGGTAAGCTCGTTACGGTTCTGAACTACGACTAGCCTCGAAATACGAAACGTTCACCCATCCAGTTCCCGAACATTGTGTTTATCTTTGGTTATCAGTCTCGCAAGCACGTTGTGCTAGCAAGACCAGTGCTGCTTCTTCCGAAATACAACAAAAAAGTACGCAATACACGAGCCAAGTAATAATACTATTTAAAATAGTATTATTTGGTTTGGGTGCGGTATTTTATAAAATGGAAGTACTTCCCCAGTTGGGCGGCTCCAGTGAGGGTTATCACGATAACAAAATCCAAGAGATGACGCTATTGCGATGTGAGGTCTGATGTCAAAATAAAGCCCTGTTTTCAGTACTTGTTTCTGTCCAATCATCATCATCATCATATAAGCCAGAAGACGCCAACTGCCGGGCATAGGCCTCCCCCGGAGATCTCGACAAAAGCCGGTCCTGTGCTTTCCGAATCCAGCTGGTACCTGCGATATATACCAGGTCGTTAGTCCACCTTTTTTTCTGTCCAGTAGCACGACAGAATTACGAGAACCTTACGTCTCGGTAGCGCCATCTAAAACCGCGAAAACACTTACTTGAACGGGCGGCATATATATTAAAGTGATACTTACTTACTTACCGCGCTGGCTCAGCGACCCAAAGTGGATCTTGGCGTCCGACACCTGCGGCCTTAGCCAAGAGGTTGCGTTAATCTACAATCGCTAATCTACAATCGTTTGTGGTAGAAATGTATGGGATTTGACATAAGCTAACGTTATCTGACATAAGCTGTTTGTCCATAGACAATTCACGTACTTTCGGTATACAAAGGAGGCGGATTGGCGTCAAAGATGTCAAAGATGGCTAGACCAGCAGAGATCGCTATCGAGATGAAAGAAATAGTGGATAGTATTATAATATCGGTTCCCCGCAGGCCGGAGGCGGGCGAGGCCGGGCCGGAGCGCTGGCGGGACTCGCTGCGGAGGAACGATAAGGTAAGCTAATTCATAAGTAATCGGATGACACAAATAACGCAAACTAAGCAACATTTTTACTGTAAGTGCCAGATACAGTAGGGCAAAAAATTGAAAAATTTTTTAGACCTTTCTAACAGCAATCTATAGCCAGACTTATAACATTGCAATCTAGATCCAAATCACTAATATTTTTTCTACTTCCCTACTTTTCTTAAAGTAATTAAAAACGTCCGATGACCTTCATCAAACTCCTTTTCGTAGTTTTTGCGTGAAGAAGATGTTACTCCTTCAAACATCTTACAATATAATATCATCATCATGAACCTGTAGTAACCTACTGCAGACCATACCTCGCCAACTCGACCAAGGCAGTCTGAACCACCGCAGGACAACTAGTCTTAGGGCCGATTTTTCAATCCTCAAATAAAACATATCAGTCTGATAAGTTATTGTGCGACTAAAATAAAATTGTATCATTACTTCATAATTGTAAAGGATCATAGTTCGTTTTAATTTGGCAGTGTATTACTTTATTGGACAGATAAACTTTATCTGAGGATTGAAAAATCGGCCCTTAGTAATACTCGTATTATATAGAGATTATTATTAGTCGGATGGGTTGGAGATCGCATTGTTGCAAATGCACAAGAGAACATTCTGGTCATGTTCTTCAGTTCTGATTCTATTAATGTACAGTCGAGTTCATTAATATGTGAGCATTGCCAAAGCTTCAAATATAAATGTACATGGAAGGGTACTTATATATCTGAGCAGATGTACATATGTTTGATTGATGAATCTGCTCAGATATATAAGTACCCTTCCATGTACATTTATATTTGAAGCCTTGGTAATGCTCACATATTAATGAACTCGACTGTACCTGATAGATAAAGAATTGTGATACGATATTTACTTGCAGGTGCATTCAGGCAGCGCCGGGCGTGCAGGCGTCGTCGACAGGTACGTTGCCTCACCGCGAACAGGCATTATTGACCACTTTCAAAGGCTATTACTAAAATTTACAGAGTCTACTTAGGATACACGTTTTTTGTACTTTATTAACTTGGGCTATTTATATTTATTTAAAAGTTTATTGTGTTCGAAACAGGTATACGATATAGTATTTAAAAAATAACTTAAAGACAAGAAACTCAGCGAAAAGCGTACAGTTAATGTCGTGATGATGATGTGTTGCAACTTAACAAGAATCGGTATTACAGTACGGGGGGCAGTGGTCTATCATCTTAAGATTCAAGTTTTGTTGTACGTCATAAAACAAGAAGGTTGAATTTTCTCTAGCAACAATATTCTAGGCTCACCCTTGGTGACATGTTGCCGACACGGGACCTTTAGTCAAAACTGATGGACCACTTTTTTGCATGGTTGTACCTGTATACGGCTAGCATAAGTTGTTCTCGAGATAAGCGAGACATAGATACTGCTATCTCTTTCGTCGTAGTATTGAGAGAAGGAAGCAAACGCTCTCTCGCGGCGCGAGCTGTGTCGCGGACACACTTGTAATAGCTGTGCTGATGTGTCGTCATCCGGTGTGTATTCAGAACCGGTCCGGAAGGCGGGGTGTCCCGTCTGCGGCTGATGTTCAGCGCGCGGCCCCCCGCGCGCGCCCCCCCGCCGCCGCCCGTGTCCGCGCCGCCCACCCCGCCGTGCGGGGCGCAGCACACGCCGCCCATGACGAGGGTGAGCTGGTTTTTTTTTTGTATTACTAGGTTGGCCAACACCGCCAACCTGGCTAATTCGTTGGCCAACAACCGCCAATCAGGTGGTTCGCTTGCCTGTTTGTCTACCGTTTGGCAAGGAAAATAATATAGGCGTATCACCCTCTATTGTTAAGTAGTTTAGTATAATTTGCAACGACGGTGTTAGCGACAAAATACGCCAGGTGACTGCCGGCAGTATTCATAGACAGTCGCAATACCTGTAAAATTACAGAGCTATTGTAGCCAGTTGATTGCAAACCTTACCAGTAGAGATGCGACATTAGAAATCGGATTTTGAAATCGTAAACATCTTCATTATGCAAGTAGTTTGATTTGAATATATATAATAATTAAATGTGTTAGTGTTACAAATGTTGTATATTTTATAATTTTTTATATTATAGCTCAGCAACTTTTATCGTGGTATCAATATTAACCGTTGACCGCATTTTACAGCGCCTGAAATTCTCAATAACATATTTTCCATTCCATTCCATAACATGATGTTTCCATTGCAGCCGGATCGCCCCACCGAGTTATCAGCGCCCTCTGGCGGCGCGGGGCTCTCCGCCGTGTACCCCCACCTGCAGTGCCCCCCCACCTTCCAGCCGGAGACCTATTCCCTGCAGCCCCCTCCCTCCCACCCGCAGCCCCACCCGCGCTCCTAGCGCCAGCCGCGCTCGCCCAACCCGCGCGGACACACCCAGGACAGACAGTGGGACAGTGCGCAGTATGACTAGATCGTGGAATAGTTATTTGTTCAACATTATGAACAAAGTTATTTCGTGTTGACTTGACTTTAAATCTACTAGCCGAGAAGTCTAGAATTGTGTCACTAGCGAGTGATTCTTATATAAGTAGACTACTGAGCACAGTGAGTGTTTTACAGGGACGAGACATGGAAAATATACGAATTGTTTTCTCGATTTCAATGGATGAACGAATTTACTCTTTTCACCAATGCCGACTTTCGTTGCGGTATGTGGACGATATGAATTCCTTAAAAGGTGGGGATTACAAGAAAATAAATTGAAATACGGGGGGCTCCTTGCCGTCGCGCCATGGTTTTACTCGTATACGCAAAAAAATCGGTAAGCACCATCGCGCGTTTTCAGGCGTTTCTAATGGACGTTTTGACCAATGTTATCCATCCGCAACGTCCGTTCCACAATGATATCACCGCAACTTATTCTGAAACTAGCACCCTTTGTGAAGTGTGGGTGTATTTTACCCTACAGTTTGTGTCTATTAATACCTAATACTGCAATTCTATTGTTAATACCCGAAAGAATCATAGCACTCTTTGTGAAGTGTGGGTGTATTTTACCCTACAGTTTGTGTCTATTGATATCTAATACTGCAATTCTATTGTTAATACCCGAAAGAATCATCTGAGGTGAGTGAGATGTACCCAACAAGTGTAATAAGCTCTTCTTAGCATTCTGGCTAACTGAAACGATTTTTACGACATTCGAACATTTTTGTAAATGTAGCGACATCTATCGGTCCAATAGGGTAACTCAACGATACTCAAATTATGAGTACACGAACACAAGGTTGCCAAGCATCCGCACATAGATCGCGCTGACCGTGCTACATCGCGCTAAACAAGTGTTCCAACTTCGGCGATGTCGGACTCCTGGTCCCGTGGTCAACACCCAGCCAGGTGGGTGGGTAATTACCGTTTTCCACCTTCTCCATCTTCGCTTGCCAGCATTGGCGGCTACCTTGTCCCTCCACCGCCAAATAAACAAATATGGCGTACTAGCGACCAAAGACAATTTATGGGGTTCGGGTATGGCTGAAAAACCATATGCAAAATAGATTTCCGATTATCAATATGTCAAAGTTTTTTAAATCTGTGGTAGCAAGTATTGGTGAAATTTATATTTTCATTGAAATTATGTATTTAAATGGATAAATGCTGCAGTATTCGTTGAAATTCACATTCTATGTTTCTTATATCTATACACACACACGGTGTACGTATCTTGATTGCTTTAGCAAGTCGTGATTTTGTTAGCATTGTTTGTTTACAAAATAAGACAAATCAGCAGATTTTAATTATATCGTGCAGACTTAATGTCGGAAAATAATCTCCGTATAAATTAAATTTGTTGAATTTTTAATAGTGACGGCGTACAAAGAAAGACAACGGCTTTGACTGGGTTGTGATGTTTGTTACGTAGTGATTCGCTGTTATAATTTTATTCAAAAATTACTATCTACTTAGTTAACGAAATGAATTGATAGATTTATGAAATTACCATAATATTCGAGAATACACTTCTCTGTGTAACTCATTCGAGAGCTTCCGGCGTCGAGCTGTAATTGTAACACCGATGTGTATTCAAACTTTGACTTGTTGTCGCCAAATTGTTGTGTCTTTGGCAAGTAACCGCTTCTACAGTATCGGACGGCATTCCCGAGGGAGTCCCAGCCAACGCTGCGTTGCTGGCGCCGCCTCTCGTTGCTTTAAACTAAGTGCCTCGAATCCGGTTTAAACCTTAGGGTAATGTGAAATTATTTTTATATGTAGATGTAGATAGGCGTCCACTATTATGTATATTGTGCTATGCTCAATGAATAAATTATTATTTTTATTAAAGTTATCAATACCTCTATTATGTATTTTATGATTAGATTTGTATTCGGAGCAATTAATTGTAAATAAGTATTGTTTGTTTAGTGGCGTACGAACCGCTTTTCCCAACTCTGTCTCCCTCAGTGCGTTGCGCTGGAGTGATCGGTGCGCGTCGCAATACCTTAGCGGATTGCTCAATTATGGAATAATATAATTTTTATCGCTTAAAAATCTAACCTTTTGTATTCAATTGTATATTAGCGATCATAGCACCTGTTGCTGCGTTATTATCGAAGCAATTTCTTTGCCAAATAATGTATTTTAAAATAGTCGAGTTTTGAATAAAGTCTTATCTATCGGCGAAACAAGTTATTTGAAAATAAGGAAGTTAATATTGTGCATGTTTTTTAATTAAATGAAATGTTTTAAGTAATTATGATGTTATACGCCCGATTTCAATATTCAACGAACTGTCGTCAAAATAAAATGCTGACCCGTCATTCGTTTACCGATATCGAAGCAACAGAGTTATAGCCAATGAGGGTTTTTACGATTACAAAATCCACGAGCCCATACACGAGAAATTAAAGCCCTGTCATAGGCTGGAATCAATTTGTTACTATACAGCAATCGTTTCTGTCCAATAGCACCGCAGTATTTTGACAATAGCCCTTACGCTTCACTAGCTCAATCTGAAATCGTGAAAACCCTCATTACAGAAGAATATCTTAAGCCATTTCTAAACCTGTTAATCTGATTGGTTCATGTGTTTTACCACGGTTCGTTGAATATAGGAATCGGGTCGGAGTCTTTTCGACTTTTATCCTTATTGTTGACATACAGGCATCCTTGCCGCGCTATACAGGGAGTTGCAAAGTTGACGCAGATGGGTTGTTGCGTCTGGAAGCAATTGTACACCCGCAGGTTGAGTCCGACCGCGGTGATAGCGAAATAAACAGTACCTACAGCTATAAGTTTTATCCTATTAGGCTAGATCAATCAGATATTTTAATGTTAAGTATGTTATATAGATATTTGACTACTTAAATAAATTTTATATGAAACTTGGTTGATTCGTTTATTTCAGTAAGTTACTTTGCAGGGAGGCAGGCAAGAGCGTCGGTGGCCGAGTGGTTAAGGTATCCAACTCGTAAGCGTGAGATACCGGGTTGGAATCCCACTGCGGCCATTTACCAATGCCTCTTTTCTGAGTTATGTGCATTAGTTGAATGCTAACCCATGCTCTTACGGTGATGGAAAACATCGTGATGAAACCTGCACAATCTGGTCAGATTCCCCTGGTAGCTGCGTGACGGAGGTCAGATGGCAGGACCTCCACTGTAATTATCTGATCTGCCAAATCCTGGATCATGGTCAAGGCGGATCCAGGGCCTTCGTGCGTGAGAGCACAACCGGGACATTAACGCCAAGATGAGTTACTTCAGGGAGATAAAAACCCGGCTAGTTCTATTCGTAGGGACTACTCGTGTTTGCTATAAATCAGATATTGTTCGATTCTACGGATGTATGTTAAGTGGGGTCGATTTCCATTCTAAATTGATTATTCATTCTTTCATTCATTTGTGTGTTTAGTAATTGAATTAACGTTAATATTTTCAGTAAATGTATTGTGGTGCGCAAAATAAGTTTCTATAGGTAAATGATTTATAATAAAGCAGTTTAATCGCCGCTAAATGGCGTTGTGTGATTTCATTATTTTTCTTTTTCGTTGCTTGTTTTTTGATTATTAACATTTAGAAATCCATTTCGTACTCATTTAAATACATTTAGTAACGGTCAATTGCACAAACATACATTAAAAACGTCAAACCATTGAAAAATTTATAAACATATAGGGTTACATAAAATTTGTATGAAAAACGGTCCCCCTTAAAGAATACCAAAGAAAGCACAGTAATAAAACAGTAAATGAAATAAAAAAATATTTTGTAATTTAAAATCTTCTAAAATATCTTTCAATGTTACATCTAGTAAAAGACGTATTAGGTAAAAACTAACATATAATTTGCAGTGGCAGAGGCGCTACGGAGCGATTTTCTTGGTTAGACCAGCAGATCGGAACCGATCGGTGAAGTAGCGGCGGAGCGACCTTTTTAGTAACAAATAAAAGGAAACCTTATTTGCACCGGCATAGATACAAGATAGAAATAAAATCGTCGCTCGGGGCGATGCAGCGGCGGGCGCCAGAGTCACGAGGTGGCCTTCGGTCAGTACTTCGCGACCCGAGACTGCCGTTCGGAGCGGTCTCGGTCTGCGGGATACTCCCTCCTCTTTGCATCGTATCTTCGAGCGTCGTCATCGTGGCGCCATCCCGTCCTGTTCGCGGGAACGTGGATAGCTTCACAGACTGGTGTGTAATGTTGAGTGAATTTGATCTTACCAACGAATCGGACTTTGGCGACTCAGCCGTGATCCTTCCAATTTGCCCGTCGCCACTCTTTCTAGCTCTGTAACCAAAGTAATCAAAGACACCGTAGACAGATGGTAGCAATTCTAGATCCTATGGCGGGTGGAACGGAAAGGTTCTTGAATAGCGACCATGCTCAAATATCGTTTAGCGCGGTCCCCCAGGACGGCCTCGTATGAGTTGGGAGGCAATGGTTGCAGGCACAAAATCATCGGCAAGGAAGGAGTGAAGGAGACCTATGTCCAGTAGTAAATGTACCTACATCCTACGGCTGAGATAATCAACAAAACACAAGAATCTGAGATAGAAGCTACTATGGCTTCTATACTTACTGTAATTGAACTAGTTTACTTGCAACCGTGACAACGTAACACCGTTGCTCGGCGACAGCTAAGCAACTAAACCACATTTATTACGCCATTCAAAAGGACCACTACAACTACATACGGTCTCACTACATATTATAAAACAAAGTCCCACGCCGCGTCTGTCTATTGAAATGATATGGATAAATTAAAATACTACTGAACAGATTTTCATGCGGTTTACGCTATCATTTAGAGAACTTCCTCCAAAAAGTTATATGTACTTTTATATGCATATTAATATAGAATAACCCCGAGGAGCGTCCGTAGCCGGGCGGTTGAGTATCCAACTCGTAAGCGAGAGGTACCGGATTCAATCCGCTGCGGCCATGTACCAATGACTCTTTTCTGAGTTATGTACATTAGTTAAATACCAACCAATGCTCTTACGGTGAGGGAAACATTGTGATGAAACCTGCTTTGCAACTGAATTTGAAACCATGATCCAATCAGGTCAGATTCCCCTGGGCCCTGGTAGCAGGGTCACGGAGGTCAGATGGTAGTCGCTCCACTGTAATTACCTGATCGCCAAATCCTGGAAAATGAAATGAAAAGTATTTATTGAATTAGGATTACGTTAATAAAACTACTTTAAAAAAAAAGTTGCCAAATCCTGGATCATGGTCAAGGCGGACCCCGGGCCCTCGTTCTCGAGAGCACAACCGGGACATTAACGCCAAGATGATGATTATTTTAACTCCGAGAAACCCTGTGAAAGCCGAAATGGGTCGCAAATAGGTTAGTGCAAACCGTCGAATCGACAGTGGCGATCGAGATAAAAATGTATGAACTGTCGGTCTAACATTCGTTAAGTTGATACCTATTCGCTCTGTCCTCGAAGGAGTCCACAATATACTGTTATGTATCGTATTGTGAACCCACTCGTAGCTTTATCCTCCCGCGTTATTGTAACGAGCAAAGTTTTTCTATTTCCCAGGCGCGCGGCCCGCGGGGCGGCTCTTCTTATATTTTCTTCGCGACTCGCTCGCCGCTACATGCTAATTTATTTACCACCACTGTTATTGTTTTCATTTAGTTGTTTTGTTTGCTGCGTGCGATAGTGGGCAGTAAAAATATAAGTTATGTGTTCGTCTTGTTTGTTGGGTTGTTTATCTTTATTTCGTTATCTATTGGGCTTACCTATAGCTAGGTACTGTTCTCGGCGTTACAACATCTTGTCAAATGCATACGTAGTCAATTCAAATGTCACTATGGTAATGATAATGCAGGTTTTATTGCAATCTTCAATCTTTGCACAGTTTCGCAGATATTTGCTCCTCTAAACTATAAAAATCCGAAAATTAATGATTCAACGAAAATTACATCTGCACTTATCGGACAAGAACCTTCGCACTTCCTTACGAAGCGGTCCTTTATACTGACTGTGCTTACACCGAATTTACTTTGTTAAAAAGTGTAATCCCACGGGCTCGGCGACCGCGGCGCGCGTATGTTCGGTCGCATAACAACAGGCTTAAGTTCTGTGCAGACGAGAGAACTTTGTCCGTTACGGATATTTCCTAAGAATCTTAGAATTCCCAAAATCGATAGAAAATGTCCGCTGAGAACTTGCCACGAACTCCACTGTGTACTCCACGGTGTGGTTGTCTAGTCCATTTAATTTTTTGAGGGCGATTATTGTACCCAATTTAGACTCTGATGTATGATATTTCGCTCGGCATTTCCTTTGTCGACAACCCCTCTTGGTTTAGGTAAAAGGTGAACAACCGACTTCGATGAAATTTATTATTGATTGATTAAATACATTGGATAATATAGTAACAGGTAGACATGCACGTTTACAAGTATGTAACTTGCTACTTAGTAGATTTACACTTCATTGTAATAAAAACTACCCCAAAGACTGTCCCTCTTTGACGTAGACCTACGCCGAACCAACAGACTGCTCAACCACAAAAGGCCCAACGCAGCCTTGCGAGGCGATAGTAGCGAACGTAACGCGTTACCAACGGGCCAAGCTGCGATCAAGCGGCGAACGTGCAACGGGTTACGAATATGACGACGTGAAACCGCTACAATCGCATACCTACCGTTGGTGTCGAGTTCGTCCCAACTTGCCAAGTTATTTTTTATTCAACATCGACATTTGCAATCTGAGAAGAGCGTGTGCGGTGCCAGCGTTTGAGATACCTGTAGCTCTTTGCGATTTTTTTTATGCGAACATAAAGAGCAGACAGCCCACCTGATGTTCAGCGGTAATTGTCGCCCATAACATCTACGATTCATGCATTTAGGTTGCAGGCAACTAAAGTGCAGAACCCCCGGTGCGTTGTCACTGCCACATGCCCTTCATTGAGCTGGCTACCTTAACCTTCAAACCGGAACACAACAATGCAAGCATAGCTTACCGGCAGAAATAGACCATGCTATATTGCTTCGGGTTTGTGTCCTCCAAAGACGAAAATAGCTCGTCTACACCGTCACGGGCGCGGAGTTTGGAAATATCCGCGAAGTTGTCAGCGCTCCATTCGCGGCCCTTCCGCATAATTTGCTCGCCCCCCAATATTGTAGCTACTCATACTTCACACAGTTATAAAGTTGCTTTCATATTATAACGAGGTCACCACTCACACGCCGAGTACGTTTGGTTGTTTGCACAGGCTGCTTGTTCAAACTATCCGCGCTGTGATTATCAAAGTTATGTGTTAAACAAATTTGGGGTTCAATTTTCTACGAATAACAACGATTTTGAAATGTTTTTAGTATGATGAAATTATTAAGTATTTCTATAAACGAGTATGTTATTAAGTATCTAATACAAGTGATAGCTATACCTACTAACTACTACATAACGTCACGCCTCCGACTCATCAATTACTTTTCAAATCAATAAAAATGTAAAATACAGATGATGACAAGTGAGTAAATTGATTAAGTACACGGTAACTAAGTACCTAATAATAGACAGAGACAGTAATTTATTGGGATCCCCATCACATCCTTAACCTAAGGTGAGTGCAGTAAATTATAATGATTGAAAATTACATAAGACCAGCCAGGGAGGTAACGGAAACCGAACTGGACCAGTCTCAGCATAATGCTGTGAGGGTGAATATCTGTCACAGCGCTGATTTACAGAAAAGCCCATGCATCCCACGCGCATTACGCAAACGGTTGAAATATCATTTAATAATAAAAAGAATCAAAACAAACATGCAAAGTTTTGTTTGTTATTTCAAATATATAGCTATTCATCACAATTTTCTACCTACAATTATAACGAAAACCGTGCAGGCAGCCCAGCCTAAAAAATATTATTTTAATACATCAGGCGTTTCGGTCCGCGGGCCAAAACCAGACCGGGCCGAAACGCCTGAACACTCTTTGTAAACGGAAAATCTGTTCAATATACCTGCGGCTCATACAAGGAAGTTTGGGTGAAGGCGTTAATAGAGATCAAACTCGCGTCAGGGAAGGCAGCGGAAGTCGTGAACGGAGCCGTAGTGGGAGGCGCGGGTCGCGGGTCGCGGTTCGGGATATTCAAATAAGACCGGCGGAAAACCAAGTATTTGTTTGTATAGCATACGAGTATGATCCCTTGAGGCTTTCATCCACGTGCAGTTCGAAACTCTGTTAACTTTCAACTACTATCCTCAGGGATCCTATTATTTTTCCTGAAAACAAATTTCCTACGGATACAATGAATACGGATTGGTATAATATTTTCCCGCGTAGCTCGGTATTAGGGAATTTTCAAAATATAGGAGTATCTCTTAAATTACAGATCCGATTTAGATGTTTATTTCACTAACACAACTACTTTAAATATTTTGTTTTAGCTTTGGAAATACAGAATAGATACAGAATTTGTTTTCTTTTTTATTTAATTGAAAGATAATTAAATAACCTATTTAAAACACAAATTTATATAAGCAGTCACCACACCACACAGTGACAGTCTACACCAGGGTATTGTAATATTACTAGGATTTCCCGAGAATATTTTTCGCAGCTGCCACCGAGTCGTCACTCAGCGCTACATCCGCTGAAGGGGCTAGGCGGGGCGGGGGCCTGGCCCGGCGCCCGTCAAAGGGCGCATCGGGTAAACAGTTTATGCAAAACCAAGTGAATTGAATGCCGAGCGATCGCGCGGCCCCTTACGCTCGGCGGAATTTAACTTTGTAACTATAAACCAAATGTTTGGGGCTGGTTTTTTTACATACATTTTACAGATCCACGCGCCTGTGGAATGGGAGAGGTGCGTTGACGACTTACTGAGACGTGGTGTTTTACAAGTAGTGCGGTGGAAAGAGCGCGTTATTGTTCCGAATTTTTCAATACCACATTGAAAGGCTGAGAATTCAAGATATCTGCAAACCTCTACGCGTAGTGCAGTATGTCCTCCGGTCAAGTACCTGATGGTCCCCCGCGAGGCGAACGGACGAGGATGGTTGGCGTCTGGCAGGCTAGCGGGACGCGTAGCCCGCTCGTAGCAGTTGACGTAGTACCGCACGTAGCACTACCAGCTGTAGAGCTCGTCTAGTCTAAAATGACGCGCCCCACTACTTAGTTAGTTGATTTCGATGTGTGAGTGCAAATATTAATAACGACACTTCATCTGTGTGGGAGAGTCGACTGCTCAAATCAAACGACGCGAGCTCCTACGTTGGTGTCTCACCGGCAACTGAATGACCAATTACAACGGCATTTGTATATGTATTGCATCCAAATTTTAAACTTGCTTGTGTGCGTTAATGCGATAGTGGGGCGCGTCATTTTAGATTAGACGAGCTCTACCTATCAAATACGCTTATTTAACAGGTTAGGTTTTCACAAACACTTATGAACGTCATACATAAATAAGAATTTTAAAACGCCAGGCGCATCGGACTAAATTGTCATATTTGACCGTGTTGTCTCCGTCAGAGTAGAATTATCGTAGCACCAAGTATCGTAAAAGCAATGTAGCTCTTTAACGCGGAAAACGGGTAGCAGCGTTTTCTGTTGAGTTTTCCGATTGCGATCTCCAACCCGCTCGCCAAGCGTGGAGATTATGGCAATTCTCTGCACTTAGGTACGGAAGTACTGGAGCGTCGACTACTGTGGACTCTTATAAGCTATTAATGTAGCGTGACGACATGCGATAATTTATTTTCAACAATAGGTACTATCAACAATGTACAATAATATATGTGAAGTCATGGTGGCATGAGACCATCCGCCTGGCAAGCGAGAGAGGAATCCCGCTACTGAGTCTGTAACAATGGGTTTTCGTAACACTAGGCGCTTCGTGCTTCGGAGGGCACGGGTAGCGACCGGTCCCAATTGGTATCGAGTCGAGTATCGCCGTGTCGGATGCCTTAGGTGGCTCCGATGAATGACTGAACGGACATCGACTTGTTCTCTATGAAGTTTGAAATGTGGATACCTATCCCATCTGGATAGTGCTGTGATTGTATCTACCTATAACTATCTTCAACTCGTTCACTTAAGTGGTTATTACGGTACAACGTCGACTACGGGCTGTTGTTACCGTTGAATAGAAGAATTTCTTTTAACGAGGCAGGTAATTTATTTGTCAACCCGCCAATGCTGGTCCCGCCATTGAGGTAAGAAGCCCTAACAACAAGTTCTTAATAAATATGTGCTTAACTCGTGAGCCATGTGAGCGTGACTAAACAAGATGACCAATAATAATTTTACCACCTTGTTCATACTTAAATACCGTCCCGCCTTCTTCCCGTAGGGGTACGCAGATACCACATTGCCCGCCTATTCCGAATGAGAAATATGTTAGATAAAAGTATCCATTTATCGTCCAATGTCCAGGCTATGAATCCGGCGGCTGTCCACCCCGCGCCCCGCGCCCCGCGCCCCGCGCCCCGCAATTAGCATTTAGATTAAACAAATAAACGCCGTCGCCGGCGGCCGCTCGCTCTCTGAGCTCTCTGAAAGAATTATCGCCGCTGTTTATTAAGTGATTCATTTATTTATTGTGCCCCCGTACCGGAGGCGTGGGATGTAACGCGTGTTGGAATTATTAGGGGATTCGGTGGAATCGTCGACGGTTAGAATGGAGGTGGGTACTCGTAATAACTTAATATGGCACCACCTTACGTACGTAAGGTGGTGGAATGAGCTCCTTGGAGAGATTTTTCCCGCAGAGTACGGTGTGGAGTTCTTCAAGGTAGGTAATGGGCAAAAAGGTTCTTTGGGTTCGGCAGAACGTGAGTGTAACGTAGATATTGCCAACGTCCATAGGTTGTTGTGACTGCTTACCATTAGGCAGGCCATAAGCCTGTTTGCCAACTTAGTGGTATTAAAAAACATCTTTCCAATTTTATGTTCGTACGTAAGAAATCTTCTTACAACCTAGATATATTTTTCGAAATTGAAAATAGTTGATCGAAAAGTTGGATAGAAAAAATTAATAAACTTTTCATATATTGAAAATAGTTCCCAAGGAGCCACGTTATAACCTTTATGCGGAGACGTTCCTCGAGATTGAGTTTGGAAAGTGACATTCACTCTTATTTTCCTTCCCTTGAAAAAAAAAGATTCATCTTGGCGTCAATAACACTGTTGTGCTCTTGCACGAGGGCCATCTTCCAAGATTAGGCAGGTCAGGGAATTGCAATAAAGAGACTGACATTTGACCACTGTGACCCTGTTAACAAGGAAACCTGCTCAGGTTCCCAGGACCAGAAATAGGCGCCATTTAACCACAAACCGAGCAATGCTTGCACTTGCTAGAGTAACAGTAGGTATAACGCAACTTTTTTTGAACATTTTGAATTTGCGCGGGCTACGTATATTTGATTTTTGATCTTTTTTGTAGCGTTATGTTGGTACTCATGTCCCTTACTTATGCTCACAAGCTTGGCCATTTTGAATGTTTAGTTAATTATTGACAGCTGTTTTGCTATGATATGTTTTGGCTCGTCTTCGATTTTTGTCTATTCCAAAAAAAGGAACAAAGAATCTGAATCAAATTTTGTGTAAAAACAAAATCAAGCCGAGAACGAACAGCGTGCTGGACGCCCGAGCAAAAATGCCAAAATTTCTCAATTTTGACCAAAGACAGCATCGCGTTAACATTACTCAGGAGATGTTGGACAATACAGTAATGGTGCCGCAGCCACCATATTCCCCAGACCTGGCCCCATGTGACTTTTTCCTGTTCCCAAAACTGAAGAGGCCCATGAAAGGACGATTGACGATTGAGAAGATAAAGACGGCATCGAAAGAGGAGCTGAACAAGATCACAAAAAATGATTTTTGAAGTGCTTCGAGGATTGGAAAAAACGTTGGCACAAGTGCGTTATATCCGAGGGGGAATAGTTTGAAGGGGACAAAATAGATATTCATAAATAAATAAATACTTCGCGATACTTTTTGAACAGACTACGTACACTTCAATATTCCAAGCCTACCTCCTACAAAATATATAATGTCGTACCAAGCATTTAATGAGTAAACGGCGCAGTGCGAGGCTCCGAAGCGCTAATTATCTAACGCAAACAAAGTAAGCCGCGGTGTTTGGCTTCTCCCCGTCTCCCCCTTGCCTTGCATACTAACATTATTTCACAAGAGTTAAACATGATCTAATAATTTTAAGCCATTCATTTATTACTTTATTATAGACCTTGTAATTCACAGAAGGTAGGTATCTACCGGTAAATTTGCAGCTTAGATTGGCACCAGTAACCTGCTGCTTGGTTACATATGTTGGAACCCTAAATCTATTGTAGATAAGGTTGACTAGCTCCTGCCCCCAGCTGCCGGCCTGTTTGTTTATAGCACATTATTCTCTTTACGTCTGTGGTTATAGCGTGGTCCTCGTGTGATTATCGGGGTAATAGATAGTGTTAATATCAGCTACATCACTGCAAAGTTTCATCAAAATCCGTATTGTAGTTTTGAAAACAATTTGAGTGAAAATGCTACTGCCCATTTTCTGGATTACTCCGTAGTCTAACCGATCTGGGTCTAAAACATAAGTCGCCGAACACAACACGGTTAAAACTCGTTCGTTAAACAGAAAAATGCCTCTTGGACTTTCATGATGAGATGGAAAGCCTCTATGCTTACGATACGAGGATAGAGGGTGGTACTGGGTGAACTGGAGAAGGAAGAGTAGGATACCCCTATCCCCACAGCGGAAACTGGGATTGACCGCTAAGATGTTGATGATGATGACTTCTTTAAATTTTAGGATGTGTCCCTTTCTCGCGAATGCCCAGTTAGAGCAATATCTCGCGTGCCACTTGCAAGCGTGTAGTTGCTGCAAAAGTGCGCAAGCGGCGCGTTGGATTTCATCGTACGAAAAAATTGACGACGTGCAGGCACGCAGCTTGTGTTCTGTTGGCGTGCGTAAGTGGACGTTGCCGCAACTGTGCATTCAGGAGATTTGGACGCGAAACACGAATTCAAAAATAGCCTATAAAACATTTTTTTACACAATTAGGCTAGCCAGACATTTGACCGCCATCTCACCTGGTGGTAAGTGACGATGCGGCCGATGATGGAGCATGCTAAGAACAGCCTATTCACTCTCGCCTTGAAGGCGTCTAGATTATAATGATTACCTACCTGGCCACCATTCCTATTCCGCCAGCAGACCCGAGTAGCGTCAAAACAAATATTTAAAACAAATGTCCAATTGCATTTTTCGGTAATGTTATATTTCTCTTGAAGACTTGAAGGATAATACTGGCGGGCGGCGGAGAGCTGGCGAGAAAAAGGCGACCGCGACGGGATCGTGTTGCGCCGCGACCGCGAGCGCACCACTAGCTATAAATATGCTTATCTTTGGGTGAGAGGTGTTATAACACCGTTTGGTATATATATGTGTGGGGCATCGTAGCTCCAGAAAAGCCAGTTTAATCAAGATGGTTCTTTCTTCCTCAACGACACCCAATATAGCTTCCTCTAGATACTATTCATCATCATCATCAACTATCAAATCAGCCAGAAGACGCACATTGCTGGACATAGGCCTCCCCCAGAGATCTCCTCAAAGGCCGGTCCTGTGCTTTCCGCATCCAGCTGGTTCCTGCGATCCTTTTAGGTAGGTAGATACTATTAGGTAGTAGTAATTGTGCACCTTATGATTAAAAGATGTATAATAATGAGCGGAAGCGCAAGGGAGGGATCCCGAAGTCTGTCTTTTGTACTACAACTTTGGCTGGAAAGGTTGACTGGAAGAGATTTCTTATATTGATAAGCTCGCCTATGTAAACTATTTTTAAAGTTAAACTCTCTAATAATGTTTTTGTACAATAAAGAATACTTATAACTTGAAATTCTTCAAAGAGCAGGCTAGGTAGATACAGAATCCGCTCCAATAAAGTTGCTGATATCCTCGTCGACGGTTGCCGCTTTCCATCAGGCTGACCACCTTACTTTTAAAAACAATTTGCACTTCATCTCATAGCTCCGACTGCACCCGAGCCCCGCCGCGGTGTCCGTTACCAATCAGCGCGACACGCGGCCACCGTTTGCTGGCCGCCGCGTGACAGGGCGAGGAAGGCTCTAGCTTGACAATCGGTTAAAATACAGAAAACACAGTACTACTTACTATTTGTGGACGGTCGGGTTGGAGACCGCGGTGTTGAAAATACTGAACACAAAAAGCTGCTGCCTAATGTTATTGTCATCATATCATGGCTTCTTGTTAAAGTGCTCCATGTGCGTTTGTAACGACACTTACCAGCAGGCGAGATTGCACACAAATACCTGCCATTACTACTTAGTTACATTACTAGTCATTCCACTGGCCCCTGTCCGCCATCGGGAAACGCGATACGGGCGAACTCTTCATCCTTATATCGTGGATCTTCCAGCTATCCGTACGAGCCGCTTTGGTTCAACCTTTATAATGCGTACGGCTAAGGAATCACGGTGCCTGCGAGTGTGTTTCCTGATCATTATAATCTGGACGCCTTCAAGGCTAGAGAGAATAGGATATTGCTAGACAGGCATGCTCCATCATTGACCGGATCGTCACTTACCATCAGGTGAGATGGCGATCACATGCCTGGCTAATCTTATTAAACAAAATAAATCCGTGGTATTTTTTTAGTCAGACGTTAGACAGACATACATGGTGGTGGTCACTTTCTGATGGAAAGTATCGTAAGTAGGGTATCGTCAATGTATGACCACATCACACCCTACGTCACGTTGCTCTGGCAGAGATTAGGCCGCAGACAGGCCGTCCACTGCCAAATCCACGGTTCCCAACCCTATGGAGCGTTTTATCTAAGCAGCGAGGGCTTATTTATATTCATTGTTGATAACAATTACCCGCGCTTCCATGACCTGGCCGCTGTTAATCTCGCGCGGTGGGTTAACGGCGGCGGAAATACAGGTGCGCTCGTTCACGGGTTAATTCTACGACATTTACTTACGGTGTATAGTGGCCGGGGTGTAGAGCGTCGGTGGCCAGGGGTTAAGGTATCCGATTCGTAAGCGAGAGGTACCGGATTCGAATCCCACTGCCGCCATGTACCAATGACTGTTTTCTGAGTTATTTAGAGTAGTTGAATACCAACTGATGCTCTTATGGTGAGGGAAAACGTCGTGATGAAACCTGCACATTCAGGCGACTGAACGTGTAACCATGATCCAATCTGGTCGTGTGCTCGTTTCCTTTTGACGGGGAAGGTCATTTTTGTTCTACATTTTGAAAAAAATTTCAAGGGGCGTCATATTGATGCACATCGGCTAGTTTCGACTTCGTATGTACTCACACGCGTGCGACAGAGACGACGCTCTACGAAGCCGACTAGCCAATGCGCATTATTTACGGCAGATACCATCATCTTCACTATAGCACTCTTTAAGAATAAATGAAATCTGCAACTGAACCACCGCCGTAATCAAACGAAACTAAAAACTTCCCATCGCCATAGAAAGAAAGAAAGAAAGAAAGAAATAAAGAAAGAAAAGACATTTATTACACATAGACAACGGACACATTAATACTTAAAATATCTTAATAAAGACAATATGTAGCCCCCATGACACTGTCGGTGCCGCGGCGGCCAGCGTAAATGGTACCCACTCAGTATGTGCTGTGAGGCGCAAGAAACGACTCACAGCGCTGGTATTCTCTGGGCCCATTATATAGAGCCTTGTAACATAGCACCGCGTCACCCGCGTACGGAGACAGGGCCGCATCGGGCCGCGCCGCGTCACGGCCCGGGCAGCCAGTTGTCTGGAACAAATGAACATCTCTGTCAGAGCGCGGCGCGGGCCATTAGCCGAATTAAACGGTGTCCCGCACCCCCGCGCCCCGCGCCCCTCCCCGCACCCCCGCCCGCACAGCCACGTGTGAAATATTAACCACCTGTCTCGCGCTGACGAGTGCCATCGCACTAATAGCCCTCCCGAGACGAGTTCGGGACAAAGAGCGCGTTGGGGTTCAGCGCACTGGTGTGACGCTGGTCTGCCGGTTTTGTAGCTGCGTAGGCATGACTTAAGGTTAGTGTACCCCGAGCGCGCTCCAGCTTGCTCCGTAGAAACGTAGCTGGAGATATTTTTAACATTACGCTATCGAAGCCAATGAAATTTTGGATACGTGATCTAGAAACCAATATCTATGCTTGTTTCTAAACCGTTGTTATAGAAAATCTGACAAACCGTCAGATTTACCTAACCTGCTTCCAAGGGAACCTGACCAGATTGGATCATGGTTACACATTCAGTCGCTTGAATGTGCAGGTTCTATCGCGATGGTTTCCCCCACCGTAAGGGCATCGGTTAAAGTTCAACTAATGTACAAAACTCAGAAAAGAGTTAGGTATGTGGTACATGGCGGCAGTGGCATTCGAACCCTGTACCTCTCGCTTGCGAGTCAGATACCTTCACCACTATGCTACCGACACACCTTTTACATTAGTACTCCTCACTGAAATAATACAACAAAAAATAGAATAATTACTTATTCTAAATTGCTTAGATAAGTCGAGCCAACTTAGTTCTTTCCACTTGCGTAGGTATTTGTAACTTCGACTCGGCAAATCGGCGAAGTTAGTAGGTCGCGCAAGGTTCCCAGATTGACTCTCGAATCAAGTCTAAGAAGGTAAAATAACAACGTTAAATACACTCGAGTCTACTCGTTCACGTAAATCTCGGCTCATACATTAGTCGCGGTCGTCACTTATCTAGTGCTGAATATTTAAAGCAGGAAAATCCGAGTAATGGGATGTGCGGTTGCGAGTCAGACACACAGTTATAAGACACTAGTTTTCACCCGTACCTTCGTTCGCGTGGACCGCTGTTTACGTTTTCCCGTTCATATAAAATGCAATGCCTATTCAACCCGCTCCGTTCTACTCGGAAGCCTTTTCAACAATTATCGTCATATTTTAAACGATTTACACAAACCTATATCAATGTTTGTTTCAAACTAAACTATTATATTATACGGGACTTACACGCGACGTACCGTAGGGTTGCACCCACCGTGGTCACGAGAATTCTTTCCGATCCTATCGAAACGTCGGGAAAACAAATAGAAAAGGTACGTCGCGTGTAAATCCCGTATGATATAATAAAACCATATCAAATTATACACTATACTTCTGAAAATCTCATGAAAATCCTTTCAGTAGTCTTGGAGTTTACCACGAACAGACAGATAAATGCGGCGTGGGACTTTTTTTAATATGTAGTGATTGTGATAGCTACCCTTATTTTGTTACCATTGATGTGGTTTCGGTCGCATTGGTTGTCTAAAAATTATTTATTTAAAGCGGATGGGATAGGGAAAGATCAGCGAGTACCTATATCCTTACCTCGTGAATCTTCCAACAAGCCGCTTTGCTTCAACCTTTTTAAGGCTAAGGAATGGAATACGTTGCCTGCGAGTGTGTTCCCTGATCGTTATAATTGGACGCCTTCAAGGCTAGAGTGAATAGGCTGGTCTTAGATTTGTGCTTTCAGTGAATTTTGACGTATGGAGTTTTTTAATAATTGACGAAGAGCCCGTTTATACATAACGCGTGTTTGCTTAGTCACCGCGTAGTACTCGGATAGAAAACGTGCAGTCTACCCAATTAGCGCGCACACGGTTACTACATCTTTTTCTTATCGAGTCGTTGGACCTAACTCCCCCTTACACTACATAGGCGGTTGACGGGAATAAAAATTGCTGTATTTGGGATAAACCGTATAGAAATCATGTACGTCTGTATGGGCGCTTGAACCGTAACTTTAGAAAGATTATAATATAATATATTTTTTGTTGTTACCTGACGGATGGGCGCTTCTCGGTAAACATATCGCATATACACCGTTGCAGCAACGGCTCGTGTGCCGCGATCTTGATGCACCCTCAAGCTCTTACGCCGTACCCCGTAGGCCGTGAGCGGTGGCTGGAGACCCAAATTTAGGTAGACTTTGTTCCCTAGGAAAAATTAAAAAATAATCAGGTAATTATAGTGGAGCGACATCCATGTGACCTCCTTTTTTATTGGACAATGTATTCTATTCTGTAAATGAATACCTTCCATATAAGGAAGATTAAATTGTATTTCTTTGACATTCAATGTGGTTATTACATGTATAAAATACAATTAATTTTACTTTTGACATATAAATTAATCTATTGACATTGTTGCAGTTATTGATATTATTATTATTGACATTTGATGACATATCACATTCATTGTATTCATTATTGTGATATTTTATCTTCTGGGTAACTAATTAATATACTTTTAAATGTGATTATATGTATTATTAATTGTATTTTGACATATCCATTGATTTTGTTATTGACATTGTTGTAGTTATTTTTGTTAAAGACATTTAATCTTAAATATTGAATTTCTTATTTGTATTCTTGACATTTGATTGTGTAATTTACCAATATTGACATATATTTCATTTATTTTTTTATTGAATATTTTACCTCCTGGGTAATTTAATAATTAGAGGAAATTCTTATCTATATTTTATATAAAACTTCGGACTATTAATTTATTTTTTGACATTTATACATTTTTAAATAAGTTTTACAATTATGTAATTTTCTATAATATTGTATTCATTTTGACGATCTCTTTTATAGATATATGATGATAAATGTAATATTATTATGTAAACTGTAGAAGAGTAATAAATAAATTTAAATCTAAATCTAAATCTTGACCCTGTTAATAGGGATACCTGATCAGATAGGATCATGGTTACACATTCAGTGAATTCACCTGCCTGAATGTGCAGGTTTCATCACGACCTTTCCCTCACCGTAGGAACATCGATAAATAAACATCGACATGGCGACAATGGGGATCAAACTCAGAACCTCGCGCTTCCCTTCCTGAGTCGGAAACCTTACCCATTAGGCCACCGGCGCAGTCACTAATAATCACTTTTAATAAAGCGTGTAGAAAGGCACAACAAGAGTGCCATAAGTGGAATTACTGATCCGTTTGATAACCCGCCAAATTGCCGGCGGGCAAGCGCCCGGTGATTTCCCGCGCGGGCCCTCCATTAACTCCCGCGTCACTGCGTCCGCGCACACTGATAACGCACTCTTTACTCGTAGCAATTGCCTACGGAATGCCTACGCGACGTAGGCTATAGTGCTACATGCGTAGCACGAATGTTGTATTTTTGTTCTTAGGATACGTAATAATGGCTCATCTCGAACGTTATATCTAAGGAGCGTCGGTAGCTCAATGGTTAAGGGATCCGACTGGTACCTCGGGTACCGTGTTCGATCCCCAGTACCGCCATGTACCAATGACTCTTTCTTTTCTGAGTTAAGTACATTAATTGAACACTAACCGATGCTCTTACGGTTAGGAAAAACATTGTGATGAAACCTGCAATTTCAGGCGACTGAATGTGTAACCATTATCTAGGGTCATGTTCCCTTATTAACAGGGTCACGGAGGTCAGATGGCAGTCGCTTTTATTACCTGATCTGACAAGTTCTGGATCATGGTCAAAGTGGACCCCAGGCCTTCGCAGGCGAGAGCACAAACCGATGACCATATACTATCTATATGTATAAAGAGGAAAAGTTTGTATGTTTGTGATTTTGTATATTGGGGGTAATATACAAAATCACAAACATCCAAGCCACTCCAAAACTACCAAGCCACTTTTAAAATTTCTTTCACTAATAGGAAGCTATATTCATCCCGGAAAAATAATAGAGTATCTCGGGACAGTTGAATTATAGATATTCGTACTGCTCGCGGGTGAAAACCGAGGAGGAGTGCTATTATCATACAATTCAAACCTCGGGCGTAGCATAAACCGATTTCAACACTTAATCAAACATCGAAACCGATACACGGCGCCATAATTAATCTCGCCGAAGCGTCGCCAATAAGCCGTAATCCTAATTCAATATTCATATCGTAACTATGTGGGATTTGGTTGCACGAAATAATTGCTAGAGAGGCGAGGTTCACGCGGTCGGGATAACCGCACCGAGCGTCTACGATGCGCCTAGCAGTCGATCTACGAGGCTCTGACGTGCCTGTCACTTCATATTAGTTTCAAGAAAGGCCTCACTAGTTACGGCGAACTCACTCCTGGGACGACCTGAGTGGTTCAATGGTCAACATGCCGGGTCTGCCACGCAAGAGGTCCCGGGTTCGATTCCCGGCCGGGCAGAAATTGAAATGATGAATTTTAATTTCTGTTACGGGTCTGAATGATCTATATATAATTAGTATGTATTTAAAAGTATTTAAGTAGTATATCAGTTATCTAGCACCCATAGCACAAGCTTTGCTTAATTTGGGGCTAGATGGCGCTGTGTGAATTTGTCCACGAATATTTATTTTATTTATTTACTATGCGATGTCTATCAAGATTTTTGTTTCTAGAACGAAGTGAGAAACGAGCAGACAGCTCAACTGAAGGAAAGTGATAACGGCCACACATTCGCAAACACACCTTCGAGTCTTATACTTATGTTTAATGAATTCCTTTTTTTTTTAATATCATACGATAGGGAACAGGCAAGCGGGCTACCTTATAGATAGTGGTCACCGCTTCATATAGACATTGGTAATACCAGAGGTATCGTCAATGCGTTGGCCACCTCTATAGCACGTAGCTATGGCAGCAAACTGAGAAATGCCCCTTCACGTTTCTCCAAATCTCCACCCCATGAACCACTGGAAACCTATATTATTAATATTGTTTAGTTGCGGTAAAAATGCAGAACCGCATGTGCGGTGTCACTGTGATGAGTAAGCTGGGTAAAAACGCAAACATTGCTGCTTGCATAGAAATACATGATTCGGTTGTTGATCATGGTCATGGTGGACCCCGGGCCCTCCTACGCGAGAACACAACTGGGACATGAACGCCAAGATTATTGTTATATATTTTTTTATGAATAGCGAAGATGATTATTATAATATTTCCTGCGATGACGAAACAGCCAAGAGCCACCCCTATTTGCATAAGTAGATGCACGCTGCGCTCCGGCGCCCGAACAAAGAAACGCAGACAAAGGTGTTGAACTCGCGGCGGCATTGCGCATTCCGCCGCCGTCGCCTCGCGATATCTCCAACTTCACAATTCCGCGCCGAATGTGTAATGCATGGTACCACACTTACACTAGCTTCCACAAAATTAAACTTTATCGTAGGGGAATAAGAGCGAGCGGGGCTGCACGGGAGTGTTGGCAGGATATTAGTTTTTTCTCAAACTGTTGGGAATAGTGGAACTCAATAGGAACTGGAGTTAAACTCCGCCCGCCGTGTTACGGTCGACACGTCTCCGAGGAGTTAGTCGCATGCTCCGGTCGTGATGATTATGTTGGGGCATTGCATAGTGTTAGCTTGTTAGTTTTTCGATTTTTTGTAGCCTTCAATATTTTAAAATAATTAGTTCTTGGAGAGAAAATACGACAATGAATATGGTGATCTCGTTTTTGCCTCCAGTGATGTGATTTCGGTGAAGTTTGTGTAAACTAACTTCACTGAAAACAAACTGGATGAGTGAACGTATCGTACTTCGAAGCTATTCGTAGTTGACCGTCAGCACCGGCCTCCATTGGCGAAATTTTGGTTACAACGTTCGCACTTATAATATTAGTAGAAAGTTCCACGCCGCGTCTGTCTGCTCGCGAAAAACTTAAAAACTACTGTACCGTTTTTAATGCGGTTTAAATAGACAGAGTGATTTTTGAGGAAGGTTTATGTATATAATTTGTTAGGGTTACTACGCGGGCAAAGCCAGGGCGGGTCGCTAGTAATTAAATAAAGTATTAAGGCGTACAATGGGCTGGGGCTCAAAATAAGCCACGGCTGACGTCATGGCACTTGTCGTCGGTGCCTAAAGCTCCCGTTCATTTTTATCAAATACCATGGATAAGAAAAAGGACCACATTTTTGAAATTGTGATCCACAATCCGCCTTCAAATGAGCAGATTATAGGAAAGAAATCAGTAAGAAATTGGCCGTGTGTTGTCCGGCAGAGTAGAATAGCACCAATCTCTGACACTCATGGGTGTCGTACAAGGTCACAAAAGAAAAAAAATCTAGAGTGAACTGGAAAATGGGCAGCAGCGTTTTTCCATGTTATATCCATAACACTGCGATCTCCAACTCAACTACTTGAGTCTCCCGTAGCTATATTAGCAAGATTGGCCCAACACGAGCGCGAACTACACTCCGTAGAACGCGGGCTCTTTGTCATCCGAAATAAATGGCGGCATTTACGGTAGATGTCGCTTGTTATTTAGTGGGCGCACTCCGGCGTGATGAGCGCGCGGGAAATGCGCCCCGCTGCCGTCGCCGCGTCGCGTCGGCGTGGGACACGGAGCGGTGTGTGGGAAGGCAAGGCTCTACGTGCGACATGGATTTTCGTGGCCTTTATTTCTGACCATCCGTGTAGGAGAGGTTCGGGGCTTTAGATTTAATTATACAAAAGTAATAAAACTAAAACCACAGGTAGGCCTTAGTAAGTAAAGATCGTAGGTACCAGGTAGGTGCGCAAGGCACAGGGTCGGCCTTTGCGCAGATCTTTAGGGGAGGCCTATGCACAGTAGTGAGACTCTTTCGGCTGATATGATGATGGTGATTTCATTAATTCATATTTATTTTCATCGCTTGATTTAATGGCTTGAATGTAGTGGCGTAGAATTCACGATTACCCCAATATTTTTCATAAACACACACGTCCACCACGCTACAAAAGTTGTGTACCGAACCAGGGGGCCACCCATCTTAATCCAGCACGAGTACCCAGCTACGCTGTAATAACCAAGCAGACTGATAACAAAAGTGAAGCCAGCCATCCGTCGCGGCAGGCAGTGTGTCTCGCCGTTAAATTATGACATTTGTCTTTGGCAGCGCCGCCGCGCCGCCGCCGCCGCCGCCGTATGCTAAAACCCTACCTACCTAAAAAAGAACATTCCAATGTTCCCCCCTCGTATATTTCACAGCTTTATCTCCCTAATGTCGCTTCAAATGTGTACTTCGTACCTGCAAGAGTAAATATCACTTTATTTTCGACGGCGAGAGTAGTTCTCTTAAGTGTTTCAGCACATTTAGAGCAACTAGCTGGCGAACGCGAGCCGTCGCCTCCTTTGATGTTCACCGCAAAGTGTGGCGGGTGACCTTTGACTACTCTCGACCTTATTTATTGGTCGCGTGGAGGTGTTATTTTACGGTTCTAGAATGTTGTTGGACATTACTTGATTTCTATTTTTATCCTACTTACTCAATGACTTTTTTTGCTCATGCATTCACGTCATGTCATGTCACTTCAGTTGGTGACAAACAAGCTTAGCCTGCCTGGAGGTATGCAGTTACCGTCTCCTATGGACGTTTGCAATACCAAGGTCATCACCCACGCGCTGCCGACTCCGTAAAAACCTTTTCAACCTTTTCTTGAAAACCTCTCCAGGGAGCTCATTCTACAAGTTCGCGACTAATTTGGCTCCAAGCTGTGAGGATGAACTCACAATTGATGGCGAGCGGTGTAGCTCTGGGTATCATGTCAAACATTTCCTCAGAACAAACACCACTGTATAAGCGATAGAACACACAAAGGTAGACGTAATCCTTCCACTGACTTAGCGGCTCATTACCACTTGTGAGAGTGGTATCATCGACAATTCTTACAGACCGTTTTTGGGTCGAGTCACAAGGACCAATCTGATGTGCCGGGATTTGTTTGTTTAGCACGACCAGTTGTTAGATGCGATCTTGATGGTAAGGGGTGTATCCTAGTACTATGGAGCGACAACGAATGGAGCTTCTTTGGTGGTGAACGCGCATACTTTTGTCTTTGTGTGTGTCTCCAATAACGTCTACGATTCGAGCACTTAGTTTTCGCGTTCGAAGTGCTTTTACGGTTAAAAGCATCGGTTTGTGTTCAACTAATGTACTAACTAATAACTCAGAAAAGAGTTATTGGTATATTGCGGCACTGGGGTTCAACCCCGCTACCTCGGAGTACGAGTCGGGCCCCTTAACCACCGACGCTTACTGTCGGAAATTTCCCTCCAGCGGATTTCTCAGGCTTTACCGAGTCCTACCTCCGGCTGGGCCTTTACCAAAGATATCAAAAGGATAGTAAAAATACATTTACTAAGGATAGCAAAGCTTCATAGCAATGTTTACGAAGGATTCAGGTCTCGCTTCGCTGCGCCGCTGCACCGAGGCGTCTTATCCTCAGGACAAAGCTTCCGATGCTACTGTTTGCTTTCGCTGTATCGATTATAGTAAACCGATTCTAAGTAAATGGGTCATTCTTGTTTGTTCTTGGAAATAGGTACAACCATTTTGCTTTGTCACGTTGGTTTTACCGTTTACCACTCGAGTTATATATTTCGTTAAACAGCTGATTTTTTAGCGATTTCAGATTTGGTGCCATGTGCACGGTACACCTTAGTATCATGAATTTGAAGTTAGCCTGTATTATTTTTATCATTATTATTATTTTAGCCACTTCTGTCCCACTGCAGGCTGTATCACTTTCTATTATATGTTTTTTCACGCACTTTCGGGTTGTGGAATGAGCTGTTTTCTCACGATCACACATCATCCACTTGCGATTGCGATTCCAAATACACCGAATACAATGAATACGGTGTCAGTTGTACGTCTCGATAGTCGCCTTGGGTCGCCGTTGGATGCAAGCGGTATGCGCTACGTGTTCCAAGATCGCATTAAGTGGTGGCTGTACGTGGCGAGAAATGATTAATGAAGGCGTTAGGTGCATTGCGGGGTCTGCGGGGCTGTGGGCGAGGGGTACAGTCAGTGCCTTAACATTTATCTCTGTACGAATATAGCTGATTTGGTTTGAATTTGTTAGTTTATAATAATTCTGTATCGACATAAGCCCGTGGCTGTATGGAGTACTCTTTCTTTTGGTATCCCGTTCTAGTGTCTGTGTACGGGACGGTTACTTTGTACATGTTTTTTTTATTATTTTTTTATTTCTCTACTAGCCAGGCATTTGACCGCCACCTCACCTGGTGGTAAGTGACGATGCGGTCTACGATGGAGCATGCCTGTCTAGGAACAGCCTATTCACTCTAGCCTTGAAGGCATCCAGATTATATTGATCAGGGAACACACTCGCAGGCAACGCATTCCACTCCTTAGCCGTACGCATTATAAAAGTCGAGCCAAAGCGGCTCGTGCGGATAGTTGGAAGATCCACGACATAAGGATGAAGCGCTCGCCCAGATCGCGTCTCCCGATGGCGGAAAGGGGCCGGCGGAATGAGGTCGTGCAACTGCTTCGCACACTCTCCGAAGTGCAACCTGTAGAAAACCGACAAACGCGCAACCCTACGCCGATGCTCGAGGCTCTGCAGCTTAGCCTCAATTAACTGCGGATCACAAATTAGTCTCTTTGCCCGTTTTTCCACCGAATCCAAAGCAGCCAGTTGGTATTTGGCTGATCCATCCCAGAGGTGGCAGCAGTACTCCATGCAAGATCGGACTTGTGCTTGATATAATTGAAGCAACTGCCTTGAAGTGAAGTACCGCTTGACCTTCGAGAGGATTCCAAGTTTTTTTGCAGCAGTCTTGGCTTTTGATTCGATGTACTGTCCAAAGTTGAGATTGGTTGATAGCTCAACACCCAGGAGCTGTAGGTTGTCGGAAATTTCCACAGACACACCCCGGAAAGTCGGAGCCAGATGGAATGGACTCCGTTTAGCGGAAAACAAACACGCCTGTGTTTTGGTGGCGTTGAACGACACTAGATTGGCTTCGCCCCAATCGGACACTGCATTGAGAGCCTCGTTCAAGCGACCAACCATGGCCTCTCGACAAGACTGAATATCGCCCCTACTAGCTTTTGCATATGACAGATATCTATCCGTTACTGTGCTGTCGTCTGCGTACCCAAAGATACCGGGTCCAAGCAGATTATTAATATGCAGCAGGAAAAGAGTCGCGGACAGAACCGACCCCTGAGGAACTCCCCCATGTTTTACAATGCAAGAAACGAGCTGTAATGTGTTTAACAAGAAGAAAATAAATATAATATTGTAAGTGAATTTATTAGTTTTTCTTAGTAAATACTTTCAACCACGGTATATTTTACAGAATTCACATTATTGGCATCATCGTCATCTTATTCATTAGATGTCCACTGCTGAAAGTAGACTTCCCCTCACGCCCCATTGTTATGTGTCGGTTTGAAGGATGAGGTGGCCAGAGCATTATTTTTAATAAAGTAATACTGGTCCTCCTTTTATTACGTGCAAACTTATGGGCATCAATTACAGATCTTATATCCGCTTACAATGAGGTGGGCTTTTGGCCCATTTGTCACTGTGTAGTATAAAAAGCTACCAATAATAAAATAATTAAAAACTACCAATATGTCGCGATATGTTACAAAAACTATCCTGGGAAAATGTTTTGGGTACTGACTGTACCCTAATGCAAGTACTGCGTATAGTTCGTGCAGTTCAAATCGCCGATTACACGCGAGGAGACGACCGATGATTAATCGTCCAACGATTACTGTTCGATTCAGCCATTTATGAGCAGCGGTCAATTAGTGAGCAATTAGTATGCGCTCCGTTAAATATACGGCGGGAATATTATTTCGTATCGCCCGTGTGTGGATGTGGTCGATGGTGAATATCGAAATAATGGTGTCTGTAATTGGACGGTAACTTGGCAAGGGGTGTCCGACAGAGTAGAATAGCACCAACCGCTTACACTCGTGGGGGCTATATCCTCTAAACTCGTAAACCACGTATCGGATTTTGATGCGGTTTATTTTATTTTATTGGTTTACCAACAGATGTGCACTACATCTAACATCTGAATCTAAGGTATTACAATCGTTTTGGTAGTGCCTATCCAATTACAGGTAAACACATCATTTACAAAAAATTGTTACATTACGGTTTCACCATTAGTTAGAAAATTTCTAGTACTTCTGCTTAATACATACATTGTATAGTACCTAAAGAAAAGCACGGAAAACCCGTGGTCGCTAGTATATTTTTAATGAACATCATAATATGGTGCCCAATATCCGCCATGTTGGATTTTTTTTAAAACACCTATCTTATTACACTTGAGTTTTTTAGACGAATCTAACTTAACCTTAGCTATCGAAATCCATCTAGCCGTTTGTAAGATACGAGGCTACAAAGAAATTTACATACATACAAGATACGCGCGCAAAACATACCCTTCCTTGGCAGTCGGGTAAAGAATAAATAACGCACATCGCTAAGCCGCGCTGCCCGCGCCCGGGCCCGCGGCGGCCAGTCAGCGAAAAAGGTAATTTCCCTGCGCATTATAAATTCATGGATTCTTTTCGCACCAAAAAACTTGTTTGTTACCAGTCAGTGGTCCGAGGCTGATCTCCACCGAGTGGCTGGGATCAGAAGTGACTTCTCAAATCTACAGACCAACATCTACATTTATCAGGTGGTAGGATTCTGTTAAGCTTGAGGAGCCCGCCTGGGTGAGTACCACCACCTTGTCTTTTTCTGCCGCCAAGCAATAATTTCTGCTTGCATTGTTGTGTAACGGTTTAAATTATGACGTAGCCCGGGCTAACACAGCCATGAGGCATAGCATCTTAGTCCTCACAGTGACAACGTAACTGCGGTTATGCATTTTTGTTGCTTGCAACCTAAATGCATGAATCGTAGATGCTATGGGCGACAGTTCGCATAACATTAGGTGGGCTCTCTATTCGGTTGTCACAGGGTTAACGCTGACATTACTGGAGCGGCGATCGGCAGAATGTGTTTGTCAAAATGGACGAATAACGATGAGAGTGGGTAAAATTGAGCAATCATGGAGCCATATTGAACGCAGTGCAAAAAACCGATAACGCAAGAGCACTGTGAGAACGCATAGTAACGCTACTTTAGTTAACCAAGTATTGTTTGTAATACAGGGGTTTGATTCTTACACATAAGTGGTAAGTTTTACCACAGAGTTCAGCCTTGGCTAAAGCCTACTTGGCATACGGACTAACGACAGCAATGTTGAAAATTTACAACAGATGACGCTGCTGGTCATTTCCCTAAACTAAACACCCAGCATTTCTGAAAATAATCATGAAGTTTTCTCCCTTCGCATTTCTTTATGTAAGAACTTTACATACATAACGCACATACACATCAAAATCACTATTTGCGACTATAAGCAGCGAGCTGTTAGCTTGGTGTGCTCTACACGTGTTTAACTCATTGCCACGGTGTCAGCGCGGCGCGACACGGTGCTATTAGCGCGATCGTAGTATTGGCCCGTTGTTTTACCATGACACCTAGTTAAACTGATAGTAAGGGTGAGTATAATCCAAATGGATCAAAAAGAGAAATCTGAGCATTAGGAGCCCGAGACCGATTTTAGAAGTAAGTTGTGTGTCCGGATTGTGGTACTCGATAGTCTTTTGTATTCCTAAGGGATATGGGCGTGAGTGTGTATAACTATGTAGGGCATCAAATTCGGTCAATCTTGCCAAAAAGCGAAAGTGTTACGGGCACTAGTAGATGGAAACACGGAAATAGTAGAACAACGTAGATTTTATTTTACAAATGGATAGACATACTTTGCATTTACTACGGTTTTTTTATACCACTAAGGCGGCAAAAAAGCTATCCGCTTGCCTGATGGTAAGCAGTCACCGCAACATATGGACGTTCGTAGTTGGTTGGTTAGTATATCCAAACCCGAACCTACACAAATACTGAATATTGGGTATACAACAAGGCCTGTGCATCTGTCTCAGGTTGTATTCCGAACTAAGATTTGATGCAACAATGTTAGGTAAACAACAATGCCAGTGCATCTGTTTCAGGTTGTTTACCGATCGAAGACTCGATACAAAACAAATAACCGTCAACGCAATTGTGGACCCGTGACAACGTTTCGCTAGCGCGATGTAAAATACGGACAGCGCTTGCTTGCAGCTAATCGGAGTTTCTTGGGTAGTGGTGTTACAAAAGTTATTTGATAAAACTGTTAGTGTTAATTATTAGGAACATGATTAACTTAGAAACTTTATTTTAATATTCAACAGAAGAGCCTACAATATAAAAATGTAAAACATTTTTATCGTATCAGGGTACTGAATCAATTAGGCCCCGTCTGTAGGGATTTCTCACATCTACTTAGATAGCAACTTCCAAGCCATTTTAAAATTAAAATTAGGAGTAAGCACCTTTGTTCTACTAAAACTCAAAACTTATTTTGTCTAAGGAATTGATGATAATTTGACAAATCCAAAGTACCACTAAGTGACATGTGTTTCTAGTATTTTATAAACACCGGATAAGATAAGACCTAGGCCGAAGCGTCTAGACCGCGATTGCCGGCGCAGTGCGGGCTCGCGACAAGACAATGCTTTTACCGCCCCTCAGCCCGCTCCCCCCGCTCCCCTGTACTATCGTCGCAGCGATTTGTCCACAACAAGCCTCCAGGCCGCGAAGTGGGCCACTTCACTTGCTGCCATTTAGATGCACCCCGTTTGCGGAGCAAATGTTTACTTAATACTTACTTCTCGGGGACAAGCGTCTCTTTGGAGGCAGCGGTTGCTCGTAATTACACACGCGACGCTGTGCACACAACTCGGCGGTGTTTATGCATCGTTTCGTCGAATGACATAGGAGAACTCAATGTTTATTCTGTCTGAAATAAGTTCTGCTTAGGCCTGTTATTAGACGCACGAAACTGACGAAGACAGATGCTTTGACAAATTGTGTTGTGGTGAAATCTTCAAACTGGAACGTAAATATTTCTTCGCTATGATTTAACTTCACTGATATTTATTAAAAAGAACAACATACAAAAATAATAAACTAAATAAATATGAATACTTAATAAGAAGTTTTCCAGTAGGTATTGTCAATTGGTTTTAAAAAGCATCAATAGATGGCGCTCCTACAATTTTGGTAATTTTTTACCAAAAGGTTCAACGAAATGTATTTTAATACAATCTTTTCATATTTGTATTGCGTCCATTCTTGATCCTAGTGTCCATGGAACAAATTGGCTAAGTTAAATTGATATTTGTTTTGTTTGTAATAATTGGTATATTATTACATTTTAAAAGTGTATACTTCTTTTTTTATAATAATTATAATGTCATATATTTATCATTATTGATTTCATATATTTATTTAATAATTTAATACAACCTCTAAAATGGTTAAAAACTATTGATAAATACATTATTATCTAATACAACATACCCAGTGTTTACAACCATTTTGCTAAGTACCTATTTCAAGCGATTATCAATTACCAAAATTGTCGGGGCGCCATCTAGTGAGTGGTTAGCAATGCTTTAGATACCTATTGGATAACTGCTCATTGAGCTGAAATTAACTTTGATGACAATACATTAAAAGGGTATCACGAGTATGGTGTGATGATGGAATTGTAAGGTGGTCATAAGAATTAATGAACGCAACAAGACAACCTCATTGTGTTTTGGCTTTTTAGAATAGTCTTGATAAGTACTTACCGAGCGATAAACGCTTGTTATACATTTTTGTTTCATTTGAGAACTTATTTACTGCATAAAGTAAAACAGTACATGAAGTAGTAAATATATTCAAATGTATTCTCAGGAAACGGTTTCGCTGAAGTGATAGATGTAATATGGCCGAGTGCCAGGAAGGTTCCCACGCAGGTCGCAGTGTCAGCTGGAGCGGCGGCAGGTCCGATATTTCATTCGCTTAATATTATATTCCGGTGCTCAGCCTCTCAAAGCAGTGCTAGAATTCGTTGAAATACTAGTTGAATAACAGTTGAACCCAAGTCATGAACTTCAACTAACTATTTCAATACATTTTCACTACACATACCTATTATCGGGTTTGTTACAACGGTTAGTAGTATTTTTACTAACCATGGTTAGTATTATTATTAGTAAAAATAATATGTGCAGTGAAAGTGTAGTGAATAACTACGAAAGTCTTAAAACTATTTCAATGTTTTACAGCGTAGTCCTCCACACGTACTACGTATTAAAGGTGCGGTCCCATAATTAGTGCGAAGCAACAGATAAAGCGCGTCTTACGGTGGCACGGTCCGCGCCGCAGGTGACCGCCGACCCTAACGACCCCATAAACAACGCGGAATTGCCGCGAAACGCAAATTACTTGCAGCGCAGTTAAGCGGAACGCTTACGCCGTGCGTAAACGGTGCAATGTTGTAGAAGGTTATATTGTGTAAGTAATATAAGTAGATCAGCTTTGCCGCGTTTTTGGAGGTGTTTGAGATGCTGTGAACTTGAGATAGTTGTAGGGCAGATGGTTGATTTTTGTGAACAAAATTAGCTGGTGTTTGGGAAAAGCGTAGCTTGCTAAGTATAAAATGATGGTCAAGACGGGCCCTGGGCCGTCGTGCGCGAGATTACAACCGGGACATTAACGCCATGATGATTTTTTTTTATTACTAAGTATAAAATGAACAAATCGCTTAGGCACAGCCTGAAATAATAATAATAATAAGTATTTATTTAACAAAAATTGTACAGAGTACAATGAACTATTTGTGAAGTACTTTTGATGCTAGATGCCTCTATGTCTTCATGATATTATTTAAAATACGTAGTCACGTACGCTACGTGGTGTAACGTTTGTTACGATCGGCACTACGCATTTCACTAGAGAATAATTGTGTACAAATGTCATCCTTACAAGAATAAGGCTGGAACATTGTCGTTAAGGTTGTCGGCATATTAAATATATTATCAGCAAACGAACCCCAACACACAGGCTAATCGCAAAGCACGGAAATTACACCAACACCCTCTGCTAATTTTGAACTCAAGTCCAACATCGAAAAATATTCAAAATATTTGTTGATTCTGTCCGTTACATTTGTCATAAGTGGTAACTGCGTGTGCTCCAGATTACCAGTTTATATCTAGAAATAGCAGTTAGATACTTTAGTCAAATAATTATTGGTAACATTTATATTACATAAAAGCGTCGAGTACTAGGGTTCAAAGTGTGTTTGTGTAAGAGAGAGTTTGTGTGTTTATGTACTGCGTGTGTAACGCTAAAGAGTGTAGCAGTCTTTCAATGGCACTATATGAGAGATTAACAGTGGATAGTTACAGCGTAGAGGGCTTTTGATGATAAGGTTGTTACGGGGTCGGCAACGCGTGGGTGACGCTCCTGGTAGTGCAAACGTTCTTGCTTGCTTGTTTGCCACCTTAGTGAAATTAAAATTAACCAGGACTTGAACTCTTGTACTTGTTGTGTATTATCGGCATAGTGCAGCAGCTTAAGAGTTTGATGCAAACCAAAATCTAACAGCAACAAAAATCTCAATACTCGATCCTGTACAATAAATAATAATAATAATAGATAGATAGATAGATAAATTCTTTATTGCTCACACAAGAATAATAAATAAATATTTTATTTTATTTTCACAAATTCCGTATAAACTAGTGGCAGGTGTCTTCTTTTAGGCTAGGCCTGTGTTAGAAGACACCGCTCTTCTATGATAACAATATTGTTGCTCTATCTCTACATATATTAGATATTAAGATAGATATTAAATAAAGAAAATAATAATAACAAAACAAAAGGTAAAAGTTTGAATGTGTGTCTGTATGTGAGTGCGTGTGTGTTGTGTGTGTGTGAGTGTGCGGTGTGTGTATGTCTGTGCGTGTGTGAGTTAGTTTTCAAGTAGAAGCTCAATTTCGTTATGTTTTTAATGTAATCCAGGTTTGTACGACTTTTAACATTCGTGGTAAGTTTTAGAGTGGATGTCTAAAAGTTTGTTTAGTGCGTTATATAGTTTGGCAGAGCGTCTAGGATGTTGTCTACAAGCAAAAGAGGTGTTTACTTCCGGCACAGGCACTACAGTGTCTTTCCTTCTTCTTTGTATAAGATTAGGGTCAAATGGAACAGACGTATGCATTCTTAAGCGAATAGATATTGTATTTATCAAGATAGTCTAAGAGTCTTTTATTTAATAGCCTTTTCATTATTTTTGAAATTGTAGGCAACACAGAGATTGGCCTGTAGTTATTGATATCGTCTCTCTCTTATGCACAGGCGTTATCAACGCCTGCTTAAAAGCAGTTGGAAAGACACCTTTTAAAAACATTGATTGATCGCATGAGCGATAAGTGGAACCACTTCTTTTTCTGCGAGTTTGCAAATGTTGTCCTATCCAGGTGCACTGTCTTATTTCAGACTTCTTAAGGTACTACAATTCTTCTACTGTTTACCTTACTTTTGGTTCGGCGGTTTCCCCTTTAGCAGTCCACTGATGCACCGGATCTCTACGAGGTGCGGGAGCGTGTTTACAAAGAGCGGCCGCGAGGTACTCGGTCGCCGCTCACACCGGACGACTCGTGATGGGGGTACAGTTGAGGCTATGTGGGGCGGATGAAACAGAGTCATCATCATCGTCCTAGCGCTTATCCCGACCTCTGCCAGGGTCCGCTTTCCTACTCAACATTCTCCACTTTGCCCGGTCTCCGGCATCCTCGCGTCGTAAAAAAATGATAGTTTTACATGATATAAAGTTACCTTTAGGCCGTTAGCTTGTTTGCTACCTTACCTAAAATTTAAATAAGATCTATTAGTGCCGGAAATTCAAGAGGATCTGAATTAGTGACCCTAAATGCATACGGCGCTAGGATGTTGAAGACCGGGCGAAGTGGAAGAGAAATTACCGCACCCTGGCAGAAGCCGAGATTGACCACTTGGACGACGACGATTGATATTTCCACACGCCACCAAACCTATTATGTTACTTTAAATGCTCTTGTAGTACACATATACAAGAACGAAATCTATTAACAACATAGCAGGCAGAGCCAATGTTGAATGCGATACGCGCCAAATTTAAATGCGTGACTGATGCATGATCGCAATAACAGTTCAATGGCGGTTTTAATTGTAGCAGAATATCAGAAACTCATTAAACTACCGTTGACCTGTGATTGCGATAAAATTACCATTTAATCGAGCCATTAATAACAGTAGCAGAATACTAAAAATGTATAAAACTGCCGTTGAGTTGCGATTGGGATCCAATTACAATTCAATCATTTGTGAATTAGCGGATTCGAGGCCCTGGACGCCGCTTCGCTTTCCATCAAGTGGCAGACCGATATTTAAAAAAATGGCTAACGTTCAAAACGATATGCAACTAATGTCAACGTATTGATGCGTGATTGATGCTGATTCTGTAGCATAAGGAGCGTAAAGATGTGAAATGTAGTTATTTATTGATAACACGCGATACAAGTCTGTAAGAAAATATAAAATTCTTGTGAGGTGAGTGATAAAGTATCAAGTTAGTACTTTATACGCTATTATTTTATCGTGTGAAATATCGACTTATTATTAAGGTACTTAGGTAACTAATAATAATAAAGACTAGCTTTTGCCCACGACTTTATCCGCGTGGAAATATTTTAAGGGCAGTTTATCTTTATCTCGATCATTTGAAATGAAAGCTTAAGCTGTATCTCTGGTTTTACTTAACCAAATTATATGAAACATGGCCTAACTTTTAAGTTGGACCCTAAACTACCAAACTGTAAGAACCCCATCAAAATCCATTCGGCGCCTTGTCCATATTTTTAGCTGGTCTATTATGGTTCTAGATCAGGCGTTCCAGCTTTCAATATAAATTGTTCCCTATAATATTTTGCCCCGGCTTAATAGATCCCCAACATTTAAAGTTTCATTTAAATCCGTCTAGTAGTTCCGGAGATTAGCAAACAGTTTTTTAGGCAAGAAAGGCATTTGACCGCTGTCTTAACAGTTTGCAAACAGACAGACAATTTTTTTTATTTCTTATTCTATTACTATTTTACTGTTATTACATGTAAATAGACGTTCGGTGTGAGTCGCGGCGCGCTGCGCTGCGCACGCGTCGCGGCCATCACAATATAAATGCTAATACGACGCCGAAGCCGCCGCCTTTATACGCTGCGCTGCCTTCAGCAAACTACCGCTGCCTTTTGTGAAGCCTTATTTTGTAAAGGCTTGCCGACTGAAGAATTTATGGGAAAAATTTCGGTAACAAACTTTTGAAGTGTTGTTTTGAAGGCCGGAAATTCAATATGACAGCATACATTCAAATAGTGAGTTCATGAGACAAAATCGCTATTCATATCAGTGCTTTATTCTCCTATATTTGGGTTTGCAATGGATTTAAATACTGTGAATCCCATTTTCAACGATAGATAGAACGAGTCAAGGATAACATTTAGGAATGTAGAATATCCCTGTCCGAATACAGGACGTTGCGATAGACACAAACAAGTGAACTTAAGAAATGCCAATTATGCAACAAGGTTTGAATGACAACAAAAGTGCTGTGATTGCAACGAGCGGCATTTTCCGGCTATTTATTGCATTAAACGAGCCTCCCCCCGCCCGCCACATCAAAATTTCACATCGTGCAATCGAATTTGCGAACAGTCGGAGCGATTGTTTTGTTTCGATTATCGACAAAGGCGTCTGTTTGTCCCTAATTTGACTGATAAACTTTTCGGGAACGCAATTATATCAGCGACCTACTGAACAACGCTGAGGGAGAGCAAAAAATATAACCTGTTTTGATACATAAGGCGAGATACAGAACCAGCAAGCGCAATTAAATATTTTCCTCTGAAGGCTGCGCTGGTACGGTAAACAATTCTTGCGATATTGTGTGTACTGTGTACCTTCAATTTGTAAATTTTGAATGACTTTGTAAAGGAGAACATCCTTATTTATGGACGAGGCGCACGGATAAAAGGAACTTTTCTCGGAAAGAAAAAGGGAATCAACATGTAAGGAAGGTCGCTGTCAAGATTGTTAGCTACGTATTTTTGTCATTGTAGACCGCAGATATAGGTGTGGTCGTCGGCTCCTCAAAAGACTTGCTCCCGTTGAAGTAGGGTGAGTTAAGTCTAGAAAAATATATTTTGTGCTTCTATAGGCTAAAATTCATTATCGTCATCTTCACGTTGCTTAATATGTCGAACTGAGAACAATCCCATTGTATTCTGACTAGATCGTAGTACATCACTGCCGACAATAGAGACTAGAAAATTGCACTCAGGTACAATAAAGTGGAAAAATCTTTAGTACCTACTCATTACAGCTGCGAATTATCACAAAATCCCGTCGCATAAATTATGATTCCACTCGATATGATACACTCGCAACTAGCCGCGCTACCTGCTCTCAATTCGCCACGTGCCTAACAAAGGGAATTAGGGAGCGACATAAATTCCGCGGCCACCGCGCGGGCGGCTCGCGGCTCGCGGCGTCAAATTATGAAAATCCCAGCGATCGCAGCTCGAAGCCTTTCAGAGGAATATTCAAACCAGGAATTGCGGAATAAGGCACCAAGCCGGGCCGTAACGCAGCGGAGCTCCGTTTATAAAATATTCACCGCCGCCGCGACTGATGCCGTCTAGGTACGTTTTTCACGAAATTACGAGCGTTTGCCTTGTATTTTGTTGGAACTTTAGTTTGGCAGCGTCGGTGGTAGGTATCCGACTCCGAGAGGTACCGGGTTCGTATTCCAATTCGTACAGCGCCATCTATTTTTTTATATGATACGGCAGACAAACCAGCATGCGGGCCACCTGATGGAAAGTGGTCACCGCCGGCTATGCAAAATCAGCAACACCAGGGGCGCTACCAATGCGTTGCCCGCCTCTAAGGAGACCTCTAATATACCTCTTAAACGATCCCGAAAACTAAGCTAAACTTATACTATGAGTGCTAGATAACTGATATACTACTGATTTACTACTTATACCAGAACACCCAGAACCGTAACAGAAATTAAAATACATCATTTATATTTCTGCCGGCAGGGAATCGAACCCGGGACTTCTTGCATGGTTGATCGGCATGTTGACCACTGAACCACACACGTTAGAATTGGTCAACAGATAATTTTATGTTTTACTAGCTGTGCCCACGACTTCGTTCGTGTGGACTACACGATGTTTGGTAAGTCTTATATTGAGCAACACTGGTCTAGTGAAGCACTCTTATAAGAAAAAGGAGCTTCTTTTTTAAATTCCTAGGTTGTATTTATCAAAAGACAGTCAGTCAGGTAGAGAGTTTCATCGCGGTTCGCATAATAAATGTTTAGCCTGGTAAAGACATCCGCCAAGACATCACCAAATACCGCTCTAGTGTACATCAGAAGACAATAATGTAACAAGTTGCTTACAAAACTAAAGCGTTTTGGACATCGCTTAATGTAAAAATCGCTGTTAGCACTTCGACGTATATCTCTTAATGCCTAAAATCTAAGATGGCCGCCAAAAAGACACATACTAAACTATGTAGGGAATGCAATGAGAGGGACTCACGGAACACCATCCCCGCGGCCCGAATTGACAGGAAGTGCCACACCAAGTCAATTATATACGAAACTAGTTGTTTCTAGTAGTTGTAAATACTAAGAAAAACTTTGTAGGTACTTATTGTAACAAAATTATATTGTGAATAATTTGTTTCTTTATTGTGTTAAGTAATGTAAAATGAATGTCGCGATAGCACATCACGACAATATAATAAATGTTGAATTCATTTATTCATTCTCTACTAATATGCAGAGGTGAACACTGTCTATATTCAGGTCCGCTTGACTGTTTGTTTACAGATTGACTAAAACACCTGTTAGTTTTTTAGTAATAACACTACCTATGGCAAACTTTTGCTGTTGTTTGTAATTCGTATACCGTGATTTTACGAGTAGGTATAGCATGTATCGAGATGCAAAGTTGCTTAACACTGGCGAGAGATGGCGCTGCAGGTATATTACATCGCGCTATGGATAGTTCCCATCGTAGTATTCATAGTCGGTCAACTATTATTTAGCGTTTGTCAATAGAACAAATAAATTCATAATTTTTGTAATCGTATCGCTCTATCAGTTGGTATTGTTATAATTTTTAATACTGACTTACCGGGTTGATAACGATACCATGAAAATCTTGAAATGGAATGTTAATACAACTCAACTAGTATCTATCTAGTAGAGGTGTGATACGTATTAGATAAAATGCGTACTGAGTCTTGCGAGATACGAATACGTAAAAATACTTGATCCAAATACCTGTTCCTCAAATACTTCGAAGTATGCGTTGTTTTCTAATATTAGGAGTTTGTGTTTTGGCACAGAATCCTAATACTATGTTTTTTTGATGTTTTTGGACATAGATCCACGGGAATCGATCCGGGGTTGTTTTTTTTATGTTGATTTCTTAAGTTATTATTATTAGAAATACTTATAATATATTAGATACTTTATTTAAATTTAATGTTATCTTCTGTACGTATTCGTACTAGTACCGAATTAGTACGTGCTGTAACGATCACTATGTACCATGAGCTCGTCACCGTACAATTTACTTATATATCGTATTTTTATAGTTGATAGACTTAGAAATAGGTATATATATCATACACAGAGCAGAGTGTGGTAAATATAGTTTGCTTGATTTCTTTTAACAAATGCTCTCAAATACTTAACCAAAAACTTAGTTTTGTAATAAACTCAAATAATTTATTTGACGTTGAGTGAAAAATTTGACTTCAAAAGCAAATGCAATAAATTTACGCTATTGATTAGTTGACGACAGGCAAAATATCGTGAATATCTTAAATGTGTATCACTATGAATAACACAACAAGAGCGGTGGTTGCTAGAGGATGTCCCCAAGGGGGGGTCCTATCCCCGCTCTTATAGAACATAGTGGTTAACGGGCTTATTAGCCACTTAAACGACCACAACTTTTATACAGTAGGCTATGCTGATGACATAGCAATACTAATCAGCGGACCCTTTGAAAACATCCTATGTGATCTCATGAGGTCTGCTTTAAGAATCGTTGAAGACTGGTGTCATGAACAGGAACTCTCCGTGAACCCAACAAAAACAGAAATGGTTATGTTCACGCACAAGAGGAATCTGGGGGAACTTAGATTACCCAAACTGTTCGACACGACCCTATCTATTCCAAATTGTTATGGAACAAACACTTGGATCACAAGCTGGCCAAAGCTAGCATCTCCCTATGGCAGTGTAACAGACTCCTGGGCAAGACCTGGGGTATCTCCCCTAACATCGCCAGGGTACCGATTCTGGTGTGCAATGCAGTTGTTATTGTGTTGCAATGTTACTGTGATGTTACTATAACTACGTTGAGGTATCGAGTCAGTCACAATAACATCGCAGCATCATCACAGCATCATCCCAGTTAAATTTCAGTTAAATCGTTAGTTGCATTTTTTCTCTCTATGGTTCAAAATCATGCAACCATGCAAAGAGTTTCTCCATTTTAACCACAAATATATTTTTGACATATTAATTATTTGTAATTCTTAAGGCAGGTTTTCACTGCGGATCCTTACATTTTATAAAATAAAGTCGCTTTCCGCATCTACCTGTCTGTATCCGCTAACTCGTAAACCACGTCATGGATTTTAATGCGGTATTTACTATGATTTAGATAATTTATTCTGGAAGGTTTATGTGTCATCATCATCATCTTGGCAATATAGTCCCGGTTGTGCTTTCGCACATGTGAGCCCGGGGTCAGCCTTGGGCCAGAATATGGCGAAACAGGTAATTACACTAGAGCGACATCTAACCTCCATGACTTTGTTCATAGGGGAACCTGAAAAGATTATTTTACGCGGGTTTCGGCAGGTTCGGAATAAAGCAGAAACTAGATTAAGCAGAATCGTATTTACGGCAGAAGTGTAGATGAGCAAAAAACTTGATTGGGTCATGGTTTGTCAGTCAGTCGTCTGAATATGCTGGTTTTTCCCTTACAGTAAGAGCAGGGCAAGCGGACTTTCTTCGGGGCTAAAGTCTTTAACCGGGTCCGCTGTCGACCCGGTAAACCAAACCCATTTAACGTAACCATATTAATATTCTGAGGCCTAATACAGAAGGCGATCCTCCTGCGCGTCGTCCTATCCTAGTATGGTCTTATTTCATTGCTTGTAAAATTAACTCGATATTGTGGCTTTCTACATACGGCGACTACCGTCTACACAACCCGTTCACAAGAATGGAAAAGTCTACTGCTATAAATACATATAGGTAATGCTAGTCTCTTGGTGTTGCTATGTGGTATCCCGCAGAGTAGAATAGTACCAACCCCTTACTCTAGTGGGTGTCGTATAAGGCGACTTATGTTTTAGAGTCTCCGTAGGCTGGGAAATGGGCAGCACGTTTTCCATTTCTATATTGTCCAGATAAAACCGCATTAAAATCCATTTAGGAGTTTTTGAGTTTATCGCGAACAAGCAGACAGGGACTTTTGTTTTATGATATGTAGTGATGTTGAAACAGATTACAGTGAAAACCTGGCTTTATCAAATAAATCATACGAAAGAGGTCAAAGAGGTCAAGTGACGGAAAAATTGACAATAAATCTATGGTTGGCTGTCATTGTAACCAATCAAACAATATTGCATTGTTCTCAAAGAATTGATATATTTGATGTATTTATTCTAATGTAACTGATTACATGTGTAAAAAGTACACATCCATCACAATAATACATAATTCCCAGTGCGCCTTTAGACAAAGCTCGAAGGAAATGGCAACGTACCCTGTTTCATCAATAAAGCTCGTCATCTTGGCATTAATGTCCCGGTTGTGCTCTCGCGCACGAGGGCCCGGGGTCCGCCGTGACCATGATCCAGGATTTGGCAGATCATATAATTACAGTGGAACAATTGCCATCTGACCTCCGTAACCCTGCTAAAAGAGGAACTCGGCCAGATTGGATCATGGTTGCACATTCAGTCGCCTGAAAGCGCAGGTTTCATCGCGATGATTTTCACCACCGTAAGGTTATCGATTAGTATTCAAATAATGTGCATTACTCAAAAAGAGTCATTGGTACTTGGCCGCAGTGGGATTTGAACCCTCGGTACCTTGCGCTTACGATTCCGATACCTTAACCACTAGGCCACCGCTTCTAGGTTGTGCATTTTATTTTATAGGCTTAAATTGTCCAAGTCAGACAACACCAAATAAGTTGGATCTTTCCATAAAAGTCCTATCCTTTCTATTCTAAACCTACTATACAACGGAGAAGGATTGAAGCTTCAATAGAAGCGCTGTGTGCCAGACCCGGTCGAAGATATATGTAATGCTAAGCTGACCGCTAAGGCTATCCCCATGCTTTCAATGGCTGCTGCCCATTTGTGGGTCAGATATACTAACAGATCACCAGAAAATAGGCCCGATGGAGGCATTACTGGTGATCGCTGATGAGCTGATGCTCTAGGTGACCTAGGAGTTGTTAATTAATAATGAATTTCATTATTTTGGAGGTCACCGACCAGCGTGAAGAATTGCCAGCTTAAAGTGGGCAGGGCAAATAGCCGACAGAAGATGAAACAAGAACAAATGACCGATAGGACAGTAAAGTTCTTGAGTGACGACCACGTACCGGAAGACGCATCGTGTTAACTAATCATAACAATTACAAATACGAGTATGTACCACTTCCCGCTATCTATTTACAATGTTTATTTTTATTAGACTAGCCAGGCACTTGACGGCCATCTCACAGGTAGCGTGTTCCATTCCTTAGGCATACGCATTATAAAGGTTGAACAAACGCGTCTCGGGCGGATAGCTAGAAGATCCACGACAAAAGATGATGCGTTCGTCTGAATCGCATTTCCCGATGACGGAAAGGGGCCAGCGGAACGAGACTATTACCGACCGACTGTGCAGACCGACAGACGTGCAACCCAATGCCGATGTTCGATGCTCTGCAGCTTACTATGAATCAATTGCGGATCACAAATTATCTTCTTTGCACATTTTTCCACCGAATCCAAAGTCTGTTGGTATTTGGTTGATCCATTAGCGTAGAATATTTATTTTATTTCTAAGTATATCGTAAAATAGAGCGTCGGTGGCCGGGCGGCTGAGTATTCGACTCGTAAGCGAGAGGTACCGGGTTCGAATCCCGCTGCGGCCATGTACCAATGACTCTTTTCTGAGTTATGTATATTAGTTGAATTCTTACCGATGCTCTTAGGGTGAGGGAAAACATCGTGATGAAACCTGCAAATTCAGGCAAATGAATTTGTAACCATGATCCAATCTGGTCAGGTTCCCCTCATAGCAGGGTCACGGAGGTCAGATGGACGTCGCTCCATTGTAATTACCTGATCGCCAAATCCTGGATCATGTTCAAGGCGGACCCCAGGCCCTCGTCCTCGAGAGCACAACCGGGACATTCACGCTTAGATGTTTTCTTTTTTATATCGTAAAACGATGCTCCACAGTTCTGTATTACATTTTCAGAACTACATTTTTCTTATAGCTATTTTTATATTGAAGCTAACCATACAGCTGCAACTGATAAGACAACGTCTCCAACGCCCAGATCCGATTCCCAAGGGTCAACACATGGTATGTAATAAAATTATTTAATACTGATGTTTATTGTTCGTCAATCTAACTAAAATAAACGACAGCAGTAAGAGTACTTGTCCTCTATATACTTACTAACCGCAATCTTTTCACGCATTTGTCTGTCACACACATGTTGTGTCAGCTTTTCTTTTGTCAACCAATTAGAAAGTTCTTGGTGGGATTGTCCCGGTTGTGTGTTCGCGCACGAGAGCCCAGGGTCTGTCTTGACCATAATCCAGGATTTGGCAATTTAATCTATCTGAAGGAAAACGACGACTGGTAATGACATCCTGAATGACATTTGCAAAGATGGTAATTTTAGGCTGAGGAAGGGAATGACAATTCCCTTTTTTCCCAGAGCATTTTTTTGCCAAGTTTTTAGTTAGTCGTAGCGTGATTTCCATCCTCGTTTTCCCCAATTCCTGAATTGTGCCGCTATCGTAATTTCCATTTGCATTTTTCTTAATTGAAGTATTTTTACTTCTCTATAAATTATCGCAGATTACCCCAGTTGAAATTACCGGGAGGACTTAAACCTGTACATGGACCTCGACTTTATTTTGGTCCTTGCGCCGTATTATTGAACTGTTCGAATTGAATTAGTATGCGATTTAGCTACCTGTTTCTTTCAACCTTGTTGTAAATTACGACGAGTGTGAAAGAGATAAGTAGCTAATTCGCATACGAATCTAGTCCAAACGGTAAAAAATGCGGGTCTTGATCCTTGTTTTGGTCCTGGTCCTTGTTCTGGACTTGGTCCTTGTTCTGGTCCTGTTCCTTGATCTTGTCCTTGCACCGTATATTTGAACCTTTTGAATTGAACTCGTGTGAGAATTAGCTACCTGTCTCTTTCAAACTTGTAGTAAATTGCAACGAGTGTGAAAGTGATAGGTAGCAAATTCGCATACGAATCTAGTCAGAAAGGTTTAAAAATGCGGCTCCTGGATCTGAGCCTGGAGCTGGACCTGGACCTGGACTTTGTTCTGGTTCTGGTCCTTGATCTTGTTCTTGCGCCGTATATTTGAACCGTTCGAATTGAATTCGTATGCGAATTAACTACCTATATCTTTCACACTTGTGATAAATTGCAACAAGTATGAAAAACATAGGTGGCTAATTCCCATACAAATGTACTCAGAACGGGTTAAAAATGCGGCTCCTGGATCTGCGCCTGGACCTGGACCTAGTCCTTGTTCTGGTCCTGGTCCTTGGTTTTGTCCTTGCACCGTATATTTGAACCTATCGAATTGAATTCGTATGCAAATTAGCTACCTGTCTCTTTCAAACTTGTGGAAAATTGCACTGAGTGTGAAAGAGATAGACAGCTAATTTGCATATGAATGTAATCAGAACGGTTCAAAAATGCGGCTCCTGGACCTGCGCCTGGACCTGGACCTAGTCCTTGTTCTGGTCCTGCTCCTTGATCTTTTCTTGCACCGTATATTTGAACCTTTCGAATTGAACTCGTGGACGAATTAGCTACCTGTCTCTTTCAAACTTGTAGTAAATTGCAACGAGTATGAAAGAGATAGGTAGCAAATCGCATACGAATCTAGACAGTAAGGTTTAAAAATGCGGCTCCTGGATCTGCGCCTGGAGCTGGACCTGGACCTGGACTTTTTTCTGGTCCTGGTCCTTGATCTTGTCCTTGCGCCGCATATTTGAACCGTTCGAATTGAATTTGTATGCAAATTAGATACCTATATCTTTCACACTTATGACAAACTGCAACGAGTGTGAAAAACATAGGTAGCTACTTCGCATACGACTGTAATCAGAACGGGTTAAAAATGCGGCTCCTGGATCTGCGCCTGGACCTAAACCTGGACTTTGTTCTTTTCCTGTCGCCATATTTTTGAACTGTTTGAATTAAATTCGGATGCGAATTAGCTACCTATCTCTTACACACTTGTGGCTCCAATTGCGACGAGTGTGAAAAATATAGGTAGCTAATTCACATACGAATGTAATAAAAACGGTTCAAAAATACGACCTAGACCAGCGTCCTTATTCTGGTCCACGTTTCTGGTAATTACAACTGGGGAAATCTGCTGAAGAAAAATTTGTAGAAAATAGAAATTAATTGTTGTAAAAGTCATGAACGGGGAAAAATGCGATTGGAAATTACGCTACTGGCAAAATTAAGGAATGCGGAAAAACTGAAATAGAAATTAAATTAATTACTGGGCTAATCTGAATATTGCCTGGAGAACACCAAAAATATTCTGGGGTAATCTTGAAGATTTCACAGAAAATTTCACCAACCGACTAGTCAATGGTTGCGGTTAGACAATGTTAAATACTAATGGTACGTGATTACCTTCCAAGTGTTTTAATGAACACCCAAATAATTTTCATTATCTTTCACAACGCGGTGCATGTGCGGAGTTACGCGGCTCGATCGAGAACGTAATGAATACATCCGTGGCAGCCTTGGCGTGAGGGATATCGCAGACAAGATCAAGGAGGCTCGTCTACGCTGGTTTGGTCATGTGTTGCGTAAGCCTTAGAGATACGTGGGAAATAGGTACCTGAACATGCTGGTATCAGGAAAGTGGACCCGTGGGCGACCCAAGAAGCGATGAATTGATATCGCTGACTCGGATGCAAGAGTAGTCACCGCGAGTATGCCGAAGACTGGGCGAAGTGGAGAAGAATGGGTAGGAAAGCGGACCTTGGCAGAGGCCGGGATAAGCTCTAGAACGATGATGATGACCTTCCAAAACATGAATTACCAAATTTGAAAACAAATAAATATTATATAGCTATGAATCACATAATATAGGTTGTTCCTAGATAATTCTGAAAGTTATTAATCTCGAATTTAATAAGTTAGCTGACCGAAAGACGATGATTACCGTAATGATTACAGTGAATCAGCTTAAAACCACTTTTATCACGCTAAAAACACTACTCGAGAACGTATATTTTTTTTCTGCTTTCATCCCATGTCTCGCCTTGAGACGTATAGCGGATGGGATGACTGACGGCGGCATGGCGGCAACCGACGCTCTGAGGCTATTCATAATTTAAATAAATACACTTTAATAAACATGTGTTGACTGTATCCTATTTATTGCAGTTTATTTACAAATTATGAAGAAAATACGTCTTTTTTAACATCTACTACAATATAAAAAGTAGCTCTTTATCGTAATGCAGCTCGAACTTCAGTACCTCGCCGTCCTATACGTCGTCGCCCACGGCAGCAAGCAACGAGTGTAACATGTAAGATTGCAAATAACTTTATTATAATTTTAATAAAATTATGTCTAAAACATACGGTAATCAGTATAGTATTATTAAAGTCCTGCATAGTAGGTACCATCTAGTTAAATAACATGCAAATAAGCGTCGCAAAACTAGTACGGCGCGGGCGCACCGGTGAACAACACTAGCCGTTCTCCCTAATACTGGTGTGCAAGAGGTCATCTATCTATACATAGTACTAGTGGGCCCGGCGCAACTCCATTCGCGTGGCGTCCTATCAACCTTACTCTACACTTACCCTACCCTACACCTACCCTACGCCTACCGTACGCCTACCCTACACCTATCTTACGTCTACCATACATCTGCACCTACCACATGCGCTTATTACATTTGACTAAATTGAGTAACTAAATTCAGAAGCATCACTTATATTATGTTACGTGTCGCTCCGCTTTTCACAAGCCGTGATACGAAAATTGACCTTATGTAATGAGCAATACATTTCACTTTGTATTGCTCTCACGCTTTTTGCTTCTGAATTTAGTCAAATATAATCAGCGCATAACACCTACCCTATACCTACCCTACACCTATCCCACACCTACCCTACCCTTTTTTGTGCGGACAATTAGAAAACCAACAAAAACAAGAATAAATTTCTGTTGGTTTTTGATACGTTGGGATATATTATTGCAATTTTCCTATATAGGAATATCTATTTATTTTGAAGATATTCTTAGGAAATATAAAATAGACCTAATTTCATGGAAAAAAAATCCAGTTTAATTTGCTCTCACGCTTTTTGCTTTTGAACTTTGTATTGTATTTAGTCAAATGTAGTAATTGCATTAGTCTTAATATTTTATATTATAGTCATATTATTATTATTACAGATACCACAAGAAACAAATGAAAGAAGCCCAATAACATTTTTCAAGACACATTAAAGTTGATCATTACTGTTTATTCTTATAGGCTTTAAGAATTTGGTTAATAACACTACACTTTCATCACACATATTATCGGGTTTGTTACCACGGTCAGTATTGTTTTACGTCGAAATTTCGGCGCAGTTACATGCATCATGGTCACGCGTATGGTGCCGCCTTATGAAGTCGGTCATAATATCTGTCCGCCCTCTTTCGGATTCAACGATTGCCCTCACTATGAGTTCTCGAACCACTACCATTGTTACTCGCATCGTTTCCACTATTAAAATTATTGTATTTGGTTATTTCTATTGCCTTCCGCATTAGACGTGTTACATAGAGTGGCGATCCGTCGACAGTACTTGGGGGTTATTAATGATGGGTTTCGCTCTAAGTCAGGTGATGTGCTGTATCTGACTTCTGTACGTCTTTTGTTTTTTACATCTCAAATGTGCCGACGATCATTCTTTTGGTTTAACCGATTCATTTTGAAGACACAAGGAGTATGACACCTGACTTTGAGCGAAACCAATCATTGGATCGACTTATAACATATACAGCTAAAACATTTTGTGAATTGAACAATCTGCAGATTTTAGATATTCTGCTAAAGATTGAGCCCAAAGATGATTTAAATAGTCTACCTTGTTTGTGGTGGTGTAAACAGACCGCTAGCATTAACTAAAACCTCATATTCTACCCATGAAACTGAACAACTTTCCCTAAGAAACATACCCGCGGAAACTCATAGTTTAGACAGAAATCGAGATTCTTTAAAAAAGTTGTATTTTTGTACTAAAAAAATATCTAGTATCGATAACTACATCATTCACAATTATTTAGACACTCAAAGTTCAAATTTAAGTTGAAATAAATGCAGTTTACGTAAAAGCACGCAATGTAAAGCATGAAGGCCGGCCGGCCGCGCGGGGTCAGTGGCTACTAATCACGTGGGCGAACGAGAGGCGTACGCCAGACGATGTACATTGCGCGTCGCAATTAATTATTTATTTTAGGTAGCGAAATTTAGAAGTCATTTCCGCGGGTATGTTTCTTGGGGAAAGTTGTTCAGTTTCATGAGTAGAATATGGGGTTTCAATTAATGCTAGCGTTCTTTTTACACCTTGTATGTATAGATATTTAAACTAAATATTTTCAAATTCATGTTTAAAGTATTTCTGTAAAAACTTATAACTAAAATTTTAGATACCTAATTTTATTTCCTATTTTGTTTACCTTGGTATTGCTTGTTGTATACATATTAAAGAATGCTGTACATTACTGTTATCACTGCTGAATTGTGTAACTTTACCTACGCATAAGCTGTATTTTGTTATTTCAAGTAGTGCCTTTCAGAATAAATACATAAATAAATTGTAAATAAAAAATATAATGGTTTGGATTTCGTAATTTTTTTAAATCATTTTCCTTTGGGTCGTATGGTGTTAGGAAACCTTGAAAAGCATACGAAAGACTAATATCTTAGCCATATCGGCCACTGCGCCTTTTAAATCGAAATTTAAAAATAAATGTTTTTGTTTTTGAACTCTGATCAATATTTTCGGCAAAACTTAGTCAAATGAGAAACCCAGATCTGACAAAACACATAATTTGTATGTTTGTATGTAAATCCTCCTGACGCAAGTTCTTTAATTCTTAACTTTATGTTTCTAATGTTTTTTACAATTACTTTCACACCTAGGAAAATACTGTATTGTGAACCAAATCCGAAATTACTTTTGGAAAGGGCTGTAACCGTCAGATCCATAACAGAAATTAAATTCATCATTTCAATTTCTGCCCGGCCGGGGAATCAAACCCATGGCTTCTTATTGCTGATGACTTAAGCCTTATGTCTCCCACATAGTATTTCCTTTACCATAGGTTTTAGCCCTAAATCTCCTACACGCCTAGAAGAGGCCCACTGCTGGGCATATGCCTCCCCCAGAGATCTCCACAAAGGCCGGTCCTGTGCTTTCCGCATCCAGCTGGTACCTGCGATCCTTACAAGGTCGTCGCTCCACCTTGTGAGTTCACTTGACCAGTAACTTCAGTATTTTATGATGTAGGTAACTTAGTAGGTAGGACGGAGCAATTATAGATATTTTGTATATTTTCGGTGTTGTAAGGTTAAATGTAATCTTATACTTTACTAAACATTTACGTATTTTATAATATGACCAGAATTAGGGTGTGGAATGACACTTTCCCATACACTATGTGGGAGCTATTGTGCCAGTAGCCCGGTCAATTGTCCACTCTTGTGAAATTATGAATATTGTTATTGTATTCAATCAATTAACCAAAGAATTTACGTAGCTTAAAAAGCATCCTAGTAAAGACTTCTATCTTAAAAAATTTAAAATCTATGTGGAGAACCCCCTTCGGCCTGAACGAAAACATCATAATATATTTAAGAGTATGACTCTTGTCGGTGGAGCAATCGCCACTCTTTTCTCCTATCAGCGAACCTCTTCATCTCTTTATAATATCCGGCGCTCACTTTTTCCATCACATCCTTTCAATATTTATATCTTGGCCTTCCTCTTCCTCTCTTTTCTTTAACATTGTCACTATCATTCTATTATCACTCTTAAAAAGTTGTCATGTCTTATTACATATCCTAGCATTTTCCAACTTCTGTTCTCAATAACTTTTAGTTTTAGTAACTTTACTAAATTCAACACTTATCCTCCGCAGTCAGCGTCCACGTCTCACTCCCGTACAGTACAATACTCCAGATAGAAACTTAAATTAATTGTTTTTTAGATAATTTAGTTATTTTTTATTTTAGTAAGTGCTTTTTCTTGTGGAAAACATATTTATACTAAATTTAATACCTAGACATTCTGTTCATTACCTAGACAGGCATTGGTATTACCGTCTCCCACATTTTTATTATAGTCTAAATGAACAGAATATCTGAATTTTGTTAATACTATTTCAGACAAGACATTCAATACAGTTGCCAATGTATACACTATATTTTTTTAATACCACAAAGGTGGCAAACAAGCTTACGGCCCGCCCGATGGTAAGCTGTCACCGTAGCTTATGGACGTTTGCAATACCAGGGGCATCACCCACGTGTTGCCGACCCCGTAAAACCTTTTCACCCCTTTCTTGAAGAACCCATGTTGTACTCTCCAGGGAAAACTCTTTGCGCATGTTCGTCGCGGCTTGGTTTACCAACCGAGGGCGGACCGAAAACAACAGCCCTATAGCTGATCATAGGTCGAATTACCGCTTTATAGAGCAACATTGTTATTTATTTGTTTAGTGCCTATTTTATAGTCACGTACTTTGCGCGCGCAATTACTAATTTGTATTGGGTGGCTAAGCTAAGTAACTTTATTAAAATTAAACTCAAAACTACACTATAAAAAATAGGTATATTACTAATTATACAAAGCTTTAATCATTTTGTAGAATATTTATTTTTAATAGATTTTGTATACACATAATTTAGATAAAAAAATTACAGTTTTATATAAATAACTCCAGCAGAGGACTGTTACGAGCTGCTTAGGATTTCTCCCTCCAAAGTCTTTGAACACGTATCTGCTGTCGCTCCCGGCCCATATGCAGGTCCACAATTCTTCGCGCAGCGCCTCTCGCAGCGGCAGCCGGCTCGGGCCCGCCGCGCCGCTGGTAACCGCCTCTCCTCTGCCCAATCCTGTCTTGACATGGCTCGTATGGCATCATTGTCGCATAAGCCACATTAAAGAGGTAGCAGCCAGCGTTTACAATTTTATCAGCGGTTTCAGGGTCATAATGCAGCATACGATGAACTAAAAGACATCTGCATGGACAATAAAATTTGTACCTATTAGTTTATTGTTTGGGTTAGATGTAACACGCGGGAAACATAAACTGCCCTAAAACACGCGGACGAAGGAGCGACGATTCTCTCACTTCATAGGGAAATTTATTTTCTTATTCATAACATCCGAGCGGGTTATCGCATCTACCACCTGGTGGATCGCTCTTGACGTGCTGGGTTGGCTGACACTCGTTCTTGGCATCACCTACTACAGTTTGGTAGCTGCCGGTGGTCAAAAACACCTGTCATACTGTGTCACTGTGTCACGAGCATCTAAAACGAATAAGAAATTAATAAGCAGTGATTTTTTATTAAATATTATCATTCCTATTAGTTTCGTCTATAAAACCCCTTCCTGTTTGCTGCATATGTTCAAGAGGTTTTTGTCATTAGGTATTAGCTGTTCTGTGTTGTGCTTGATGCCCTCTCTGCTGGTCATCGTACTGACAGACTGGATATTGAGTTCACGTTCCACGCAAATATGTGAAAACAGTGCAGCTAGTGCCAAACGGCGGGATTGTGACTCTATAATCCACATCAAGCTCAAGGGACTAGCCTTTATACAAGAGCATCATTATGTCTGTGGTACTCCATGGCTGCGTGACTTGATCGGCGCTGACTAAGTATGTTCGTTTACTTCACGCCAACGAAATGAAAATGCTGCGGTGGGTATGTAGCGTTACGCGACTCGACCGAGACCATAATGGTTACATCCATGAGAACCTTAGCGCGAGAGACATCGATAATATGGTTAAGAAGGCTCCTAAACCTAAAGAGCGTCGGTGGCCGAGTGGTTAAGGTATCCGACTCGTAAGCGAGGGGTTCCGGGTTCGAATCCCACTGCGGCCATGTGCCAATGACTCTTTTCTGAGTTAAGTACATTAGTTGAATGCTAACCGACGCTCTTACGGCGAGGGAAAACATCGTGATGAAATCTGCACATTCAGGCGACTGAATGTGTTACCATGATTCAATCTTCCATTGGTATGGTCACAGAGGTCAGATGGCACTCGCTCCACTGTAATGACCTGACCTGCCAAATCCTGGATCATGGTGAAGGCGGACCCCGGGAGCGGCACAACCGGTACATTAACGCCAAGGTGATTATTTTATTATTTTAAAGACCTAAATCTGTCCGTATTAGGAAGAAGCGATGGGCTACGACGATGCGAAGGTGCCGATGACCGCACGAATTTGAGCCTATCCAGCCCTTATGATTATTAGTTATTTTTTAAACATAAAAGAGCTACGTACCTCCCTTTGGCATCAAACACTAGTTACATGACTTTGTCTCTACGTCCCATCGATCCTGTCTTCTTGGCGAAGAAACGTATGAAGCGGCTGTATTAATGAGGTCCATGGTTTGTTCTTCTATTGAGGCGGTAGCGCTTGACAAAAGCAGATTCTGATGAGGAGGAAGCCCTATTTAGGGACCGAGTTTGTAGATTCCTTTTCCGAGTCTTGCCTGCATCACCTCTGATCTGATCTGCATCGAGCGCCACCGCCGCTTCATCCATCCATTGGATTCCTAGCATCTATTTTTATTTAATTTTATAATTTTTTAAGTAAGAATTCACTACCGTTCTTTGTCAAATTGTATTGAATATCACGTCTGATGGAATACTTTCATCTGACAGTAGTATAGTAGCAACTTTAATTTAACTCCAACTCCAAGAGTTCAGAGCTCGATCACAGTAATATCAGAGTTACATCAGAGTAACATCAGAGTAACATTGCAGTTAAATCATTGTTCGATCATACCGTTGACACTTTTCGTTGACAGAATTTAAGGCAGTTTGACAACTAAGAAGGATGCAACTTAGCAATGCAACCATAATGCAACTAGAGTACCAGAAAACTTATTATGGAACAGTTCTAACTCATGAAAGTTGCAACTCAATATCTGTCATTTGAATAACAATCACATGGAAGTTGCAACTCGATATCTGTCATTAGATTAACAATCACACGTTTGACATGCGATGCAATTGTAATGTTACTGCAACTGAGACGATTTCCGTACCAGAATCGAAGCCCAGGTGGCTGTACACTGCGGCAATCGCCTGGTGGACTAGAACCAAGCTGGCCACGTCAATTAACAAGTTACAGCGATTACAGAGGATGGCCTCTACCGCCATTACTGGTTGCATGCGCTCAACACCATCAGCAGCCCTTGAGGTACTACTGGGACTGCCACCGCTTGACCTGCATATACAGCAGAAGGCAATGATGCATACACTCAGACTCAAGGTATCAAACCTCTGGTGCAACAAACTTGAATTTCACCATACTTTGTGGGAAACAATAGTGGCAAACAACCCATTGTTTGAGGCCAAGTGTGACAGAACTCCGAAGCAGTTCACATTTGGCAAAAGATACCAAATCCAGACTGCTGAGACGGAGACAGACTGGTCTGGGATACGAGAAGTCCGAATATACACGGATGGATCAAAGACCGACCTGGGCACAGGAGCGGGAATCCTCTCGCTTGATCTGAATTTCAGATCATCACTAACATTAGGAGAGCATAGTACCGTCTTTCAATGCGAATGTGTGGCGATCACACAGGCTGCTCGGCTAATGCAGCGCCTTGGCGTACGCGACCAAGGCGTCAGAATACTATCAGATAGCATGTCCGTACTGAAAGCTCTAATGGGCAACAGCATTAACAGTTCCTTGATCCTGGAGTGTCACCGTGCACTAGAGGACATCTCCTCGGTTAACAGGGTCACTCTACAATGGATTAAGGGTCATAGCAACTCAATGGGCCACGATGCCGCCGATGAGCTAGCAAGGAGGGGGATCAGGGATGAGGATTGCCGGTCCCGCCCCATTTCTACCCCTTTCTTTCAACACACTACGCTCGTGGGTGAGCAAACATGCAAATGGCCAGCACAACAAGCAAGCAGCTGGGGAAACACATCTAAATGTAGGCAGTCTAAGTTAGTGGTGAGCGAAAGATCACCTAAGTTAACTAAAAGACTACTGGACCTAAAACGGAGAGAAATTAAGACAGTAGTTGGTACAATTACAGGGCACCTCCCCCTGAACAAACTACTGCATAACATCGGAGCTACAGACAGCCCCCTGTGCAGGGGATGTTTAGTAGCTGAGGAAACAACAGCTCACGTGGTCCTGGAGTGTGAGCTCAGTGTTTAGCTCCTAAAGGACTACAGAGCTAAAGCCTCAATAGGAACAGGGTCTTTTCGAGAAGTCTGTGAATGTCCCAAGAGACTAATAGATTTCTGGAAGGAGCTGGGCTTTCTACAATAGCCGGCTCTCAATCACGTATAAAGAACCGAATTTGAGTCCAAGTACGGAAAATGGGAGCCCCAAAGTATGCCTGACGAGATGATCGGAATATATGTGACGGTTTGAGCGAAGTAGACAATAAGTCACTGGTTCGTTTGATGTCAAGGTTTTGCTGGACGCATGAGCAGGACATGTGGTCTATATGTTCATGTGTTGGCCTGGTGTGTAGGTTTGGAAGAAGAGCCCAGGTTTTTCCTATCGATTAGGCTATTTCAGAGACCTGAAGGTCCATATTTCACAATTCATAAGGGTCAGGACTATGTTAGGCGATTCCGCAACCATAAGGTTAGGAGTGGCCACAGAAGAAAGAAGAATCCGTTGCCGTTTCGAGTGCTGTCAAAGCTAAGTCGCATGTTTACTTTATACTTTGTTTGATTTCTTGTGCGAATTTTATAAATTGTTTTACCTATTTCGACAAAATCCGCACATAATCTTTAATTGCTTTTGATGGTTGATTTTACTTTTATTTACGTGATCTAAATTTTATGCATTTGCGAATATCTTCCGAATTGAATACGGTTGATTTACAGAGTATTGCTATAAACTAACAAATTCCTCGTGACGTTTTTGAAAATGTTTACACAACGAAATGGGTCTGAAAATTTAATTCGATAACTAGACGATCACTCGCTTACGGCCAAATCACAATATGTGAAATGAGGTTTATTATATTATGTCTACTCTTATGGGTAGATACTCGTATGTGTGTATTTCAGAAGAGCGTCGGTAGCCGGGCGGTTGAGTTCCGGGTTCGAATCCCGCTGCGGCCATGTACCAATGACTATTTTCTGAGTTATGTACATTAGTTGAACACTAACTGATGCTCTTACTGTGAGGGAAAACATCGTGATGAAACCTGCAAATTCAGGCAACTGAATTTGTAACCATGATTCAATCTGGTCAGGTTCCCATGGTAGCAGGGTCACGGAGGTCAGATGGCAGTCGCCCCACTGTAATTACCTGATCGCCAAATCTTGGATCATGGTAAAGGCGGACCCTGGGCCCTGGCTCTCGAGAGCACAACCGGGACATTAACGCCAAGATGATGATAACTCCTATGTGTGTATTTATACAGATATACAGGTATATTAGGGTGACTGAAAAGTTACAGTACGTACTAGTACTGTCCGTGTGTCAGTTCGATAGAATCTTCAAAATACTAGATACGTGTTGGGACTTCGAAGCCTAACCTGGTTTTTAGAAGTACGAGGTTAAACTTGTTCCTAAAACCTATTCTAGTATATACGTCTCACCTCTAAAGGTAAGATGAGACTTGGTAGCGGGTCACGTGGTTCGACTTGCGCTGTAGACGATTTCTTGGTGACATGACATTGGCGGTATACGGGGCGGGAGGGGAGTTGCCGGTCGTTTAGGGGTGAGGCAAGCGGCGTGCGGGCCGAGGTACGGCGCGCCCGCACGCGCGGCGGCCGTCTGACGCCCCCCGAATCCCGCGCATACCCCCGTTGTGGTCCGCTAGTACTAAGGAGTGCAAAAGTTGGTAGTTGTTTTGCTCTCCTTTGATTTCGTTAGGTTAGGTTAGGTAAATTATGCCTCGAAGTAAAACTTTTAATCGACAATGTACAAAACTTGTGCACGCCGTATACGCTTTATGCGCTTATTCGCATGACTGAGTTTAGTAGACTAAATGATTCAGTTACTAAATTTAGACAAGAAATTATGGATTCTGAATTTAGAAGCCTAATTAGAAACGCATTTAGGAAAGGTGCAATAGCATTTAGTAACTTAATTCAGATGGTTCGTTCTAATTTTTGCCTAGTAATTAACTATGCGAATTTAATCTTGTTACATTAGGCACACTATTTTGTATTTTTATCATTGAAATTTAAGTTAATAAATTATACTAAAGCCTTTTAAAAAAATATATTTATAATAAATACTAGTAAACATTATTATCGCTCACTTAAAAGCGAGTGAAGCAGAGCACGGCATCGACAATTTCAAAGCGCTTCAAAAACGTACAGCGGCCGCAACTAAAACGTCAAACAGCGAAGTGAATTGTAAATTTTACTAAATATTTTTATTTACGCCTTTGTATTTCAATTTAGATTGTGAGCGCGAGTGTACCTGCGCGAAATCCCCTCTACTGCCATTTGACAGGTCTCTTCTTTCATGACGCGGATACCCGGTCGGCAGGTAAAAGTTATTGGCTTACCCGGAGTGACCTGAACATAATTTGGATTTTTATTGAATTTTTGGGAGTTTTTTCGGGAATAGTGTGGGGTATGTAATTTCATAAGTTGAGTTTTCGATTCGACCTCGAGCGAGAGGAGCCTGTGCTATCTTGAGGGTGGAAAAAAACCTCGAAATTTTTGGATTTTTTCGGACTTGTAGGTAAAAACTTTTCGGAAGCGTACTTATTTTATGCATATTACCAAAGTTGTCAATTTATCCACCCAGTCTAAATGCAAATCTTCATATTCTGCATGATTCATATTTCGTATGCATCGGTATGCTAGACTTTCTGTCAACGCCACGCCCCGTAGTCTCTCGCTGAGGTATAAACCCTTGAGATGACATCGGGGAATCCACAGGCTCAGCCGAAAAAACAATGAAGACTCCGTTTCACCCCCCCGCACCCCGCAACACCCCTGCCCTGCCGTGGCCAGAGGCAAATAAATCATGTCAACTCTCCACGACACGTAAAGGTTAATGTATAACCTAGACAATTTGCATATTATACACGAGTATGGTGATTTTGGTAAGTTTTACAAGTGGGCGTAACGAGCGCTGGTAATTTTAAATAGGTATGTAGATTTTCATGTTTAATATCTACGTCACACTTATTTATACCCCCCCGGCTTCGCATATATTTTCTTTCAAATAAAATGCACATATTATACAAAACAACTTTTTTCTTTAAATTTTATTAACTGACGGCGAAAACACAACAAACTTCATTGAATAGAATAGAAAGGTTTTTTACATCAAAGGCGCCACGACACGACGATATAAAAAAAAGTCTAGTAAAAAATTATTTAACAAACAACAGACAAAGGATTAACACATAAATGACTTTATATTTGTTTCTACGTAAAATCGCGTTTGTTACACATATTATTGTATTAAACGGTACTCACACGCGACATACCTTTACGCACTCCACCACCAATTCTTCCTTCGTACTTTTACCATTGCAGTCTACTCGTGATCGCGGTGGGTAAGTGAAACGTCGGGAAAACAAATGGAAAAGATACCGCGGTGTGAGTCCCGTTTAATACAATCATCATCATCTTGGCGTTAATGTCCCGGTTGTGCTCTCGCGCACGAGGGCCCGGGGTCCGCCTTGACCATGATCCAGATTTTTTCAGGTCAGGTAATTACATTGGAGCGACTGCCGTCTGACCTCCATGACCCTGCTAACAAGGGAAACTGACCAGATTGGATCCCGTTTAATACAATAATATGTTATTATAGGTACTATGACGATCGGTAGGATAACGATTATCAGCTTAGATTGTACCTATAGTGGTTAATTTCTCTATGGCTTAGATTGCAGTGACAACAATATAAAGATAATACACCTGGAGTTATGGATGAGGATGATCATGCTACATTTTCTGGTTATTCATATTACCCAGCATTATAAACTCAAAGTTACTGGTCATGGCTGAATTCACTAATATTTTTTGCGTTGTGAGGTATATCTGTAGCCAGACTGTCCGTCCGATAAATTAGAAAGCGGCCTTCATCGTCGAATGGACTGAGCAAAGAAAGATACCGGGAGTTCGTAGAATCCGATCATGCGATCCGTTTCCATTACTAACGAAAAACTTCAAAACTGTCTACATTACCAAACCAGTAACTTACTAAAAAATGTTCTGTTAAAAAACTAAATTTGAAAAGCTCTGGGACTATATTTATTACTTTATTTAGAAAATAATACTTACACCGATAACTATCCGAACACTTTGCTGGTTGACAATAGAGCGACTCGGCCCAGTGTGACCACATACCATAAACATACATGAAATTATCTATTTGTAATCCAAAACATACAAAAATGAAATTCTAAGGTACTCTCCTAAATGACTACAGTCGTTCGACCACAGTCGTGCCGTTCACAATTAGGACAGCGCCTAACACTCCCTCATTATAACTCTCCGCGACGCTAGAATACGAATTCCATAAGACATTTAAACAATCGAGTTTCCTACAGCGTACCTTGGTTTACTAGTATAACATTTGTTAACTGGTTACGAGTTTTAGCTTCTAAATGGGACGAATGTTAATTCCTATAATGACCGAGATGGTATAAAACATTATGCACTCTTTAAATTATAATGATTGAAAAGTATTCTCAAAAAAACTCGTGTTTCAACAGTCGTGTCGTAGTTGCAGCCACCGTACAGAATTGGTCGTAACTTGTACAACTAACCGTCTGCATATTTTATGCGTGACAAGGAGTGATTGACAACAAAACCGCCTGTCCTGACCGCTGTCAAGCGCCCTTTGCAAGCGATATTTTACTGACACGGCATACACATGAATTCGCAAAAGCGAAATTGCGAATAATTCGCTGCAGAGAGCGTTTTAAGGATGACTGCCTTCGCATTTATGTTTGGTCGACATTCGCTCTCGGGCGTGTAAAGTTTCTTTACCAACTATTTTATAATTTTAGCTTTTATTATCTTCCATCAGACAGGCCGTAACCTTGTTTGCCACCTTAGTGGTAATGGTATCATGGGAGTTTCTAAAGTAATATATGTAATAGGGAGTTTAAGCTTGTATTTTGGCAGTATAAGGGGTCTGCACAATGATTTGACAAGATTGACCAGCGATTTCTTTACGCACAAGAGCTTGAAGAATGTTTGTTATTTATCGTGCGAATCTCAATACAGTGAGTGGGCCTTTTTGGAAAGTGGAAAGATTGTTAAATCAGTAAAGTAGAGAGTTATAGAAGATATCGTCGGTCGGACTCATTACCGAAACATTTCCGAAATCACGTGTTTTGAGATAAGTATGTAGAATGGTAGAGAATTGAATGATTTTTCCAAATTACTAAAAGTCCAACTCATATTTTCGTTCTTATTGACAGAATACTATTTATTCTTATTAAGAAATATAGATTTTAGCGATCTCTTCGTTTTCATTATCAGTTTATTTTGAAATGTCCCGCTACCACTATAAATTTTAAAGTGCAACCGTGATTCTCTGAAATTCTTAACTTGATTATTGTTTATTCATGTTTTGTGCCAGTCGCGCTTTGAATGCTCAGTCTAGTGGTTAGACGCAGCTTCAGTTTTGATTTTTTTTTAATTGTAAAAATGAGCTCCAGAGCTAAAAAAATTGTTAAATTAGCAATGAATAGGAAAATAATTATAGGAAAATATTAAAGAGTAATGACATGCAAACGAATGAAATGCAATTTAGAAATATTCCAATTGGTTATTAGATTTCAGAAAATTTTCATATCATTATTGGAACATTTAAAAAAAATACTAATAACATAAAAACTGTGAAGTATATCTTAAATCTTAGTAATACACAATAAACTTGTCTATAATTTGCATATTGTTCAATAAACAAAAAAACAAAATGATCTCTAGATAAAGCAAAATAGCATTTGAATATTTTCAAAAACTTTAAACCTCAATTACTCAGATCAGTATATTTTGAAATGTTCCAATACTGTTTCCGCCGACGATATCACCAGATCTTCTTAAACATAGATTTAATCAAAGCAGCATGTTTTGATATCAGCAATCAAATTCCTTGAAGGAGGAGTCTGACAAGGACAATTAATTTTTATCATAGATAATTACAGTCTGTCTCATGATATGAAAGCAAAGCATTTTATCTCTCTATACAATATCCTGCAAGTAAGCCACGACCGTAATACTAATAACTTGCACCCCAAAATATTTTCAGAAAACCAACAGTTAACAAGAAAATATATGCAACTTGGATTACGCGCCTCTGTTAAGCTTATTGACGGATATCATAATACCAGCAGTGGGCTGGATCTAGAAGTATTCCTTTACCAAAGAAATGCTCCGGTAGGAGTATTGCTAGACGCCACGTGTGAACAAGCACAATTGGCGCTTGATGAGGTAAGGGCAAGCGCCATTGGCTTTAATCTGTACGAATCAGTATAAAGTAAAATAATAAAATAGTAGTAGGTTATATGCAGTACTATTTACACAATACAATACAATTAAAACAGTAATAAAAAACCTTACCTTAACAAGAAAAATCCTTAATTATACTAATACTAATATGTAATCAATATACTCTAAAAATAACTGTAGTAATTATGACTACTATTTAACGGTACGTACTTTGTAATATCATAAAGAAAAAAAATGTTTGTAAGAAAAAAATAGTTCGAATGTTGGGGATAATAGGTGCTTCATGATTTAATCACGTAAAAATAATGATCCTGAGGGATAGTCAAATGTAAACAGAGATCAAACTTTAAAGCGAGAACTACACTCTGAACAGAACTTAAATATTACTCATTTAAAAAGTCTTATTACAAGATTAAAGACATGAAACTTCAAAGGCTTAGTTTGGACAAGAGTTATTTTCTTTATATTGGAACATTTCCAAGACAACATAAATAAAGAGTTTTCTTCCATATGAAGCTGTCGGGGCAAGTTAACAGTCATTTCAGTCTATGGACTAGTTACAATTATCATTAAAATTATATCGTCATGGTTATAATCCTATAATTGTCTCGCCAATGACGATGAGGAACTGTATATACCTGTTATAGGTGACTTCTCACAAATGCCGACGAGGTCTAGTACAGACTTGCAGACGTATAGCCAAATCCCAAAATTTTGGTATCAGTATCTAGTTTCTATTAGGACTGCCTACAATTATACGTGGCAAACACAAGATTTCACGTATTTGAGAAAAACAGAAATTTGATCTCAGAGTTCGGTGGTTTTTCCGCTGTCAAATACAGAATTTCCGTACATTTTCATCTCTATTCTACTGCCGACCCTCCTCGTCGATCATATTTCTTGCCTGCATTCGGCCGGATTCGAGTTACATACACTTCTGCAGCATCCGCAGTACAAGGCGGCTACTAACGACTTGTAACCATTAAATAATTGCAAGAAAAGCTTTTTGTTTAAACATTTTCAGGCTTCAGATGATTACGTGAAATTATTTGATGCTATGCACGTGTGGATGGTGATTACACACATTGAGGAGGATAACGATTCGAATGGATTTATAGATGAAAAGTTCGCTCACTTGAATCTCAGTGTCGATGCGGATATCACAGTAATTATGAGACAAGGTAAACATTAAGCTGTTCTCGCTCACATAGTTCATATCAGTGCTCGGCGCCTGGCCAGTGAGTCAGTGTGTTGGAGCTCGCGTCGCTCTCGTGCGTTTCTTATTAGATTCTACTTCAATAAATAAATTTCAACGTGTACCACCATTTAGCCTCCTTCAAACGCAAATTTGAAGACGTTATGTATCGTGCCTTCAAATCACTGACTGTGCTCAATATTAGAATCAACTGAAATCTTTTAAATTCAGCAGTTGCTAATAAAAAATAACGTAGCTCACTATTTATTGTACGAACTATTGCCTTAGCATATTTAATTTCAGACGCACAATACCGTTTAATTGACGTGTTCAATTTTGGCAAAATTCAAGGCAGTACTTTAAGGACCGAACTCAAGGGGACTTGGAATAATGAAACCGGTGAATATGCAATCTCATAACAATTTATCTTTATTTAGTTAATAGTTGTGCAAATATTTTCTAAGTGTAATAAAAATTTTAGGGCTGAAAATTTTACTTGACGGGTTCAAATACTACCACCGTTGGGATTTTCACAATTTGACTTTAAGAGGGGTGACTGTGGTGAGTAAATCTTATTCTTCCCTTTGTTATATTGTGGCATTCATTCAAATGGAACTATTTACTTATTTTTGGACCACAATTTGATGTGGCTCTAGTGAACTTTTAAGCAAAAAAGCTACATATATTTAAAAATTGCTGTACTCTTCCATCTTTAATTTACTTCTAAATGTACATGAAGGTGCTGAACAGTCCCAGGGTCTTTGATAAGTCTTTGCTTACCGACGTGCGCTACACGCCCAACGGCGGCGTCTCCGTTATGACAAAGATAGCTGGTATCTTGCTCGACGTCATCAAATATGAGCATAATTTCAGGTACGAATTGATTGCATTATTGTTTGGCAATTATGTGTGCCGATTGGACGAATGACCTAATCTATCTATCTGATGGTTATTGAAATTAACAGGTTCAATATCACTGTGACTGGACTTTGGATTGGAGCACCTCAGAGGAATTCTACTCTGGTAAGTATTGCATATTTTACATTTTAATAATATCACAACATGGTAACATCTTTTTATAGATCGACCACACAAAAGAATCATCGTCAGCAGGTCAAGATGTCCAAATTCTTAAGCCAAGGAGCATTTTCTCGAAAAAACACTTGTGCTCCCTGCTCCTCTTGCATTCAGCTCCGAAATTTTGCCCTTTCCACGTATATATACTTATTACTTAGCATGCTAAAAAAAGCAGAGTTAAGAATGAATGTTTTGTAGGCGTTTCGTCTTTACAGGCTGTCACCAATACACTTTTCTGGCACGAGCAGGATATTTCGTACACGTCCTGCAGGATCTTTCCTCAGTGGATGGAGTGGATGGATCCATTTCTAGCACCCGTTACGAAGCTTGAGTAACAACTGAATTTCTAAAGAATTAATTATTTCAGCACTTACTAGAAATATAAGTAGAACTTGGTATATAGAACAGTTTGGTATCAAACGTCCTGTAAGCAGATCTGATCCTTCATCAATATAATCTGGGCCTTTTTATGACACTCAACGACACCCAATTGCAAGGGGTTTGTGCTATTCCACTTCGATGGGCTACATGGTCAGTGAACCTGCGAGCGAATTACCATCATCATTATCTCATCAGTTCTAGCACGACCACTGTTCTAAAACAACTTGGTAACATCTTGTTACAGTTTTTTATTGTAAAGGGAGGCAAACGAGCCAGCTGATGGAAAGTGATCACGGCCGCCTTTAAACACCCGCAATTTCGTTGCCGCTCCTTGTCAAAATTGAAAATCATAAAACATATGAGCAAAGGCGGCCTTATCGCTACAAGCGATCTCTTCCAGGCAACCTTTACAGAAATTGAGACAGGAATATTACAGCAGGTAGTGTAGAGCCACGGGATACAAGATAATGCGTTGTGCATTTATCTAAACACCAACAAACAGCCAAAAACATGATATAATCGTACTTATGTAGGAATACTTAAATAAAGTCTCACAAATCTTTCGCTAAAAGGCATTTACGAAGTTTTGACTTAAAACTAGATAATAACGGGAACGGAGCAGTAGTAGAGTAGGACATTGAATATTTCTTTCAATCGTTAGATGGGATAGTGATTGGAAAGTAAGAAGGGAACACACGGTAATACACACGGGTGGTGGCTGTCCCAGGGCCAGAGCAAATCCACCCCGGGCTGACAACAGGCAACCAGACCGTGCACAACAAAGCCTCAGTAATATGTACTCTTCAACCTCAACAGAACAAAGTTCTTCTATCGCATCCCGAACCCGAGCGTTGGTTCTTACGAGAATCGTTTCCTGTCCCCGCTGTCTGGCAGCGTGTGGGCATGCGCCATCGCGGCGGGAGTCGCCAGCGCTCTGACACTGGCTCTGGCTTCTGCTGCGGAGCGCCGCCCGCGCGCCGCCGAGTACGCTCTCTTTAGCGTGCTGGCTGCCACCTGCCAACAAGGTCGGTGGCTTAATTACCATCAACATCGGGACTACCATTATAATGGTCACTATGACTACCACAGCAACCACTACCATTATCATCGTAATCACAATCATCACTGTCACTATTACCACGATCTGCTAATACGCTGCTAAGACTATATCGTCATTGTCAGCGTTATTTACAAGATCGTTAACATTTTCGTCATCATCACCACCATAAATGTCACTAAAATCAAGACCTATCAACAAGGTCTACATCGTCACTGTTTGTACTATGTTCATCATTAGCCGGCCGTGTACCACCAATCGTGTGCGACTTTGGCTTATTTTGATAAAATAGGCCCACGATTTTGGCACAATTTATCCCAAATTTTTATGCAATATTTGTGTGTATACTAATGACAGAAAGCTTATTTTCGGGCGCTACGCAGTGGCCATGCAGATGCGACTCGTACGCGATGAGAAGCGGTGACTTATAAATGGGCCCTTATTTTTCAGCTTACGAAGATGGAGTTCAACTGTTGGACGAAGCAACGTCTACCGGAGGTATTTTAACTGTTAAAGCCATTGGTTTTATGGATTTGCCATTTTAACCATTATTCTAGTAAAGTTGATTGATTGAGTAGTATTCTTTCTTCTGTTGGCGGCACCGTGCACCGTTGATTCGGGCGGTAAGTCAAACTGTCAAGGTGACAGTGACAGTCAGTCCAATGCTGGGACTAATAATGTCTGGAAGGCACACCGGCTCAATGTTGCCACGGCCCGCAGCCCTATTTTTCTAAATGTTATTTGTAAACATTATTTTGTGTTTTATGACGTTCATAAGAGTTTTGTAAACCTAAATTGAATAAAAATTATTTGACTTTGACTTTGTTTTGTTTTTTTGTATAATGTTTCTTTTTTTGCTGATTGCTCTCTTTTAATGCAGGTCGTCGTGTGGCAATGCTGGTGTTAGGCCTGACGAGCATGCTCATGTACAACTACTATACCAGCAGTGTGGTCTCCTGGCTCCTCAGCGCTTCCGCGCCAACGCTCTCCTCCTTGGACGGACTCATCAATAGCGACCTGGAACTCGTATTTGAGGATATCGGCTATACGTGGGGCTGGCTTAACGTTAGTAAAGGTTACTTCAAAATAAGTACAATTGCATTCACTAATATCTCATTATATAGTGTGAAGTAGCAGTAGAGGCTATTTAAGGTAACTAGGTTAGAGACAAAAAAATTCATGGACATAAAAATGGGCAGTTTGCCAATTTGCCAATTTGCACAGCACTGTTTCACAAAGACATTTACGTGTTTATTTCAAGTATAGTAGTAGTATAGTATATTACACTGTGTTAGGAAACCGGATTAAATGCGTGACTTGAGAGTTAAGACGAAATGCCTTTTACCTTTTTTAGAACCCAGGCTTCTTCTACTATAGCGGCTTCAAGAATCCAAAAGAAGATCTTTTAAGAGAGAAGAAGATAACAAAAGGAAAACGTACTGTGCCTCTAATGCAGTCAGCCAAGGATGGAATCGAACTAATACGCACTGGAGGTAACGAAACGTCTCCTAGAACAGGTTGTCTGTAACTTATATTTCTTTAAAACGTTTAACATTGTATCGCTCTACTATATACTGTCGGCCTTTCGGACTGCGAGCGTTGATAAAACAGCGAGAGGCCATGGACAAATACTTTTCTGGTTCGAGTCTTCCATCCATCCACTCCATCCATCTATTCTATTCTAGGCCTGGCAATGATAGCTTCGGTGGTAATAATGTCGCCTTTTGTATTGTAAATATTTTTACATTTATTAATGTTGCAACAAAGATGGTGTAAGCGCATACACAACTAGCTTCTGTCATCAATGGGCTATCAGGTATTTTCTCCTTGGTAAGCGTAAGCGTATTTCTGTGCAAGTTTTAAGCGGGCAACGTATTGGTGACTCCCCTGGTGTTGCTAATGTCCATAGGCTGCGGTGACCACTTTCCATCAGGTGGCCCGCTTGCCTGTTTGTCTGCTGTGTAACATAAAAAAAAAAGTTTGACAATTGATTCATTTCTTTTATTCAGCGTACGCATACCACAGCGAGCCGTACACTGCGAGTCAGGAGATCGGGCGGCGTTTCGACGACCGCGAGTTGTGCGAGCTGGGCGCGCTGCAGATGATGATACCTTCGCACGCCTACGTCATGGGGCAGAAGCGGAGCCCCTATAAGCAGTTCTTCGTTTGGAGGTATTTTGTTTAGAAGAAATCGTTTCACGGGCAAATGAGAGGTAGCCTATAAGGCAAAGGTCTTCAACCCGCGGCCCGCTAATCGCTTGCGGCCCGTGGTGGCATCCTTGGCGGCCCGATATTAATTTAATTCAATAGCTGAGGACAAACAACCAAATTTATATTGTCAATCAAATAAATTGGTATTGTCACTATAGTTTAAGAGCATTGCAAAAAATGTAAATCTGTTGGCAAATAAAAAAAAATACAAATTAAGATAAAATAACACCAAAAATAATAACATAAAAAAGAAATTAAAAACAAAAATAACATGAACTGACTGATAATAACGATCCTGCTATACCTTATCTCTCCCTTTTTATGATGATCAGTGAACTTAATCTTGCGCGTACGCAGTTTGATGCGCGTCTTCGAGCGCGGTCACACGCGCCTATGGCAATCTCGAGTGGTGGGCACGGTGCCGGCGTGCGGGGGGCACTCTCCTCGAGCGCTCGCTCTCGGCCAGGCCGCGCCCGCGTTCGCTGTGCTCGCTGTGTGCGCTGTGCTCGCTACCGTCGTGCTCGCTGCAGAGATCCTGCACTATCGGTGCGTATGGTCGACTGGTCGTAGAACACCCGACACAGTCTAATAATCAAATGTTTTTTTTTTCAAAACTTAATATAATAAAATAGGCTTCTGATACCTATTTTATACCTATAACCCTAATCCAATCTGGCCAATTATACTAGTAGCACTGAAATAGAACTCCAACAGAGCTCCACTATAGAGGCATATCTCATTGGGATTAGCGAATTTCGTGTAGATTGACACGAACAAAACGATTGACTCAATTCTCTGCTAAATGGAGTAAATTCAACTTCACACAATTTATCATCGAAATCTGCGCAAAAAACGTAGGTAGTCAATTTGGTATGATGAATGTTAAACACAAACTCTGCTCTAAAATTAATGTTTGAAATATTTCATGTTTGAATTCTGAAACGGTATATTTAAACTATTTTAAAAGAATGGGATGCATTGTTTTTAAGCTAAATGCATTTAAGCTAATGTAATCAGCTTATTGTGTTATTTTATTTATGTTTACAAATCAATATTGTAAATATCCTACGCAATAAGATTTGCAAGTTTGGATGATTGTTTGTTATTTAATCCAGATAAACCGTTAAATGGGGCTGTTCGTATTGTTTCTTTTTAGTATATACCTTCCCAATACTTATCTCCTAGTGCCTTTGCCTGGTACTGTACTTTTAAAATCGATTTCCCTAGGTTGCGAATGTCCTGGACCACGATGACAACATCCTCCCTAGGCAATGAAAAATACCATTATAATTTACTTCAAAAGGCCGGGCACAGGGAAAAAACATGCATTATCCTACCTAACGAGTAAATATTGAGAAAAACGCAGTAGAAAGTTTTTGTATTTTACATAAATTTCGGTGCATTACGCGGCATGTTTGTTACGTATTCTTGTAAACTAATGACTAAATGAAGGTGACGTAGATGAATTTTATGTTATCATATAAAGAAAAAAAATTTGAAAATTGGGACATTGCATGTTTTTCCCCTCCCTTTCTTAGTCATCAACCATAATTTCTGGGCCAGATACCTAATTAGTATGTGCTATCCATCGAGTCGGTACGCTTCGGCTCGAATCTCCCAGCGCCATCTGAGCGCCCGAATATTCGGCATTCCGTTACTGGTTTGAGCCAAACATCCCGCAAGAATGCCCTGCCAGCCGCAAACCTCACTGTGCATATTGAGATGTAGCTCCCAGTAACTTACGTTCTTAAGGATATCTCTGTCAATAACATTGATCTAGGAAACTGAAATAGTTTATCCATTCAGAGAGAAATGTTACAGCACGTGGAGGCTGTCTGCCGAAAGACACAAGTCAACTGCGTATGAAACATTTCAGCCCAATCGGTTATCGGGAATTAAAATATTCATCTTGACGTCAATATGCTAGTTTTGCTCTCGCATCGAGGGCTTGGTGTCCGTCTAGCTAGACTATGATTCAGGATTTGGCACATCAGGTTATTACAGTAGAGCGACAGCCATCTGACCTCCATGACCCTGTTACAGGGAAACTTGACCAGATTGAATAACGCTTACACATTCAGTTTCTTTTATGTCAAACGGTCGACCACATTTATTGCAATGGTAATATAATTGAAAATGAATTCTGCCTTTGTGGATGCAGAAAATTTTTTTTCGACCCATGTTAAAAGTTGTTTGTTGTCATAAGCATTTGCGTACCTCTTCATATCAATATTTAATTTATAGTCATTCTGTATAAAGGCTTCGATTAAAAAAAGGACCGTGAGCACAGTTAAACCCAAAGAGGAAGCTCTTTACGCAAATAAACCCAGTGAATATGTCATAAAAACAAATCACTGAACATTTTCTATGTATACCTATTCATCATTATCATCATCATCATTGTCACAGCCTATAACAGTCCACTGCAGGACTTAAAGTCTCTCCCAGGGGAGATTATTGCCATAATCTCCATACTTGGCAGGTGTATTTGACATCGCAGAAAACGCTACTGGCCATTTTCCAGTCTACGGTGACTCTATATCTTTTGCCTCGAAAATATTAGTCGCCTTGTACGACGAGTAAATGCTATTCTGCTCTGCCACACTTTGACAGCGCTTCCCGTCTCCACAGACGGGTCGAGCGCGCATTTAGCCGCCGAACAACTAGCAACTATCAACATCAAACATTAACACAACTTCTACAGCCTTTGTTTACTAACATTGTGTTAGAAATACAATGTTAGTAAATAAATGACATAAAAAACACAAACTATCCGCTAATTGTAGGTAGCACGTAGCCCAACGTTGGGACTAGCTAGTACCAGCGTTAGGTTTGCCCAAAAATTTCAATAAACAGTGGCAACTACCCACATGCCGTGCCACATCCCAACCCACTTCATCCCCGTATTAACCGCAGTGCGACCGTCAACAAATCAACAACGCTAGCCTACTCGCCTGCCCCCTTGCCGCTTGATGCCGCCCGCTCGCTGGTCATCTGCCTCCCCTAACGGGGTCCCACTAGGCAGGTTGATACCGCGCCGAGGGCGTCAAAGAAGCCCTGGCGAGGGAGCGTAAACAGACCGCTTGGTGTGAACGACACCACAAGGGGAAATCACACTCCGCTCACAGTGGCTCAGAGAAGAAGCTCGGACACGAGGATAGACCTCATAGTCTCGTAGACCTGCCTCCACATTCAACAGGAGGAAGAAGACCCACAAAACGATACACTTTGACACCACACGGCCAAACTAGTTAACAAACTAGTGGCAAAGTAACTAGTAGTAAATAATTGGGCTATCATTGTGATGAACCTGCATAGCCGATAGGCTGCCAGTTCTGTGTTGTGACAGTGCTATGTGCAGGTCGACACTGGACATACCCGGGGCCCTCGCATGCGAAAACACAACCAGGACTGTCGTCAAAATGATGATTATAATTAGGGAAATAGGATTGTAATTTAACTAATGTGTGTAATGTACCTGATTTAATGAAAGTATTTAAACTTGTTTTCAGGTACATGCAAAGAAGCAAGAAACGGGTTGCCTTTTGTAGTCAGAAACTGAAACGAAGAAAGCTTTTTCCAAGTATGGAAAACATAAAGTAGTGTTGTGTTAATTAGACGCGAAATCTCTTTCTTAAAAGATGGAAGGGTAGGGAGAGCTTCAACTTTGTAATAAAAAAATGTAGTTTTTAGTGTAGATAATTAGGAACACGTTTTGCGAACAAAATATGTTTTAGACTTGCACCAAATTCAAGAATTCTTAAACACATTTAAGAATTACGATTAACGTCATTTTCTTGAAATTTAGGGCGGCTTACACAAAATTCTAAAACTTATTTAAGTTGATACTTAAACAAAAAACTTCATAGATAAGAACGTTTTAATGTCATTCGTAAACGTGTTTCAGAATTTGGTGTAAGTGGGGTTTAGTGTTTATCTTAAATACGATTAAGACTTTGGTGCTAGCCTAATTATAATTATTATTATTCAATTATTTCAGACCATATAAATACGATTTTTAACAGTCCATATTATATTATATTGTGTTAGTAAATTTACCTATAAATAAATAAAAATTAATATACACAAAAAATAAATAAAATTGTCAAACATTTTCAGTTAAAAAAATATGGTTAATCGTTATCCTACGGTCTGGTGGTCCCAAAGAAGAAATTCCACTATCTCATATAGTTTCAGATTTCTTCAACTGTCCCATTCAGATTGCTAACCCAGTACAAGTCTTCAAACTAGCCAATAGAACGAACCTAACTCTAATTAGCTGCATTTTGCTCGGCTTCGCACTGAGGCGCGGCTGGGAAGCGCGTCGCTCCAGCATTAGCATACAGATGGAAAACGTCAGCCGCTACGCTGTGTGCCGCGAGTACTGTGACGCATCTTACCTGTCGTGGACAAAAAATAACACGTTCTACCTTCGCGCGACGTAGATGCTCTAGAATTTCATTCTCTTTGTGGGTAATAGTTATCTTGGCTTTATTTACTCGACAGACAAAAAGACAGACCTGATAGAATGTGGTCACATTAGCTGCAACATCAGTAGGCTAAATACATAACTCTGTTGCCAATAATTCTCTGATTTCAATGATTGAAATTTGCGATTACGTTTGATCGATTTAATAGTTCTGCTTTGTTTGCAACTGAACGCAAATTGCAAAAGTAACAATTTCAATCATTGTAATCAGATAATTGTTGGCAACAGGGTTACGTAATCAGCCTACAGAGGTGTCACCAATGCGTTACAAATCTCAAAAAATCTTCTACGTTTCAGCTTTATCAGATTTGTGTCACTGATGTCTACTTAATAGTCTATGTATATTGGTAATAGTAATAAATCATATTAGAGTCAAAGTCATAATAAATAGCAAATGAAAATACTTGGTTACTGTACAAATAATTTAATTAAAAGTGCCCGCACAGAAGGGATATTGTAACTCCCTATCAAGGGTTTTGTTTAGCCTGACTTTATAAGTACGCGGAAAACAGAAAATAATATAGGTATTGGTTTTCCGGGAATTCGAAATAAACTAAAACAAAATGTTTCAGCGCAATTAAATCCCATAACAATAGAGAAATTGCCAAAAATTTCTCGTTTCCCAGAATTCCCGTTTCCCATTTGCCGGGAACAAAACTTTATCTTTATCCTATCCTACTTACTAATATTCTTTTTAATAGTATTACTAATACTAAACTATATATTAATACTAAACTATACTTTAGTATATACTATATAATCGAAAGTTGTTTAATGAATCTATGGATAGATCTATGTTTTTATTTCATACAATAACTACGGAACGGATTTTGATACAAATCAGTGTTGTAGATACTACCTGGAGAGGTTTTCCCTGGAGAGTACAACATGCGGTTCTTCAAGAAAGGGGCGAAAAGTTTTTACGGGGTCGGCAGCGCGTGGATGATGCCCCTTGTATTGCAAATGTCCATAGGTTGCGGTAACAACTTACCATCAGGCAGGCCGTAAGCTTGTTTGCCACGTTAGTGGTATAAAAAGATAGCTTAATAAATCTCTAACCCAGAATAACATAATACTTTAAATCAATGTAGTTCCAACGACATGAATGTAGTGACATCACGGATAGTTTAAGAATATTTCTTACCTTTTAGCCACAAACTACTGAACAGATTTTGAATAATTTGCAGTGTTGTAGCTTATAAGTATAACCCAGAGTACAGATGAAATTATCCGATACGATATGATGTCTCCGGGGGCGCACGTCATAACCGTGTTTTACGACGAAGTTGCGTGCAAAAGCTAGTATATAAAGGCCGTCTTGGCGTTAATGTCCCGGTTTTGCCCTCTCGCGTGAGGAGCCGGGGTCTACCGTGACCATGATCCAGGATTTGGCAGATTATTTAATTTCAGTGGAGCGACTGCCGTCTGATTTCCGTGACCCTGTTAATAAATCTGACCAGATGAAAAAGCTAGTGAACCTACAAAGACCTATCTAACCCAACCTAACTCTTTATACCTATAAAGAATAGCGTAAAATCCGAAACCATTAAAATTATGACTGAACTCTCAAAATCCACAACGAGGATTAGCCCGCACATCCATATGCTCACCATTAATTAGAGTTATCTAAACAGAATTTCTGTACGACGAGATATTTTCATAGCATTCCGTGGAGGCGGATTCCGTCTCGCCGATACGCTGCCGATCGCTGGTATTGTATCACTAATTAACTATCGAACCGTTTCGAAATTTAGACGGAGCAATTTCGAGAACACGGTTCGTGCTTACCCCTATTGTATGTATGTCAGGCAGTTATATTGGGGTGAAATGTAGACTGATTAATATCGCACTGCATTAAGCTGTGGTATCGCGATGTAGGTGTATAAAGTATTGGCGAGGAGATAGGCGTATTGCGCGGGAGTGCAACCGGGATTTAACACCAAGATGATAATGATCACAATGTAGGTATGAAGAGCGAGGATGTCCACCTGCTGGTTGGGTCACGTGTTCCGGAAGCCCCAGGGAGACGTGGAAAATAGGCCTGTCCTGAACCTGCCGGTATCAGAAAGGAGTCCCTGTGGGCGGCCCATAAAGCGATGTATTGACATCGCTGAGTCGGATGTATGAGCCCCGTTGGCTCGACAAGAAGATGCCGAAGACCGGGCGAAGTGGAGAAGTAAAGCGGATCCTGGCAGAAGCCCTGATAAGCGCAAAGATGATAATGATCACGATGTAGGTATGACGATGCAGTGGCCACTCATGATATGATTTGCACTGTAAGTCCAGTTGTAACACCTGCTACCTTTACTAATAGAAAAATTACTGAATGGACTTTGTGCTTAAAGCTTATAACCGGATGTAGCTTTTAGTTGGAGTAGTTCCCAGAAATTGAATGTTTCTGCGTTAATAACTCAATTTTAACCCAACGATAGTGGTAAACTCATCAAAATTTAATCAAAAACCGTTAAGGAGTTAATGTGCGTGTATCTTTGTTATGCATGTTTGTTACTCTTTCACACTAAAACATACAACGCACCTGCGGTTCTGAATGTTTGTTGTCAGCGACCTAAATGCATGAATTGTCGACAGTTGCCGCTTACCATCAGGTGGGCTGTGTGCTCGTTTGTGACTGCGTAAAATAAAAAAAAAATTACTAATTTGGCACAAGGCAGCTAATGTTCATCATCACAGCCCATATCAGGACTTAGGGCTTCTCCCACGAATGGGGAGGTTATTGCCATGATCTCCACGCTTGGCAGGCGGGTCAGAGATCGTAGTGTTATAAGTATAACAATGGAAAACGCTGCCGCCCACTTTCCAGTCTATAAAGACTCTAGTTCTTTTGCCTCAACAACATTAGTCGCCTTGTACTACACCCACGAGTGTAAGGGGTTGGTGCTATTCTACTCTGCCGGACATCACGCGGCTAAAAAATCATCTCTGTATTCTGCTAATGTTACCATGCTTCAATGAAGCTGCGCACAACGCTGGTAATTACGGCGACTACTGCAGCCACTTTCCGACTCGCATTGGCACCTGTTGATTTAGACCAGCGTAGACGAGCGACAGTCCGCGGGATACTTTATGTTCGTCAAAATAGATCGCTTAAAAGAAAGTTCCCTTGGAACCGTACAGTTATTTTGTTTGTGAACACAAGTAACACTTGGCCAAAAATGGATAATTTCTAAGTATTTCGTTTTTATTTCCTGCAATGTGGGTTCTTTTGAGAGTTGTTGGGTTAACGAATGAAATTTACAATATATGCATACATAACAGACACGTTATTACCGTGATGTAAAAGTACATCAGTGACATCTAGTATCCGTGTATAAAACAATACACATTAATAAAGTTCCACAAAAAGCATTCAACAGTTAGGTAAACCCCTCCACTGGCGCTGATGCTGATGGAGGCTCAAGTCCAGGCTACTTTGCGGGTCCAGGTCAAGAATGCCTCCCCAGTCCAGTCTGTTTAAGGCTTTCTCTCTCCTTTGACTTCAATATTTCTAAGGTCTTGCTCAACGCTATCCATCCAAATCAGCGTCGGCCAGGCTGTCTTCCTTTTGACATGTCCAATTAATTTTTTTATTTAATTTATCTCTGCGCCCACTAGCAGACAACCCATGTGATGGTAAGCGGTAACTGGCACTCATAACTATAATTCATGCAATTAAGTTTCTTGTAAATGTAGAATAACAATAGGTGCGTTGTCTCTGTGACGACGAACATGAAATGCCCCACAGGCATGACCTGTAATTATGCTGGCTATCTTACTCTTCAAACTGGAAAACAACAATACAAACATTATTGCTTTACGGCATTAATAGATAAGGCGGTGTTACTCACCCAGGCGGCCTCCTCAGGCCTGACAGTGTCCTATCATCTGCTAAAATCTGTTATGTATTATCGAGGACTCCTATCGAGGATTTTTGTTCTCGACGTACAAGAGTCCATCGTCTACATAGGCTTATATGATTGCGAGACCCGCGCCACCAGGCTGTAGGCACGGGGCGCGGGGCGCGGGGTGAGGGGCGCGAGACGTGCTGATTGGAACATCCGCGGTAATTGGAAATTGATTGCGAATGCTACATAATTATAAGGTTCCCACGCGGGCCCTCGTCGGTACGACTGCCGTCATTGGGGTCGCAAGCCTATAATAGTTAAGTATATACTATGTGTCTATGGGTTGTTCTTTGGGTACTTGTTCATGTGCTCATTTCTGACTACGACTGATTACGATTACTATTAACCAACTTTTCTGGTAACTGATATTTGTCACCACTGTTTGATTAATAAATATAAATTAAAATTCATCATTTGAATTTCTGTTCGGTCTGTAATGGAGCCCGGAACCTCTACGTGGCAGATCGGCCAACCAACCATTAACCAACTGAACCATTCAAACGTACAAAGACAAAGAGTCTATGGTGACTCTGACAATCGAAGGACTTCTCTAGCTAGGATCCGTAGGTCTTTATTTCGTCATTTGACAAATAGGTACGCTTCGTCGGAATTTTGATTTCATACACCGTAGTATGGAATCGAAATTCTGACGTAAATTTTACCGCTGAGGCGTAACGGCCTTTGCAATTGGTTAACTTAGGAACTCTAAACCTATCCATGTTGTTTACGATTGTTCTTAGAAAATTCTCAGGTGGAGATCTAAATTCTCCCAATTGTGTCGATTGTATGAAAATTCAATCTAGAGACACTTTTCCACTGGTCCACCAGTATAGTTTATTCTTTGTCACTTCAGTTTTGCTATTCTGAAACAAATCTCTTCCATTTCCGACCACAATTCTAAAGTTCAGCTAAACGAAAGCCAAAGAAAGATTGTCGAAGAAATGGTCGCAACTGAAGACATATTAATTCATACAAACTTGTCACAATCATATGATTGAAACAAACTTTACCATATTAAGGAGTCCGTACTATGATAGCTGTCAAATGCGGCTGTATATGCGGTTGCATACTAAAGGCCACGTTGTGTATAGGATTCTTTATTACAGAAAACCGCCAATAGATACTCGAAGTTGAGAGCACCAGATTAAGTATACTGCCACAGTCAAGTATGATAAACAGTGGAACGTCTTAGCAGTAGGTATAGTCTTAAAATAATATCTATAGCTATGGTGTATGTTGTTCAGAGTGGAAATAATGTGCAATAAGTTAAAATACTTAGTACTGGGTATCTTGACTTATTGCACATTCCATAGGAAACTTCCTATGATAGTGTAGGCAAAGTACCTGAATACGGGGAAAGGCGTGACAGTATGTATGTAACTGTGTATAGTAATATTGTAGGTGTGTAGAAATTATGTAATGAAGTAACAGTATAAGTACCTACTTATTAATATTGTATGTGTGATGGCGAAGGCGAAATTATCGTTGAGACAAACCTCAAAGAGGTTTACCAATGTGTTGTATTGAAGATTGTAATGTTTTTGTGAATATATAAATCTAAATCTAAAAAAAATTGGGTTGCCTCCTGATAATTGTACCGCCTGCCATCGACAGGGGTCCATCCTCACATCTTGGAAGTCGCTGTGCGATTTCAAAGAAAATTTCTCACACAATGCTAAGGTTGATAAATGAATTTCATGGAGGTGTTTTCCCTGGAGAGTACAGCATGGAGTTCTTAAAAAAGTGGTTTTAAAAAGATTTCACGAGGTCGCCAATATTGAAGTGATACCATTCCTCTTGAATATTTTTGGATACAGTAGAACTCTATCCAAAAAGCAAAGCAACTTAGGTATTTATAAAATACAACTAGGGCGCGGATTATATCAAGCGTCGGCGACGCACGTTGCGTCGGCGACGCAACTTGCGTTATGCTGTCAACTCAAAATTGTATGAACTTCTAATGCGCGCGCCGACGCAACCTGCGTTTTACCTGCGTCGCCGACGCAACCTGCGTTATCGACGCAGCCTGCGTCGGCGACGCATCTTTCGTTAAGCTGTCAACTCAAAATTGTATGATTTTCAAATGCGCGCGCCGACGCAGGTAAAACGCAGGTTGCGTCGGAGACGCAGGTAAAACGCAGGTTGCGTCAAGAATTCTAAGGCCGGGCACAGACCTACCGGTCAGGGCCGGGCCGGGCCAGACCTGCCGATCAGGGCCGGGCCGGGTTTAACGTGAAGGCCATATTATTTTCATCGACAATGTACTAGCCGTCACACACTTATAGACGCCCGGAGAGCGCACCCGGTCAAAACTTTCAACCGTCCTGAAAGAGGCGAGGCTTGCATATAATCTTCTTATAATCGGCATATACAGACCGTAAGCTTTCCGGGCCGGGCCCATCGGGGCGGATCTGTAATAAAGAGATCGGTATACCTGGGAAAGGTATATTCCTCTATGGTTGACCCTGAGTCCATTACTTTGGCAGGGCAAAAATTCCTATGTTGAAATATAAAAAAAAAGGATTATCACAACCGTAATCTCAAAGACGTTGCGTGGCAAGAAGTAAAAAGATATTTGATGTGAAGTTTAAATGTTAGATGAAGACGAGAAAAAAATACGCATCAGTCTACTGCCATCAGTCTTCGTGAATACATGAATTGGACCCGGGTCAAGTTGGCTCTGTTTAGCCTGAGGCTTGAACTGGGTCCAGCCCCAAGGTGACTCTTTCTATTCGGAAACTATTGGTCCTAGAACACTAGTCCTTAAAGATATATGATAGTACTCGACGAATTCTACATTTCGAATGACAGTTTTAAATTTAACGTCTCTCTTACAAAACGTAGATTTCGACGAGTACCTAATATCATTTCTCTATAGAAACTATTCTTCTAGGACCTATGGTTCTCAAGTTATAACAGTTTTCAATTTGCAACAGTTACTTTAAATGTATATCTCGATGAGTGATACAATTCTTTTTAGAGACTAGTGTTCTAGGACCAATAGAATCAGAGTTATAACGGCTTTAAGTTTAACAGCCGTCATTCGAAATGTAGATCTGGACGAGTAGGTACAGTAGTTCAGTAGACTGATACTGCCTACCATCTTTCCCTTTTTTGTAGGTTTTCAGCGCCAAACAGTAAGGCGATGCACATTAATTCGTCATCCATTTCTACCCGTTAACCTTTCCCGGCAAGCGCTTGATAACGACTGAGAAAATTTTAAGAATGTCCGGCCCGGTAGGTGTGCCGGTTGGGCCCGTCCCTGACCTTTTCCATAGGTCTGTGCCCGCACTAAAGCAGGGCTTTTATGTCAACAAGACAAGGAGTTTATATACTGCAAAATAAGTTTGGATAGAGACTGGGAGACTGGATATCACAAGATATATCCATAGAGTTATATACCTCGTATAGTAACTCTATGGGCTATCCATAATAGACCCTGACCCCACACAGGCGTGGGCGATGCGGTCGCGTACTATTGGACTGAATGCGCCCGCGTACAGACGTTTATTTATATATTTATTTAACTGTTTATTGTACACAATAATGATATAATAATAATAAATAATAATAATAAATATTCGTGGACAAATTCACACAGCGCCATCTAGCCCCAAACTAAGCAAAGCTTGTACTATGGGTGCTAGATAACTGATATACTACTTAAATACTTTTTAAATACATACTTATTATGTATAGAACACCCAGACCCGTAACAGCAATTAAAATGCATCATTTCAATTTCTGCCCGGCCGGGAATCGAACCCGGGACCTCTTGCGTGGCAGACCGGCATGTTGACCATTGAACCACTCAGGTCGTCAAACATAATAGGTCGTATACAGAGAAATATAATAGAACAAAAGACACAACAGGCCTACAGAAGAGAGATGTTAGACTAAAGTAACGCAGATACGACGTGCACAATAATTGAATATTTAAATACATAAATATATTATATTATAATATATAGGTATATAAAGCTAATATAAACATATTATTAAAACAAGCGATATAAAATACATAAATATACAAGGTGTTTCATAATACATGTATAAAGCCGAAAGGGTGTTAAAGTATAGCTTGCAAAGAGTACACTGGCGACTTCATATTATCCAGACATTGAATTTTAATTTTTATAAAAAATCTTCGTTTTTAAAGAAAAATAACCATATCGACTACGTTGATGCGCAGCTCTATTTCAAGTTGATGATCCTAGAAGGAGAAGTTCAATAACCGCGTGCGACCCCTATGAAAAAAGAGCAACCTCCTTAAGCCTAGTACCAGGAGCCTAATGCTACGTACACACCACAGATCACAACAAACAAGGTTGTTTGTTGTGATCTGTGGTACACACGCACCGTTGGCGTGTGCCGGCCGGCGATCCGCAGCGCAGCGTGGCGGTAACATCAAACAGATAGAAGCAATCGACCAAACGCAGCTTGGGCGGATACCGAAGGCCAACGAACAAACGTGCGATTACGAGCCCGAATAGGTTCCCAAAACTCCCAAAGATCGTTTGCTTGACCACGAAATGCAATTACCTATTGGACCTTAGAAATCGAAATCGGCCGACAACGCTTCGTTGGCGTAAGTTGAGTGTGTACACACCATAAAGAAGAGTTTAATAACCTCGCGCCATTCATAACAAAACAAACGAACCTCCTACATCTTGCTACCAGGCGCCGAACTAAATGTTACCTACTTATCTCCATGAATAATCTCTACCAAATTAACTAGGAACTTACCTACACCAATTATTTTCAATAGGTAGGTATGCTTAAATAGTCGGAGCGTCGTCGGTGGCCTAAGGTTACGGTATCCGAGTCGTACGCGAGAGGTACCGGGTTCGACACCCGCTGCCGCCACGTACCAGTGACCTTTTCTGACGGAAAACATCGTGATGAACCTGCACATTTAGGCGACTGAATGTCTAACCATGATTTTAATCTGGTCAGGTGATCAGGTTCCCCTGGTAGCAGGGTCAGGCAGGATTCAGGACTGTCAGACGTAATGACCAGAAATGCGAAATCCTGGATCATGGTCAAGGCGGACCCCAGGCCCTCGTGCGCGAGAGCAAAACCAGGTCATTAACACCGAGATGATTTCTGCTAGGTAGGTACCTAACAGAACAAACCACCCCAGCACAACAAAAGTAAAATAAGAATTAAAATCATAATACTTAGGTACTTATTAACTAAAGGCCTAAAAACAGTATCTAAGTAGGTTAGGTAGGTAGGAACCTACGTAAATAAAAAACAAAACATGTTAATCAGTCTGGAAGATAGCCGGACCCGCGGTGTGGACTGCCGCAGGTACTTAAACTAAATAAAAATAAACATAGTCAGCTACGTACTAAAGTAGATATCTACTACACTAAAACGGGATTCGTTCAATTGACAAAATGGCTCTACACAGATAGGTAAGTACTAGGTACCTACTAACACGGTTCCCTCATCTAAGTACCTACGTACCTAGGGAACCACTTATGAATCTAGTTTTGGTGAAACACATTACAGACAGGTTCCACTAAATACCTACATGTTTTTATGAAAAGATAAAAGCGTTGTCTTTTCTACCTATTTCCCGTCGGAAAAGAACCGAGCGCGGCGGTTGCGCTTCTAACGTCACTATTAGGTGGTAAGTAGCGTCTCCTAGTCTAGCTAGCACCTAGACCTTTAAAGCATGTAGGTACGTACCTTTTAAACGTTATTTTATGGAAACAAACAGTGTCAGGTGCCAGCGCAGTTAACCACACTTTCTTGCTTTCTTGTGGCTCGATGACCGATAGGTAAATACACTCATACACACAGATACACAACACTACAGCATGCACTGGTTGCTATGCAATACGTAAGTAGGTAGGTAACATGGTCTTTGGCCTACTGCTTGGTTGCACTCATGCACAGAATAATGATTATCACAATACTTAAACTGTTGAACATTGTACACAAACAAGACTACGTTAATATTGGTACCTGAAGCAATAAATCATTCATTCATTCATATCATTTACAGTCTTATCACAGTTATTTTCTCAGTACTTAGGTATCCTATACATACAACGCAACAAACAATCACACCGATCACGCGAAAAGCTAAAAACCGAATAAACGAACACGACTCGAAAATAGGTACATTTTAACACAAAAAGCCACGCTATTGGCTTCAGCGGTTCAATCAAACGACACACCCAAGTGCAGCACGCACACTGCCAAAACTCCGGCGTGTCGACACATGGGCCTCGTGGCGAGGTATTTCCCGCGACTTTCGGCGCGGCGCACGGGGCGCGGGTGGCGGGAGGCGTGGCAGCAGGCAGCGCTTTAGGCAGCGTTGCCAGATCGTACCTTTTAGTACGATTTACGTACTATTTGGCCGACTGTCGTACCTTAAGCGTACTTTGCTCCACATCGTACTATTTAGTACGTTTTTACAAAATGCTGAATTTAGCTGAGGGGGGTAGTCACTTCACCTTTCCTGTGCGCAAAATACTGAAAAATAATGGGAAGGAAGGGTTGATTTTAGCCACCGGCAACAAAATAACGTCATTAATTGACTAAAAATCATCCCCCCCCCAAGGCCGATAAAATTTATCGGCCTTAAAAGAAATCGTAACTTTTTAGCCATTTTCGTACTATTTTAAGAGCCCAGACGTACTTTTTTGGAAACTACTGCTGGTAACACTGGCTTTAGGGATCCGCGTGTTAGAGGTCGTACTTATTTCGCCTCTTATGTTCTCCTGGTAGATGCATCGTAATGTTGATTGTGTTTATTTAATAAAGTGAGGCTCAAACAAGTCCAACAGTGGACTAATAATAATCCTTATGATGTCGGTGATGGAATACATTTGCTTACCACTATTTTATCGGGTAATTTGTACAGACAGTAATTACTAAAATTGTGTTTGGGTCCGTGTTTCACCTAGGTGACCTAGGTTCAGTGGCGTTGCTTGCCTTCCAGGGGCCCCGTATCAATAGCTGTCTAGGGCCCCATAGTTAGTACCCCCAACTACAAGGGATCATCATCATCATAATCACAGCCCATAACAGTCCATTACAGGACTTTGGGCCTCTCCCGCAAAAGGGGAGGTTATTGCCATAATCTCCACGCTTGGCAGGCGGGTCGGAGATCGCAGTGTTGCAAACATAACAATGAAAATCGCTGCTGCCCATTTTCCAGTTTATGGAGACTAGATATTTTGCCTCTAAACGTTAGTCGCCTTGTACGACACCCACGAGTGTAAGGGGTTGGCGCTATTCTACTCTACCGGTCACCACACGGCTACAAGGGATGCTAATGAGTAACTTAAATCCAATCCATTCGCGTGTTAAGGCGGTACGATTTTCATACAATTTTTATGTAACGTTTTTGTGCAATTGGCTATTAGAAAATATGTTCAATTGTGCGCGAAATAGATTTCCACATGTTAATAATGTAAAACAAAGCAATGAAAAAGAAAAATAATTAAATCACAAAACAACGCCATCAAGCGGCGATTTGTGTTTTTTTCGATTTAACTGCTTTTGAAAAGAAAACCACTTTGCGCACCATTGAATACATTTACTAAGAGTAGAAATCATAATACAATCACTAAACACTCAAACAAATGAAAGAATATCGAGAGAAATTTAGTATGGGCGTTGAATCACCTTAATAGTAAGAATAACATATGTATGAAAGAAAGTTCCACACCGCATCTGTCTGCCTGTTCGTGATAAACTCAAAAACTACTGAACGGATTTTCATGCGGTTTTCACCAATTGACAAAGTGGAATTTCTTTGTCTATTGAGGAAGATTTAGGTGTATAATTTGTTAATGTTTTATGTTGGTAGTTTGTATGACAAGAATCTCCTTTAAGGCCGGGGTGGACATCGGAATTTTTGTAAATTGGCCCTTGACTTTGGTATATTAAAACCTTGCGTGATAAATATAAAAATGTCATAATTTGTTGAATAAGCGAGCGTAGCGAGCTCGATAGTTTCACAAACTACCCCTTCAGAATACTTGCGCGAATAACATAAAATCAGTAAATGGACTATACGATGTAGACATTTCTGACATCTGGTTTATAATAAAATTAACTTCGCAAACAATTAATTAATGAGCGTGCGAGCTCTATTTCTGACATTTTGGCTATAAAGTTTTCACGATTAACTTAAAAACAGTCACATTCGAAAATCGTGTGGGCCAAAACGATTTTATTATGAGCCAGGTCCATCTGACCCGTTGAACAATGAACAGTGTAAGGAGTTTCTTAAATCTTATGATCTCACCGATAGTGCTGAATATGTTGTACATGAGATCAAGATTTTTCTCATTTTTGCTATAGGTGCATTTTTACACAATTTCAATGAAGTAATGAGTGAGTGCTCTAAGTTGTTGTTTTTTATTAAAAATGTTAATTATCTCTAAGCGAAAGGGGAACGAAAACGGATTGTATCACTTGCATCTTTGGTGGAGGGGGCCCCCCCGACCCTGGTCTGAAAATCACTAAAGAATTTTTTTTTTCCGGGAAATAGTGTTTAACTGAAATTGAGGATAACAGTACGTATTTTTGCTTACAAACGATTTGGGACCCCGTATCATTGATACAGCTGATACGGCGGTTGTTGCGCCCCTGCCTAGGTTCTCCAACTGGGTGAAGCATGGGATATTTACAGGTATAGCTCCGTCAACTAAGATTCATTTAGTTAATTTTTGTTGATGAGAAATATTCGTGAAATCGTACGGATTTTAACATAACAGTCCTCTGAGAGTTTAAGCCTTCCCCACATTAGTGGAGGGTTCTGTCTTAAACTCCACTCTCTACTGTCTTTGTTTTATTTATGTTTCATTCATTACACTAAGGTATTTTATTTGTTTTATTTAATACAAAAATATGTGTGTGTAGTTACTGAAAAATCTCATAGCAGATAGGTACGATTACCTTTGCGACACTGAAACATGACTGACAGGCATGACATGAGAAAGCAAACTTATAAAGACAAATATGCTACATTAATTAGAGTTTGCTACATTAATATGCCACAGTAATTTGAATTAGACTACTTTGCTATTAGTTAGGTGGTGGTGCACTTTCGAAAAAACTATGAAGGAACCTATTAAATTAAAATTACAATATTTTTTTGTACAGAACCCTCAAACCAAAAAATACAAAACGGCTAATTTAGATCTCCTTAATATCCCATTGCGCCTAGTACTATGAACTTGAGTGACCTTTCACAACTGATTTCTAGAGATGCGGTCTTTCGTTTTCAAAATGTCGATTATCGACATTGAAAAGGTAAAAGTTCGATAGTCATTTTCTCGCTTACTATTCCACGCACGAAAAAAATAATTGTACCTATCGTTTTAATACGTTTAGCACTCCATCCAGTTCACGGCTTTATACATGTATTATGAAACACCCTGTATAAGTTATGGACTAGACAGGGAAAGATAATATTCCTTGACTCTCTTTTTAAATATAGACAGTGTCTGACTGTCACGCACATTATGTGGCAGTGAGTTCCATAGTCTCGCTGCATGGACAGTGAAGGAATAGGAGAAGAAATCGGAATGATGGATAGGGATAGATAACAATGATTTTACATTGGACCGACAAGGCTTGTCTTGGGCCCGGGAGAAGTGGAAGGAGTTGCGGAGATATGACGTTCATCATATCAGCCAAAAGACACCCATGTTGAGCATATGCCGCCTTCCGAGATCTCCACAACATCCTGTCCTGTGCTTCCGCATCCGGTTGGCAGCTATCGCCCTCAGATTTATAGTTAGCAGTCGCCTCTAGATCAAGCCATTGACAAAAAAAAGAAAATAATTATACTTAATAATAATAAACTACACTTTACGACTTTATGTTCCACAAAACAGATGAAAGAGTTCGGTAACGATTTATCCTACAACACTAGTTTCTAAAGAGAAGTAATAGTACTCGTCGATATCTACATTTCGGGTGACAGCTGTCAAACTTAAATGTGTTATAACTCGGAACCCATTGGTTCTAGAACACTAGTTTCTAAAGAAATATGATAGTACTCGTCGAAATCTACATTTCGTATGACAGCTGTCAAACTTAGAACTGTCATCCAAAATGTAGATCTCGATGAGTACTATCGTATTGCTCAAGGAACTAGTGTTCTAAGACACATCGTTTCCGAGTTACAACAGTTCTAAGTTTGACAGCTGTCATGCGAAATGTAGATCTCGGCGAACACTATCATTTTTCTTTAGGAACGAGTGTTATAGCACCAATAGTTTAGGAGTTATTTCAGTTCAAACTTTGACAGCTGTCATTCGAAATGTAGATCTCAACAAGTACTACCATTTCTCTCCAGAAACTAGTGTTTTAGGACCAATGGGTGCCGATTTATAAAAGATTTAACATTGACAGCTGTCATTCGAAATGTAGATCTCAACAAGTACTATCATTTCTCTCTAGAAACTAGTGTTTTAGGACCAATGGGTACCGATTACTACCATTTCTCTCCAGAAACTAGTGTTTTAGGACCAATGGGTGCCGATTTATAAAAGATTTAACATTGACAGCTGTCATTCGAAATGTAGATCTCAACAAGTACTATCATTTCTCTCTAGAAACTAGTGTTTTAGGACCAATGGGTACCGATCTATAAAAGATTTAACATTGACAGCTGTCATACGAAATGATGATCTCGAGGAATGTTATCATTTCACTCTAGGAACTAGTGTTCTAGGGCCAATAGTTTCCGAGTAGCAGGGTAAGCTTGGGCTGGACCCTGGTGAAAACATGACCTTCAGATTGCACCCGGTCCGGCTCTGCCTGGCCCTGAGGTCGGTGTCCGCGCCAAATAATAAAAGTAATTCGGAATTTGCATCAACAATGGTGGCAACACTAGAAAGGGACACAGGACTATCGATGGTGACTCTCGCTCTGCCCGGTTTTAGTCAAAGCAGTGCGCAGTCCCTTTGGGTAGTAAGTCCATGGTTTAAACTGTTGAAGTCCAGCGTTTGACAGCCCGACGCTTGATATAATCCGGGCCTAATAGAACAAAGTAGTAGGTAGCTAAAAGATGGATGTCTTATTGTTAAAAATCAGGTTGCTAACTTGTTTAATTTTATACTTTCCAACTTACTTTTATACAGAGTCTAACTTAAACTTGACCGACTGTAGATCAGTACTTTTAGCGAACTTGAATCGCATACTATGCATAAACGCTCTAACTGTTACACCATGTATTAGTATAAATAATATATTTTGATATCGTTAAACTGGCATAATAAATAAAGATCGATAGATCTCACCTACATAGTGGAATTTCAATATCGTGGGGCTATTAGAAAACATATTTATTATACTCATACAATATTTACAGTTACAATACAAATATATCTATATACATATACTTATTCGCTAATACATATAAAATATATACAAAAAATTAAAAGAGTCCTGCCCCCCGGAATGGTGCCCAGAAAGCTGGCTGCGTTGCCTCGTTGAATAGCGATGCTAATCCGTTGCCCGAGGAACGAGCCAGCTCTCCGGTCACCAGTGGTGTCATTTAATTTTTTTGGCGAACTTTAGAACTTCTACTATAGAACTTTCTAGTACCAGGGCCAACGTTTCCTCACCAAACGGCTGAAATACGAAATCTTGCGCTAGACTTTCGTATTTCCTCCGCTTGAGGTCTTCCGCAGCTGAGGCCGCAGCCCCAGCGCAGCTGGCAGTGGAGGCCACATGCGAAGGCGCCAGAGTGTCCACACAGGTAGCGTCCCACACCAGCGCCTTCCCACGCTGCCACCCAATGAGCGTTATGCCGTCGGGCCTCTTGCCATCGTCACGTACGGTACATTTCGGTTCTCATACGGCCGGTACGTTGACGGTGACAAGTGCCCTACGAATGACGTCATTGATTGCCGCGTGCCTGGAGATTCGGCCTGCGCTGCGGGTACATGAAAGACCGTGGTGCCCTAGTGGCTCCACAGATGCACCACAAGGACAGTAGTGTGGACGAACCAGATTGACCCCCAATCTTAAACTTAAACATATGGACAACGACAAGTTGTCCAGGACGGTGCCGATATTCGAGGAGGGGACTGCTTGCAACCAGAACCCTGACTCTCGCTCTGTCACGGCTAGGAGACGAGCCCGTTCCGAAATATTGGCCGAATAAACTAATAAATCTTTTAGATATTTTTTGCATAAAGGCTCGTCCCATAGCCGTTAGGAGACTCTGGGGGAGACTCATTCGGACATATACTCATCAGGCTTTTTCAGCATCTGTGCAGCAAGGACTGTCAATAAAACTTGTGTGTGGTCCTAGGATTTTGCTGACTAAAGTTTCGGTGCTAAAACAGATGATAAAAAAGCCGGGAGAGAAATACTTGAAATTTTGCGCAATCCTATTCCGCCTAAACGAACTGGTAGCGAAGCTTGGGACCATGCTCATGAAGATTTAAATTTAGAATTTTGGAGATTATTGTTTGAATGTCGGAAGAAGTGGCGGAAGAGACTTGTCCTAAATGGAGACACAATAGGGGCACCTAGAAGACGATCCTCTACCTCCAAGTGTCCCGTCATCTAGGTACCATACGTTTAATTTAGACTTTAATTTTGATATAATAGGTTGTATTGCTAAACTAAATATAGCTGGTCCGAGTTGGTCTCCCTGTTGACACCCTACTTCTGAGTTCAAAACATTGCTTTTATACATCAATTTAGAAGAGGAATTATAACACTGCCAAATATAGGGAAGAAGTTCCGGACATTGTTTTTTAATTTCTATAAGTAAGGTGTCTCTATTTACCGAATTAAATGCATTTTTGACATCTACTTTCAGAACGACTTCAGCCTGGTTGTTGGTTATGAAAGTACGCAACGCGTGTACTGCGGCTTCGCAGCCACCTTTGTTTCCAAAACCAAGCTGAATCGGCTGAATAATAGACGTTAATTTAGGAGCCAATTTTTTAAAAATAATTTTGGGGCTATTAATTTGGATCTTATATCTCGTATTGTAGACGGCAGCACCTGTACCTACTCTTCTGCAGTATTTCGCTACTGTGTCAGTCTCGCGTCGCATTGTCGCTCACCGCCGACGGCGCGGGGCATGCGGGGGGCGCAGGGCGGGTCCGGCGCGGGCGCGGGACTTTACGATCCCAATAAAACTTTTACGCCCCCGCATAAAGCGCAGCCCCCTGAATAATGGATATTTAAACTCTTCATATAACACCAGATGAATTTTCGAGCACCGACGCGGCACGCCGATTTTATTACCGCCAACAAATTTATTTATACACTTTTTTTGCAGACATTAAAAGAGCTTCCCGTAAACAAAGCCATCGATGCTGCGAGGAACGGGCTTTTGAATATTAAAGGTTCATAAAGATTTTATAATACTCTCATCCGCTTTAATCTTCTATTGTTCGTTGAGCTTTATTGAGTGCCAGAATATAGTAGTTGGAGAAGCAATGGCATAGAACCCCCCCTTGCATCAATTTTAATGCTAATGCAAGGAGACAGAGATTGTACTTACGAGGGGGGAGATATATTACTGTTACTTTTTAGTAATTTTTCATAATCATGATCAACAGCTTGATCTGTAGCTTCACGCATGGCGAAGGGTATTTGTTACGATGAATGTCTTGACTACTCTTGACATGATACGTTGGCGTATCATGTGTGTGTACGGACCATTTTCTATCATCGCAACGGAGTTCACCCTCTATCTATCCTCTTCTATATCCTCTACAGTTGTAGCAACGGGTCGAGCGCCGCGCGCGAGCCTGTGCGGTTCACTCGCGCGCAGCGCGCACCACTCAATTATTTCTGAGGTGAAAGACAACGCATTGCTCGCGCGCGACGTTGCGTTGCTGCAACTGCAAATTGGAGTGCTTTGGACGCTCCCTTAGAACAAAAATAGTCGCATATTGTGCGGAACTATCTTCCACGTACACTTGGGACTCCAGCTCTCAGCTGAGGATCTCCCAAGTGAGTACAATACGGAGCTTTTTAATAGGTATGAAACGATTTTTGCAGGTTCGGCAACATGCTCGAAGGTCAAGAACATCGAACAATTTTAATAGTGTGAATAGGCTGTTCCTAGACGTTCTATCTTCGGCCACATCATCACTTTTATCACCTAGTGATGTGGCGGTCGAATACCTGGCTAGTTTCATTAAAAATAAGCTGGTAATACAAACAATGACCGTTACGGTAACTGCTAATTATCAGGCGGGCATTTATGGTATAATAAAGTCGGGTTCGGAATAGGAGTGGTGAAAATATATAATAGAAAATACAGCATAATTTCTGGTTATATGCCAAGACATATATCTCCTTACGACACCCTGTAAGACGTATGTTGGTGGTAGGTATATTCCACTCTGCTCAATATACGAGTAGAGAAAAAATCATTGACAAAAGAACTTCGACCTAAAATAAATTTGTACTGACGTTCTCATCACACCAACAACTCGTCATCGTCATCTCTCGCCGTCAGTCTCGGTTGTGCTCTAGCGCACGAGGGCCCGGGGTCCACCTTCCTACTTCTCTTCACCCACTGTCTTCGGCATCAGTGGTAAGTTTGTTGACACGCATAGTTAAAAATGACTCCTTAACGACGTCAAGCCACCTCTTTTTGGGGCGGCCTCTCCGACCCGTGCTTGGTGGGAGTGGTATGGTCCGACATTTGTTCCCTAGGTAGTTTGTCATTCCATCAAAGTCCCACTGACAACTAAGCGACCAATTGCGTGATGGTCTCATACACTTACTACTGTTCCTGCCATTTCAACAGCTCTAGAAAATGTGACCTTAAATCAATAAAAAAATACGAGATTCTAAAATTAATTTATTTGACCATCAGTCTCTGCCTAGGATCGTGGCTGCGACCTGTGCCTCTGCAGGTCCTTATTATTTTTCCGTAGGGCGCGCGCGTCCGCGTATCAGATGGCCGGCGCCGGCGCTGGGGCAAGACATAGTCTAAAGCGGGGTCTAATGTTAGGTCAAGCTCGTGACAAATAGTTTCGACATGTGCTACCGTCGTAGCACATCTACGGTCTACACTCATGTAAAACGTATTAGATAACGTTTCACATTTTACCCGAAGATTAAACCTCTTTTTTAACGTCTACGCTCCGATATATGCGCTCTATACGCTAAGGAAATTAGTACTGAAGCCAAACAGAAATTGGTTCGCCAAGGCGCCTCATTACACCAAAAATATATATAACTATGATAGATGATTTTAGAAATAGAAATAGAAAACATTTATTTACACACAATAACACCACAAACACATAACAAATGGCTCAAAGGGGTTGAATCACTGACCTCCAAATAGGTATTTTTTTGAGGTCAGTGGCTCGACTCCAGAGCCGTAAAACAAAAAATAAAAAAATAAAAAGTATTAAGAATAAGTGACATAAAAATGCGCAAACAAAATTAAAAACAAACAACATCAAATGAGGAAACAACAACTAGACAAACATATATGAATATAAGAAAATTGAAGAACAGAGCCGTTGCATGTGGATGTGGTGTGGTTTGTAAAAGGGACCTCATTCAGCTTCATGCCCTGGCGGAGACCAGGGCGCTGGTTTTCAGTGAGACCTGCTGAGTGAGGCACGGACGAAGACGTTTTAAATAGATAAATACAACGTGTGGAGTGTAAATACGTGTTTAGTGTAATGTAATGTGTAATTTAATGTATGGATGTATTGGCCGCAATAAAGAGTCAACAATACAATAACGACTTATGTACCGGACCACATTCCTAACCTCTCAGGCCTAGAAAAAAGAAAAGAAAATTATTGTGAAAATTTTAAGTACCTATATAGTTGTGCGTGATGTAAAGACTTGATTGATTATTTTATTGTATATATTTTAAATTAATTACTTAACCGATTCTGTTGTTTCAGTATTTAATCACTCCTGAGAATAAAAGGCTTCAATGACATTTTGAGAATATGACGTTTTGCAAAGGTGACATTATGCGAAAGTGACAAAATTATTTACGATGACATTTTGCGAAAGTGACGTTCTGCTTCAAGACCGTTTTACATCTTGATTTCGATCATAACTTCTATCATATCTTATAACTTCCTAAGTCGCTTTACTTTTTAGACTGAATAATTTTTATTATTTGAATACAACTTATAAGGCGGCAAGATCCCCGCTAGCGCCTGTCGCTCGCTCATCCCGCCTTCGGCCCCACATTGATCTCTTTCTAAAAGGGTTCACTTCTAAGCCCTCTGAAGGGCCATGAAAGGGCTTTGTCAGATAAGACCTGTTTGGCCAATCTCCCTGAAAAAGAAAACGCCACGTTATCAATTTAATCATCGGACACTTTTATGAAGGATATTTTATAGATGGCCAGGAAAAAGGCGATTTATTTTTAAACACTTAAATAGAATTGAATTGACAAATGGCTAAGTATTTGGAAAGTGGATTGAAATTATAATTAATTGAATGTGAGTAGAAACCAGATAATTACTAGGTTATCCACGGAACATAACAAGTTATTTAATGTGGAAAAGTCTGTCGATATATTTAACTTTTCTCTTTCGAAATACAAAAAAAATTAAGTTAATGTTATGTTAATGTTAAGTGTATGATTATATAAATCTATAAACTCAGTTATTTTTTCTAACAAAATTGCTTAAGTGTCATTATTTGTTTTAATGTAGTAGATCAGTACTTACGTTATAAGCGCGATGTATAAAGTGCACGTAAGGTTTGCCTGTTATTGGCTTTACATTTATGTAAATTGTTATTGTTACTATAGTTTAAAAGCATTGTAAAAAAATTAAAATATGTTGTTTTTAATAAATAAATATATAAATAGTGGACATATTTCCGCAGCTACCAAGCAATAATGTTTTTTTTTGAGATTTATTTCTGTCGCCAAGCAGCATTGCTTGCGATGTTGTGTTACGTTTTCAAAGGTAAGGTATTTAAGTTATTTTTATTTGTTAGAAACATCAACAGCTTCGTTGTTAGGTGGCAAATATAGTTAAAGGCGTGAGCCATCACACAGTAACAATCCACTTGCAGTTCTGTTTTTGTTAAAATAACACTGTAGTTTCAATACGACCTTAAATTTGGGAAAGAGGACGTAGTGACGTGTGAAGAAAATTTTACTATAATAGGACCACGATAAGTCCGTATTGACTGACAGTAGTAAATTTATACAGTGTGGATATGGCAATAATCTGAGGATAAACTGTCCTTGTCAGTCCTTGTCAGTCCTTCTTGTAAACATTAAGTTATTTGGTCACTATTAGCTTGAACTTTTGTCTAAATTATAAATCATTTTAATTGTTTTGCCCATTATTTAATAATATTTTTCATAACTCACGAAAATAAATAATCCTACAGAAATCAAATTGTTTGTTATGACTTATGAATGACGTTCTATGACGGGTAAAAAACTTGGCATAAATGTCCATACAGAGATTTTTTTTGGTTTTAGTAAGCGATTCGTACTTAGCGTGGTATATAATAATATATCTCTTAAATCCATAATTACCTGGTATACAAATCTCTTTTCTTAAACTAAAAAAGATAGGCAAGAACGATGACACCATTCAACACTCGGTAATATAATATGCTTGCTTGGACAATTCACACAGCGCTATTTAGCCCCATAGTATGCAAAGCTTGTAACGATAACTAGAAAACGATAAACTACTCATATATTATAAATTTCTACTTATTATACTTACAACACCCAGACCCGTAACAGAAATTAAAATGCACCATTCAATTGCTGCCCAGCCGGGAATTGAACCCCAGACCTCTGCGTTGCAGACTGATCCACTCAGGTCGTCAAAACCTTTATAACTTCAGCATTTCAAAATGGATTATAAAATTATTTCACTGGGTTTCAATAAGATGACAATGCATTCACGTTTTATTGACAAACCTAAAGGATTCTACCACATTAGACCGCCTCAGGCGCGTAGAAAGGCAAGTCTGTTTCAATCGACTGGGATGTCTGCTCGATTTTCACTTTTTTAGTAAATAGTGTAAGGGCCGATTTTTCAATGCTCAGATAAAACATATCAGTCCGATTAGTTATTATGCGACGAAAATAAAATCGAACCATGTCTTCATAAATAAGTTAAGGATTACAGTTTGTTTTAATTTGGCAGTATATTACTTTATCGGCCTCTGAAGGCCTTCGGATGGAAGAAACCCGTTCAGGATTGACATGATTTGCGTCTTTTGGTGTCGGAGGTCAAGATCCTCTTTGAGTTAGTAAGTATATTTAACTTTATTTTGCAGGTATACTTTATCTAGATTGAAAAGTCGGCTCTAAGTAAGATATGTTTTCAGAACAGTTTTAATTATATAGGTCGACAGCGCAGCGCCGGAGCGCCGGCGCCGGGCGCAATCTCTCGGCGGAGACACATAGCGTTATTATTCACAACATTTACAATCGCAGCTCCGTTTTCGCCCGAATAAACGACTGTCATAATTCGGCGCGCGGGCGTTTATAAAAATTCAAAAGGGCGGAATATGAAACCGCGCGTTTGAGAAACTGGCGTAATTTCCACTTGTGACTTTTGACTGACATTTGCATGGGGAAATTTAATTTGGCCACCTGACGCGGAGGTGGCGGCTGATGCATAAAACATCGGCGCACGCCGCCGCCCGCGCACCTCACACCTTTGTATTTTAATGAGACGCGACGATAATACCTATATATCTTTCCTTTTTCTGAGTACAATCCTCCCTCCACTCCCCTTCCATCTGGCTGAAAGAGGCCTAGCGGCCTCAGCTTTTTGTCGTGACACAACCTTTCTTAATTAAAATAGGTTGTTTATTATGAATGTGAATTTACACGTTTAATAACGCCCGAAGCTAGAGGGCCGGCATTAATTAGGATTACCGCTTCACTTTTCCGAATGGCGCGGGATTAATGTTGAGAATGTAAAATGTACCTTTAATTATCATTTTTGGAATGTTTGCTCCTATTTACCCTAGTTCACTTCCACTACACATTATCGGGTTTGTTACCACCGCACCAATCAGTCTGCTCGTCACCATGACGCATGCAAGTGCATCGAAATATCGTTGTAAAATCAATACTAACCGTGGTAACAAACCTGATAATATGTGTATAACCTGAGAATAACCACGAAAGTCTTAAAACTTACTAATATTATAAATGCGTACGTTTATAAGGATGGATGTTTAGATGTTTGTTGCACTAATATAGCTCAAATCCCAGAATAGTACATAATTGCTATATCAAATTTCTTATAAAATTGTATGTGGTTCCCGTGGGAACGGTTCTGGACCGTTAGAAGACTGTTGTAGGCTAGTATTTAAGTAAGGCTTTTAGGTACTAGTCCATTTATTTATTTAAATAAAGAGATTACATACATACATACATACATTTAAACTAATAATTGTGTGAAAGAAAAATTTACCCCTAGACGCATAGGGGATGAATGATAGGACGAAGCGTTGCAAGGGAAAGACCTGTAGAAGAATGTACATCTGTACATTTTAAAGAAGGGTCAGGAAGGAATTGGACATGCAGAATGTGACAACCGGAAAATAATGATCTCTGTTTACTCTAAATGCATGGCGTGGAAAGTGTGGTATCCTGTATTAGAGTAAGAATGTAGACTCCTCATTTTCTACGCATACTTTCCCTTTTTTATGCCATGCCACAACATACAGAGGCAGTAAAAAAAGTAAAAAATTTGGCATAAGCTTTTTATTGCCAGAATATAATAAATTCAAGGTTACAAATTATACATTAGATCCTTATGTTCTACCCAATGAGACATGCAAAAATTCAATTATTTTTATGTAATACGGTAGACAAACAGGCATCCGGGCCACCTAATGGAAAGTGGTCACCGCCGCCTATGGACTTCAGCAACACAAGCGGCGCTGCCAATGCGTTGCCAGCCACTAAGGAGACCTCTAATATACCTCTTGAACAATCCCATGTCATAGTCCAAAGGAAACACTGTTACTGGGAGCTCATTCCACATCTGAATCGTACGAGCGAGAAACCTTTCAAATATTCGCGTGGACACTACTAAAGGGTCTACGTAATGGGGATGCGGAGTTTATTACTGAAATAAACTAATGAACTCAATATTGTACAGCCTCATTATCAATAATAATAATTTTTTTTTTATAAAATCTTGTGAAATACATTTCAATTTAAGATGTAAAAAACACGTAAAAGGTAAAAATAAAACATATTCTTTGCCTGAGCTAGGATAATATGATACCCTGTGTTTCAGGCATGAAATTACAGATCTTAAATTAACAAAGAATGGTTTTCTATACATATTAAAATAATCACTAGCAAAATATGACGAAGTACACATATACGAGTATTATAACATAAATTAACTTAGAAACTAAAAGTAGGTAATATTTTTATTATAAAAGATATTCGCGTCAGCAAAAAGATTCTATATTGACAAAGAATACGATAAGAAACATTTACTATGAATAGTGGTCTAAGATCCTATCATCTAATATCTTCCCTCATCTTTTATTAAGAAAAATCGTGCATTAATGATATGCTTACCAATGGAAATATTGGTTAACATTTATAATTAAATTTTCATTCATTGATTTTATGAGTATTTTACCGATATTTCCATTCTGACCAAGTTTTTCCTAGGCAACCATATATTGTTGGATAGGGGAAAGAAATACTTTACATTTGACATATAACTCCATTAAATAACAGATGAGGGTAGATTGTCTCCATGGCAACTCCATAGAAGGACCAAGGTGAGTAGGCAACCCATATATTTTTTTCTTAATTAAGTAATATACTTTGATATAGTGCACGATTTTGTTGAATAACAGGTGAGGGAAGACATTATTTTTTTCAGAATAGTTGAATATTAACCGATGCTCTTACGGTGAAGGAAAACATCGTGATAAAACATGCACGTTCAGGCGACTGGATGTGTAATCATGATCTAATCTGGTCAGGTTCCTCTGGTTGCAGGGTCACGGAGATAGGATGGCAGTCGCTCCACTGAAATTACGTGATCTGCTAAATCGTGGATCATGGTCAAGGCGGACCCCGGGCCCTCGTGCGCGAGAGAACAGCCGGGACATTAACGCCAAGATGATTATTATATTAGTTTGGCCGGATTTCTATAACTAAAGAGCCTTGGCAAATGGTGCGCCGCCTCCGGTCAGATGGAATGGAATAAAAAAGACACGACTGAAGATTTCACAAAAGTACCTACGTTTCCGAGCGCGCTTTTTCTTCGCTACATTAATGTTAATTAAAATCCAGTAACGAAGCGCTCTGCTCCACTATTTAATATAACCAGGAGTTCCAACGCCACCTTCTCGGCTGTTGCACAAATCCCTTTGAAGTGTCTCACTATGATTTATAGCTATATCCTTAGTTGGAACTGTTGGAATACGTTATTGTAGAAAATTTTATTGTTTTACCTTTGTTCTGTCATTTTAAGATTCATATAAAATAAAAAAAGCGTTATTTTATAAATAACTTTGGCTGAAAATTTTATCCGTATTGGTCGATATTTACCACTGTCTAATTCGTTCATTTTTATTTATCTAAGAGGGACGCAAGCGAGCATGCGGATCACCAGGTCCTGAAGGTAAGTGATCACCGCCTCCCATGGACATCGCACATCAGGGGTGTTGCGAACACGAAAGGTGTAAACCCGTCCATTACATAACTTTTCCACTTACGCCGTGTTCCTGCGGGGACTACATTACGGATTTAACGGGACTATATTTTACGGATTACATTAATGTGTCTGTTATTCAGGGTTCTAAACTAAAACAGCATAGTTTTTCTATTGGCGGCATGTTTGTACTTTTTTACGTCATATTCAGTATGATAAATATCCCGCTCAACGGGTTTGTATTTTTCTATCGGATCGTATTTTATTTCAATTACGGGAATATGCAAATGTCTAAACTTGTTTGTAAGGCTGACCTAACTGCTAGCCGTCAGGTGTGTCTACCGCCTAAATGAAAAAAAAACAGCAATGAAGTCTTTCTCTGTGCTCTGTGAGTTAACCAGATTATAGAAACTCTGATAGACTTGCAGATCATAGACCTTGGAAACATCACAAAGAACATCACAAAACGTAATGTTAGCAAAGCTGCTTAACTTCTGTTTGCTTCTTTAACAAGTCATAAGCACTTTGTTACGATCGTGGGAATGATTGGCTGGCGCAAAGGACTGGGACTTTGCCTGAGTGGCTGTCCCGCAAAAATAATAAAATTGGGGTCCTCAAGTGAAGAGGGAAGTGTATCTTCTAGGCAAGCATGATCTTCGCCCCCATCGTCGGTTCACAAAAAAGTTTATGTTATTTGAATGCAGATCATATCTAAGAGAAATCACGGGCCGCTAATCTAATCCTATCCTATCGGTTCTAATTTAAACATTAATCATTAATCGTATAAAGTTTTGTTTTGTTTGTGTACGAAAGGAAGGAATTAGGAAGGCACGCGGCGTGGCACACGTTGATCTAGGCGGTCTGTCAAAAGTGACAGTGATAGTCAGTCCAACCCTAGAATAAAGAAATAGGTCCTTTCCAAACAAACGTTAGAATGTAATTTTGTAAAATTGTATTTCTATGACGTTCGTAAGAGTTTTGTAAACCAATTTCACTTTGAGTTGACTTATATTATAAAACGCTAATTTGGTCATTTTAGACCCCCAGTTAATTACAGAGGAGCATTAAGAAAACAATTTTATATACAGAAACACAGAGTACATAACGAGTTTCAATTCGAGGAAAAATGTCACACATCTCTATAACACACACACACACTAATGCATATGCAGGGACGAAACAAGGCAGCCCATCTGCAGATAAGTAATTTTTTACTACAAATTTCTGCTCCGTAACGAACACAAACAAATCTGTCTAGTAGACACATTTATATTGTCATTATAATACGAGTAAAAGTGCAATAAAGGTGCCGACCAGATTGTTATCACCGTCGTCGTCAGCAGATACACGTCTAAACTGCTGTGGGTATAGATCTGCCCTCTTATTGAGAGAGAACAGGCAATAGTTTACTACTCAGGCCCAGAATTGTCAGACTTCACAATTCGAAATAATCTCTGACATACAAGTTTCTTCTCGATATTTTCCTTCACTGATAAGCCAAATAAATTATATAAATCCATATATGAATTAGGAATATAATTAAAAACCATTTTAAAAGGTAAGGTGTCTGGGGATCAAACCCACGCTCTGATACCGTCCCACCGTCTTTTCCACCGATTGCATACTAAACAGGCAGCATATTATTTATTATCAGTAAAAATCATATAATGATGGTAGGTACTGCATCAGGACAGAAGGGACTTGCATCTACTTATTATCTTGTTCTTCAAATATTTACAACACAGCACTTCTAATTTGCAACCCAGTCATCACAATGTCCAGTCTTCAGGAAACATAGAAAAACAAATAAATGAAAATAAACTTAAATTCGCGAATAATCCGTAGTTGTTTAAAAATGTCTGAACATTTAAAATGTCATGTAGGTACATTTTGGTACCTACAGAACCCTAATATATATAAAATTGTGGACCGTTATTCTATACAATAAATACATCGAAATATTTACATATCTATTTAGACACCGAAATATACCTAGATTTGCCAATAATTTTAAATCTTTCTTTTATCATCATCATCTTGGCGTTAATATCCCGGTTATGTTCTCGCACACGAGGGCCCGGGGTCCGCCTTGACCATGATCCAGGATTTGGCAGATCAGGTAATTACAGCAACATTGGAGCAACTGCCATTCGACCTCTGTGACCCTGCTACCAGGGGAACCTGACCGGATTTAATCATGGTTACACATTCAGTCGCCTGAATGTGCAGGTTTCATCACAATGTTTTCCCTCACCGTAAGAGCATCGGTTAGTGTTCAACTAATGTACCTACATAATTCAGAAAAGAGTCATTGGTACATGGCGGCAGTGGGATTCGAACCCTGTACCTCTCGCATACGAGTCGGATCCTGTTACCACTCGGCCACCGCTCCATTTAAATCTTTCTTTAATGTTTCGTGTTGTTTTAAAGTTTAAATTATTGCAAATTCATGATGCATATTTTTGTCCCAATTTCTAAAATTGATTCCCGATCGCTGTGACAACGAATGTTTACTTATCGGTGAAAGGATAATCCAGGTGTATTTCCATTCTTTGCGCTTTCACATAAATGTACACTAATTACATTACACCGTCTTTTAAATTGTATGATTTAAAATTTATTAGGAAATTATATAATTTACACCAATGTTTCAAAAGAAACGTCTGGTCTTCAGGAGCTACTCGTATAGCAACATTATGAACTAACAGCTCGTTTCTGCGGGTGAAAAAACGGGATAGCAAAATTCATAATCATTGTAGAGCGCGCGAACAGGGAATATTTGTGATTTGTGTCTAGTTGGGTATGTCTGTGCAGACGAGGGACTGCTTTTGGACCTCCGTGACCCATAACAGGGGAACCTGACAAGATTGGATTATGGTTACACATTCAGTGGTCTGAAGGTGCAGGTGAGATCATGATGGTATCCCTCACAGTAAGAGCGTGTTCAATTAATGTACATTACTCAGAAAAGAGTCATTGGTACATACATGGCGTAACTGGAGTTCGAACCCAGTACCTTGGGGTAAGTGTCGGGCCCCTTATCCATTAGGCCACCGACGACGCTCTTATTATTATCCTATTTTGTTAATATTATAAATATGAAATTTTACTCTTTCACACATCTACTGAATACATCTACAATTTCGATAAACTATGATTGGTCAACATTCTTTCATTTTGACGGACGCATAGTGTCGGTCGCCATTTAAGTATTGTAGTTGAATTCCTGTGTGAGACGTATAATGATGATCACACCCCATAACAGTCCACTGCAGGACTAAGGGCCTCTCCCACAAAAGGGGGACGTTATTGCCATAATCTCCACGCTTGGCGGGCGGGTTGGAGACCGCAGTGTTGTAAATATAACAATTGGGTTTCCAATTGTTATATTGGCTATTATACTGCCGCCCATTTTCAAGCCAACGGAGACCAGATCTTTTGCCTCGAAAACATTAGTCGCTTTGTACGACACCCACGAGTGTAAGGGGTTGGTGCTATTCTACTCTGCCGGACACCACACGGCCACGTGTAGATCAGTCTTGCAAAACAAACTTCTCGTACAATAACATAAGTTTAGTTTTCTAACTCGAGTAGTATAGCCAGACGTCGGAATAGCAGGTAATTCCAACTCGCACGTCAAGAGCTCGCCACTCGAGTGCCTCTTGATTGTAACTGAAGAGGCTCTGGAATTAGCGGCCTATTTATATGGAGTTAACGACTGAGTGCGCTTGTATAGGTTTTGTTTTATTCAACAATAAGTGGGCCCGATGCGACTTCGATCGCGTATTGTCCTATCCTACCCTTTCTTTTAATTCACTCTATCTTTTGTTGAAAACCACATGAAAATCGGTTTTAAGTTTTAGAGTTTATCGCGAATAGACACAGACAGACGCGGCGTTTGACTTTGTTTTGTAATATATAGTAATAGTTGAACAATTGTGGCACAACTTTTGCGTGGAGTGCGCAATAATATTTTGTTGTAACGCGTTTGTTTTTAGATAACGAAATTATTAGTCTCCGATATTACGATATTCCATTGTAGCACAGCTAGCAGTTAAAAGGTTTTGCCTACGATTTTGTTCGAAATATTGACCTCAAAGATCCTGCCGTGGCGCTACAAAAAGTATACTTATTACCGTGGACGCACAAAATTATGTCTTGTTTGAGATAAACTGATCAACATTTCGCCAATTCGGAGACCTCCAGGAAAATCACAATAATAATAATAATATAGGTATCATACCAAATACTCTCCATACAAGTTTAGAGCAATTAAACATACATCAACTTACATACATACAACTTCAGAAAGCCGTAATACTCAATACCTGTCGCATTGTCCGAAAATTTCTTAATGTGTGACACCAGTTCTGTATATAAGCACATCATAATTGTTTGGCCAAAAGCCCGCAATTACGATTAATCCTCAGAAATGAGAGAATATCTTACATAAACACATAATAATAATATAATAATAATAATAATATATCTTTATTTCAGGCAAAAAACCCATATGTTAAACAATACATAATAATGAAATCATTGAAATAATAATAATTAAAATTGAGAATACAATAAAAATAAATTTAAATAAAATTGTCAATCCTACAGCTAAAACACAATTAAAAACTTCACTAATAGCCATTATATTACTGGTCAATCACTGGTCATTTTCGATTCGCACTGCTGTGTGCAGAGAGCCAGCTACGGTAGATAGCGGTGTCCAGGTACTCACCCATCGTGCGGAGAATCTCGTTGTTCGAGCTGTGAATACGCTCCCAAAATGAGGCGATTCTTGTGCGTAGTATCGCGAAAAAGTCTGGGATACCGGCCGGATACCGACAATTAAAGAGACAAGTCAGATTATCTTCCCAACCATTATAACATAACTTAGATATTTCCGCGGCCAGTATAACTAGCCATATGGTGTCCGACAACGAAGAAGAGCACCAACCTGTTTGACTGTATGTCGCGTACGCGTGTCAATACGTACGCGGCTCGCATCGGTGTACACGTTGCGGGTGCGTCACCGCGAGGCCCTGCGCCCGCGCCGTGCCCGCCCGCACCCGCCGCTCGCCGGTCCGTACCCGCTGCCCGCCCGCCAGCGCCCGCCGCGCCCGCCGCGCCCGCGGCTCCCGTCAGCGCACCGGCATCGCGCCAACCTCGTCGCGTGGTGGCTTCAGCTCCACAAGAAACGGGGGTGTTGAAGCCCCCATGTGCCCCCGACGTGGACTGTGATGAGGAAGGATTTATCACGGTCCAGAAGAAGCGTAGACGTCGTGCTGCTCAGAATTTTCGCGGCACTGCAGTAACCGGTCCCAACTTCCTGCTGCGCCCTGCGACACCGACGACGGCGCTTTACCTGTCCCGCCTTCATTACACAGAGACGGCAAAGGACGTGGAAGAGCATATCCGCTTAACCAAAAAGTACCTCGTGAGAGTCCGGCTCTTGGAATCAAGACATGAACGTACGTTCAACTCGTTCGTGGTGTTGGTTCCCACCGCAGACTTGGATTTCTTCATTAGGGAAGATTATTGGCCGAAGGGTGTGGTGTACCGGCGATTCCGTGGGCGACCCAGAATTTCCGGTGACTCCGAAACGACATTAGGTATCACGGAGATTAAGTGAAAAGTGTTAGAATTTAGTTTTGAAAATTATTATATTATCTATTAGTCTATTGTTAATTTTATAAGTGGTATTGTTGTATAGGTTATATTATTTTGTTTGGCTATAATGTATTGTTTATTGTTTTTATAATTTTGTATGTTATATGTATTATATCTATGGGCCTCTGTAGCCTGATACAAATAAATAAATTAAATTAAATTAAAAGGCGACTAATGTCTTTCGAGGCCAATTGGCTAGGACCTTCGTTGACACTTAATGGGCAATCGCGAAAATAGGTACCCCATGATGGTGTGTATATGTCGTAGATTAGGGCAGACTCTAGCAGGGGAGAGATCCATCAGAAGATATTGTCGGGATAGTGTTCTTAAAATAAGAATCAGCCGAACAGTTTAACAGTGAATTGAGGTAATAAGGCATGATTACAATAAAAATAGCAAACAATGAAAGAATAGGATGAATTTAGAATAATTTCAGTAGCAGATAATAATGTGGGATAATCGAACCCGTGGGTCACTGGAAGACCCGCCACCACCAATCGCCTCCTGATAGGCCGAAGCCCAAGGTGCTAAGGTAATCTTTGCACGTGCGCCCTTGTACAAGTTATTATTTGGTGGTCCCTTCTGTACTCACACTCTCCTTTATGGAGTACGGCTATATGACGTGACACAATAAATCAAGATTTCTTCTTTCTTCAATGGATGAGCAGCTAGTTCCATGTCTTGACTCGTCGATGGTTGAATGGAAAGTGTTCGTTACGGCTGCGCGCAGAATATGATGTCATCACAGTATTTCCAGCTATCCCGCAAGGTGGCGGTTCGATTGACGTTTGACGTTGACGTTTCATAGTCAACATTATGTCTAGGCTCACGACCGTCTACGGCATATATATTACACAAACAATTTAATATCATCAAATTCACCAGCAACGTCACTCGTGCTCGGACAAAAAGCACGTTACTGCCAAGCGTGGAGCGTCAACAATCATCGCCATAATCCGATGGGATTGTTGAAAATTCAACGGAAATATTTGGAGTGGCTTGTTTAGTTTGGAAGTGCAATCGCGGAAGGCATGTTTGCACAAACCGGGGCGATATTCGATATTCGCGAACTGACTGCGGGGGCGGGGTGAGGGGGAGAGGGGGTAAACCCGTAAATAAATAAATGTGACCCCGCCACATAGAATCACCAGCTGCCACAATACTGGCCAGCAGACAAATAGTGCACACATAGTAAAAATAAATAAAATATACGGTTAAAACATGAATTTTGTCGCTTGAACAGTCGAAACCGTGTGGTCTCGGGCATAGCAGAATATTGTACCATTACTAAGAGTGTTGTGAATGATCTCGTGTAATAATGATGCAATCTGGTTAGGTTCCTTTGTTAACAGGGTAAAGGAGGTCAGGTTGCAGATGCTCCACTGTAATTACCTGATCTGCCAAACCCTGGATCAAGGCGGACCCTGGGCCCTCGCGCGCGCGTCACGCACAACCAAAGTGATTGTGAACGATGTCGTAAAAAAATGGTGTACTGACTTTGATAGAGTTTTCCAATGTTATAGCTTATATTCCAGAATAACACACAGAGTTTAATGTTTATTTATCCCGAAATTCATTGTGGTTTCGCAGCAACAAGTCGTAGTCGAATTTAACGCTAACGAAATCCGCCCCATAGGCGACATCGGCAACAATATACGGCCTCAAGTCCACAAATTTACTGATGTGCAATTGAATTGTAATTGGGTCGCCTTCGCAACTCAATGGCAGTTTTCATTGTGACAGAATGCCAAAAAACGTGTCAAGCTGCCATTGAGCTGAGATTGCAATCCAATTACAATTTAATCGTAACATTAGTGACAGTAGTAGAAATCCAAAAAAGGGTGTGGGCTTATGTCTTCATGGTGCCAATATTGTATTGGCTTGGGAATGCCGCTGTAGAAAGCTCATCGATAGAATGGTCGTTGGGTCGTACGCGGCAGAAAGTTTCTGGAAAATACTACTGGACCGCCACCCGGACTAGTACTATTTCTGCCGTCTTGCATCATAGCTTGTTTTATTGTGTTTCGGGTTGAAATGTATGTCCTAATTGCATAATTCGTACATATAATAGGCGACATTTATCGCTTACCAACAGGAGGGCTGTCTCGTTTGTCACTGCATAGAATAATGAAAAAAGAAAAAGAAAAGAAACTTTAATTTGTTACGTACGGTGGTAAAACTCATAATCATAATCATTATTCATTTGTGGTACACAGGTTATGCAGTTGATACAGTTTAAGTAGAATGGAGCTTCTGCGACCTGTGCCATCGGCATACAAACTTAGTAACATTATTAAATATTTAAAATAATATGTAAACTCGGGAGCAGTATTAGCCCAAACAATTTCTTAGAACACTCTCCGTGATATAAGCGGTGTTCCAGTGATCATTTCTGAGAATATATACAGTGAAGCCGATATACCTTAATGCACTGTGGTTAGGAGGACTAACTTCGGATGTGATAATATATGAGAAAGCCAGCTGTGCAGCCCGCGGCTGTCTCGAGACGTCTGGGCCGAAGTAACTTGCTCTACAAGTCACTTTGCTCATATGGACATATGAATTTATAGAATACACATATTATACTCGTATAGTATGCCGAAGATGGGGAAGATCGCCGGCATTTCGTGTAGGAAATGCCGAAAATCGAGCAGAATGATAGAACAAGGGATTGATTACTCGAATGATGATGAGTAAGAGCGAGAGCACAATCGGGAAAGACGCTGCGATGATTTTGAGTGAAATTGGGTTCCTTTTCTATCACTCGTATAAAAATTAAATGATGGTCTATTCAGCGATTCGGATCAAATTCCAAGATTTTTTTGCAAGTGCTCACGCATTGATTTTTTAAAATTGTTTGTTTATTTATTATTTACGTAAATCGGTAGCTATCAGTTATAAGAATAATCTAAAAGGATTTACTTCTGTTATAAGTTCTTCAAACTTCTGTTTGAAGAACTTATAACTTACTTTTATATTTATTATCTAATATATAAAATTCTCGTGTCACAGTTTTCGTTGCCATACTCCTCCGAAACGGCTAGACCGATTTTGATGAAATTTTTTGTGCTTATCCGGTATCTATGAGAATCGGCCAACATCTATTTTTCATCCCCCTAAATGTTAGGGGTAGTCCACCCCTAAATTTTTTATTTTATTTTTTAGACAAAATTTTTAATTTCTATTTTTTTATGATACAACATACAAAAATACATACAATCCTCAATTATTTATATGGCAAAACAACGTTTGCCGGGTCAGCTAGTAACTCATAAAATATAATAGAGTGAAAGTTTTTGCATCAACGTACATACAGCATCACATAATGGCACCGCAAACTTTTGCTCCAGACAAGCAGACAGCAGGCAAGCGGGCCACCTGATGGAAAGTAGTCGCCACTGCCTATAGACAGCTATTATTTCTTTACACTCTTATCGTATCACCGTCCACATCCTTCAACGAGTACACTTGAATTTCGCTCACAATTTACAGACCTACCAATTCAAGGACACACCTCACCTCGCCACCCCGGTCGCCCACAAAGACTCCCAAGTCCGTATCAGAGCTCGCCTCAGCCGCCTCACCATTCGCCTAGCTAAATATTACATTGACGCCAATTACGACGCGAACATCACAAACACACTTGTAAATCAATTATCGAGCTGAGAGCGAGCCGTGGTTAAAGCAGTTACAGGCGGTGCGCCACAGTAGACGCGAAGTTAGCAGAGCAATGTCTTTGTGGTTTTGAAATTAATCCTTCCCTACTTACAATTTACTTGTGTATCTTACACATGTCTAGTTTTGCGTAAATTTGTACATTGTACAAGTGGGGTATATCACAGGAGCGAGATTGAAATGACTGTTGTTTTTAGCGAGCTGGACCTTTTTTACTAGATCTAGCCCAGACATGTGACCGCCATCTCACCTGCTGGTACGTGACGATGCGGCCGAAGATGAAGCATGTCTATCTATGAACAGCCTATTCATTATAGCCTTGAAGGTGTCCAGATTATGATGATCATAGTTGCAGGCAACCTGTAGAAGACCGACAGATGCGCAACTCTACGCCGATACTCAAGACTCTGGAGCTTTGGGTTTTGAAAGATGTCCCCATCTCGGCATGGTGAACCGTCGAATTACCACTTGTCGGGGGAAAATCTCATTTTTAAGGAACTATTGAAACTGAACTAAGGCGCTATTCGACTTATTGGACCGACGACCTGGTAAAGATCGCAGGTACCAGCTGGATGCGGAAAGCACAGGACCGGCCTTTGTGGAGATCTCTTATCTCCTATGCCCAGCAGTGGGCGTCTTTCGGCTGTAATGATGATTCGAAATGTAGTGAAATTAGTATCGTTGTAGAAAGAGGATAGCTCATCAATAGTGATATCTGCGGCCATAGGGCGGTCAGCGTGTCACTGTGTGTTTCCTTCCTACTTTCCTTTTTGACGATTGAAAGAGATATTTAATGACCTAATCAATAAAGAAATTTTGAATTTTGAATTTTAGTGAGGACTGCCTCCACGTGCACCAATAACAAACAACAAACTACGCGTGAACCTATTTGTGAGATGTCCTTAACAGAGACCACGCCTTTCACACTCTGCGTTTTATACGTTTCGTGTCGCAAACATTAAGTATAGTCATAGTCCCTACAAATTGAATGCGAAATAAAGAAATTAAAATTGAAAATTGAAATTTATTATACGAGGTTTCATAGAACCTAGAGGCTCGGAATTCATTCCGAATATGAAGCCCGATGCATTGTTTATCGAGATATACTGCAATGAGATTTCAAGTTCTCTCAGCTGTTGCTTTAAGGCATGTTTCTATTGATTGTGTGAAGTGGTTTTTCTGTTGATGCCCTTCGAGCTGTGTCCGAACCGACCCAATTAAACTGCGATAGTTAGACATGCATAATTCCGCGGCAACACCAACTCTCGCTGCGGCGACGGCGCCATTTGTATCTAAACTGTACGCACCTGAAATAGCAATGAATTATACATGCACGTAGATACTCCGAAATCTGACGGCTGAGAATATAACTCGCCCCAGCTATCGAAAGTTTCATTCAAATGAAGATAAGTTTATGTAGGTATGTGGGTATGCCAGGATTATTTTATTGCTTGTAAAGCGGCTACTATTATCTAGGATAATCAGCAACCCATGGGGAGCGGACGCGGTGCTGCTTATAACTGGGATATGCCTTTTGAAGAACCACAAGTAACAGTTCAAATGAAAGATTTCGGGAAAAAACGTTCCAAAATAGACTGACAACCGTTTTTTTATGATTATAAGTAGAGCTCGTCTAGTCTAAAATGACGCGCCCCACTACTTAGTTAGTTGATTTCGATGTGTGAGTGCAAATATTGATAACGACACTTCATCTGTGTGGGAGCCAATGAACGACGCGTGTTCCTACGTTTGAATCTCACCGGCAACTGAATGACCAATTACAACGGCATTTGTATATGTATTGCGTCCATATTATAAACTTGCTTGTGTGCGGTAATGCGATAGTGGGGCGCGTCATTTTAGATTAGACGAGCTCTACAGGCATTTGGTAGTGGTAAGTGACGATGCGGCCGAAGATAGAGCGTGCCTGTCTGGTATTTTTAGGACGAAATTAGTAGTGGCCATGTAGTGAAAGGTAGAGTACAATGTAGTCCATTGACAGATATCGTCGACTAATGTCTTGAAGGTAGGCAAGTAAACTAGTAAAAATAGATGAGCATTTTCTGTTGAGTAAGTATTCTCAACAATTCAATCTCCAATCCGTCTAGAGCGTCTGCGCTCCAATGGCTAGCGGATTGGACTCGTAAGCGAGAAGTACCTACGTCTAGTCTGGTTGATTTAGTCTGATTACGTTAGATTTTAACTAAAATGTTTACGTGACGCGCCCGCGCAATCACTGCGTAGAAACCGTATACAAAACGTGCAGTCAGCCCGTTTGGCGCGCACACGACGCTGTGGATACGCGGGTGCGGCACCACGACGGTCATGTGGGTCCGACACGGTAACCGTGCTGTGACTATGCGGGGACTGCACATTTGTGTCCGAACAATAAAACAAGCTATCTGTCATTTGTATAGAAACCGAAATAGCGTAAACATTTAGTGACAAATCGTGCAGAAATCGCGTACGTCTGTATGAGCTGTAACCGTGGCGGCAAACCCTATGTGTATTACAATAAGTGAAGTCTTATTGTCGTAGCTGTAAACAAATGATCCTCTCTCTATTCTAAACCCAACTGCATTACCGTTGCTCCGTAAGCGGATACCTTTCACCGCTACAGGCGTGGGGCAGTTCTTCCCACAACTAATACTGTCTAGAAGCACGCCGCGGCTCCAGCAAGGAACACTGCAATTAGTTCCCGACGACGCTGACAACTGCTAAGTCTTGAGCGATAGACAGCCGAAGAGCTCAGAAGTGCTGCACTTTGGAGGCGGTATGTGTTTGGAATGTTTTTGGGGACTATTTATAAGACGTTGCTATGAATATTAAGTTGAAGTTACATGAATTGAATGATCCTACAGTGAATTCTTGGCCTTGTAGAGAGGTTTGGACATGGAGCAGTGAAAAGGGCGTATTTGGGACAACCAACTGGTCCAGATAGCCGATGGGGCAGTAAAGTTCTCAAGTGGTGACCACGTACCGGAAGAAGCAGCGTGGGTAGGCCTCCCACAAGGTGGACCGACGACCTGGTAAGGATCGCAGGTACCAGCTAGATGCGGAAAACACAGGACCGGCCTTTGTATAGATCTCTGGGGGAGGCCTATGCCCAGGAGTGGTCGTTTTCTGGCTGATATGATGATGAACCGGTCTGTGACAATTTGAACGCCCCAGGTAGTGCACCAGCAGGTGAAGAGTGATAGACGATTGTCTTAAAGGGTAGCGCAGAACAGAAGGGGATAAAGTAAATTTTCAGTCATAGCTTTATACTTAGTATTAACATCAGACGGCTTCTCAAGTTAATTTAAAAATTTCAATGAAATAATAATGTATATATAGATAGTCGCCCAGCACCATTTAGGCAAATATTTATTTGGCCATCTAAAAATCTTTACAATTCCGCCAATGCAAATAAGAAGAAAGTATAATTAAGTACACCAGCCTCAGCATAATGCTATGAATAACAGTCTGTAGCCAATCACAGCGCTGATGTTCACAAGCTAACCCATAGTTCGATGTCCGAAGTATATGTCTCTGGGGAAGGCTTATGTCCAGCAGCGGGCGTCTTCCGGCTAATTATACGTAGGTTTCAACTCCCCGCTGACACAAAATTTTACTAAGAATTACTTTGAGCTTATATTACATTTAACACCACAAATTTAATACAAAAATCAGTAAAGCGCTGCAGAATATCCCACACGCACCGTAGAGAGACGCGACGTTGCGATACACGTCATATTGAGTCTACAAAATAAGACTTGACATGGCGGCTACAAAGTTCGCAATACGTGCTAATCTCGAAATTAAAATTACACAGGATCACACCTCACCCGAATTTCTACGGGTAGAAGTGCCGTGTTACATATTGCCGTAGTGTTCCCTTCTCACCGCCACGGCGCCTCGTTGCCGAATCATTCTCTATTCTGGGAAGCCTGGAACTTCTCGAGGCGATCCGGTTAGAGCCAGTTCTCGCCAGTTAGCTGTACAAAGCAACTGTCAATTTCGCCCAGAATGCTTTCTACGTTTGCTTACAGAACGTGCAATTGTTTATGTTGCTTCTGTTATTTAGATGCCTAAATGCTTGTAGGTAGATTTCAGAGCGTAAAGTGTACTTAGATACTACCTTTGTATAGGGATTGTGTTCTATACATGTTCATGTATTGTGTTGATGGTTTTGAAACTATCGATGTCGATAAATTATTTTTATATTTTGCTAAGCATCTAGCAGGTACTTATTTGATTTTTTTAAGTATTGCGCATAAACTTACTATACTCTTTTTTTTAATTATAAAGTATTGGGATAATTCAATTCAATTCAATTCAAATAATTTTTATTCAATATAAATATTTTCAGAATACACTTATTGAAAGTCAGTAATAAACAACTCAATTATTAATAATAATTAATTGAAATTAAATACACATCACAAAATACAAAATTCATGTATGGTATGGCTACCATGTGTAGCATCATTAATATGTGACGTACTTAATATAAAATTTAAAATACCAGTATAATGTCATTATGTGATTATAGCAACTGAATATTTCCAATAAACAAATTACAAAATTTGGCAAATCAGTTTCTTAAAAATTCGCATTATAGACCATCAACATACAACAAATGCAATATAATACAATTAAATTATTTAAACAAAAATGTCACGTCATTATAATAAAATATCACATTAATTAAAACTATGATTAAAATTAAAATAGCATATCAAATAAAATTAAAATGTCAAATTTAATTCAAATAAAATTAATAAAGTCAATTATCAAACAAAATCATAAAACAATTACTTTTCCCAAGGTTTTTTATCCTCAAGATAATCCTGTATACTATAATATGCTTTTTTAATCAGTGACTGTTTTATATATCCCACAAATGCATTTTCAGTCATATCCAACACGTATTCCGGTATTTTATTATAAAATCTAATACTATGCCCCACAAAAGATGTATTTACTTTTGTTAATCTAGTTCTGGGAATTAGCAGTTTGTTTTTATTTCTTGTGTCTCGGTTATGAGTATCCTTCGCCTTTGTCAATGATGCAATGTGTTTACGAACATACATTAAATTTTCATAAATATACTGCCCAGGAAGAGTCAAAATACCTATTTCTTTAAAGATTTCTCTTAAAGATATCATAGGACCTAATCTATATATAGATCGAACTGCTCGCTTTTGTAAAACAAAAATTTTGTTTATATCAGCTGCTCTACCCCACAACAGAATGCCGTAAGACATTATGCTGTGGAAATAGCTATAATATACCAGACGAGCTGTTGTAATGTCCGTTAGATTTCGTATTTTTCTTATTGCATAAATCGCAGAGCTGAGTTTGCCGGCTAATTTATCTATGTGTGGGCCCCATTGTAGCTTGCAGTCAACTTTTATACCCAAGAATACCGTCTCGTTGACTAAATCTAGCTTATTGTTATTAAGGGATAGGTTTAATTCATTTTTAATTACGTTAGGCAGTGAAAATCTAATACATTTGGTCTTACTTGCATTTAAAAGAAGGTTGTTTACAGTAAACCAATTCAATATCATGTCCAAAATCATTAATTCTACGTTTCACATTGAATATGAGGGACGTATCGTCAGCAAATAGTACAATATTGGTCAATTTTTCTACCATATATGGTAGGTCATTAATGTAAATTAAAAATAAAAACGGTCCTAAGATCGACCCTTGAGGTACACCTATTTTAACAAATGTTCCATTTGACATAGTACCTTTAACATCTACTTTCTGAATTCTATTCTGCTAGTAAGACCTTAGCATTGCCAGTGATTTATTTTTAGCGCCGTAGTGACTTAGCTTCATCAACAACGTGGAGTGTTCAACACAGTCGAACGCCTTTGATAGGTCGCAAAATATGCCAATAGCATCCTCGGATTTCTCCCAGGAGTCAAATATATGCTTAACAAATTGAGATCCTGCATCAATCGTTGACTTTCCCCTGGTGAATCCGAATTGTTTGCTGTGGAACTGCCTCGTACTAATAAAGTGAGACAATAATAATAATTAATCACGCATGACTTTTTCAAATATTTTACTAAATACTGGAAGTATTGAAATTGGTCTAAAATTTGTAGGGCATTGACTGTCACCACCTTTATAGAGTGGCGTTACTCTACTTAGTTTCATAAGATCAGGAAATGATCCCTCGTCAATACATTTATTAACGCTAAATGATCCAACCACTTTAACTGACATACCCCATGCGTCTTCAGTCTCTTTTACATTCAGTGATTTAAAAGTTTTAAGTACCGTTTTAGCATCTATGTATTCAAAATTGAAAGCAGTTTCGCAACTTTTTACATTACTTTCAAGTAATAACCTAGCTGATTCAGCAGATGAAGCCAACGTGCTCGTTATCGTTAGAGGAATTTTAATAAAGAATTCCTCAAATATCTGTGCTACTTTTGAATCATTTGTTACCTTCGTATCATTATATTTAATTTCATAATTTCTATCCCTCTGTTTAATGTTTTTACATTCCTTATTTATTATATCCCATGTAGTTTTTATTTTGTTTGAGGCATTCTTTAGCTTAGATTTTAAGTGCATAGATTTAGCCACTTTACATACATTTTAAACGTTTTGGAATATATTCTAAGATGCTGAATAAAAGTATCAATGGAATTATAAGATTTTTATGTATAAAGGTCATATAGTGTATTTATACTTAAACGTATACCAGGGGTTGCCCATTCACAAAATCTTAATTTGTTCCCTGATTTTACTTTCTTTTGACTAAAGTTATTGTTATATTCATTTTCAACGGTTTCAAAGAATAATTTATATGTCAAGTCAGAATCATTATCATTAAAATTTATTATGTCAAGCTTTTTAATTAAAATCGATTTGAAATTTTCTATTTTATTTTTAGTTACTGGTCTACATGTGATTTCACGTGTTAATGTGTTTATATTATCGTTTATGATAACAATTTGACCAGTGTGATCAGAAGGTAGGCAATTTACTATTAGCTTCTCATCCACAGTACAATTGCAAAATATGTTGTCTATGCAAGTGGATGAAGTAGAAGTAATTCTGGTAGCTTCTTGAAAAAGACTACTCATATTAAAGGATTTAAATAAATTTATAATTTTAGCAGATCCAGTTGAATCATTCAATAGATTTATATTAAAATCTCCGCATACAATACGTTTTTTGTTGCTATTAAATACCTTCATCAAGGCTTCTTCCATGATATTTTCAAAAATATCAAAGTCTGCCTGAGAAGGCCTATACACACAAATAATGACGTAGTTATCAAGCTCAACACAAGATAATTCTACTATTCGTTCTTTGGATAGTCGAACAATATCAGAGCGTTCATTAAATTTTATACTGTCCTTAATTATTATCAAGGAACCTCCTCGTACTGATAAAATTCTATTAAAACTGCTTGCTGTATTATATCCCTTTATTTGGTAGGAAGTTTGATGTTCCCTCAAACAATGTTCACTAATGCACAAAATGCTAATATCATATTACTCCAAAAACAATTCCAATAATAATTCTTTGCCAGGTAAGCCCTGAATATTTTGATGGGCAATTTTGAAATTATGCCTCTTACCCTCTGGAAGAGATCGCTTGTAGCGATAAGGCCGCCTTTGTCCACAATATTTGAGACCTGCTAAATTGTCTTTTTTGTAATTTTGTGTGCTATAAAGAGTATATTATCTATCTATCTAATCGTTATGACATAACGACCAAAATCGATAAGTTTGCGATCGCTATGTATGTCGAGACTGCATCCCCTGGGGCATCATTATTGCAGGTGATATAAATATGAACATTCGATTAATAATCTTGGAACTGGCACAGGAACGTAAAAATTGAATAAAATATTTGAACATGTTGTCATTTTTATCTTTACCTACTCGCGAGCAAAACTGCTTAGATCATTTCATGATAAAGATCGACAAAACAAAACACATACCAACATTTGCAGTGATGCACACTACTATTACAGATCATTTTTTGAACATACTTTATTGTACATAAAACAATGTAACATCGTTAGAACTTAAACATAGTTTACAAAGGCGAGCTTATCTCTGCAAGAGATCTCTTCCAGCCAACCTGAAAGGTGTGGAAGCGATATCACGGGTACTTGAGCATGTACTTTTAGATAAAGTTAAAAAAAAAGCTATTAACCTAAATTAAATCCTATAATATTAACAGACATGTACATAAATAATAATAATACTATATATAACATAAATACATACATATAACAAAAAAACGTAAATATATACATACTATATACCTATCATAGCTGTGTAGATAAGAAGTGTTCCCTTACTCTCTTCCTAAAAATGGGGTAAGTGGGGCTTTCTTGGATAGCCTTGGGAAGTCCGTTCCATAGCTGCACAGCACGCACAGAGAAGGAGTTGTGGAAAAATTTTGTATTTGTTCTAGGAAACTCAAACATTCTAGTTATACAAGGGCGCCTAGAACGAGTGTCAGGGGGAACATGTTGGAAACGTGAGCGGAGATAGTCGGGAGCAGAGGGATCATGGAGGATTTTGTACAGAAAGGAAAGGATATGCATATCACGCCGCCGCCGGATGGGAAGCCACTTCAACTGAGCACGATACTCGGAAACATGATCGTATTTGCGAAGACCGTAAATAAAACGTATCGCTAAATTTTGCAAACGTTCGAGTCTGTTAAGTAACTCCTCAGTGACATCTAGGTAGCATACGTCAGCATAGTCAAGTATTGGGAGGAGTAACGCTTGAGCAAGCAAAATTTTAGTTTTGTGGGGCAAAAAGTTTTGGAGAAGCTTTAAGGAGTGAAAAGAGTAGTGCATTTTACGACATTTCTGTCCATCTCCAAATTAAAATACCAAAAGATAAAAGAACTAAAACCACTGAAAATTATAAAAATGCCTTAAAATATCTAAAAAGTAAAAACCTATCCGAATTGTTGCAATGTGACAACCCTAATACTGTGGCTATTTGTTTAATAGATCATATATTTGAAAGCTTAAATATTAATACAACCATAAGACCTGTACCTTGTAGCAAACGAATTGTTAAGCCTTGGATTTCTTAGGGAATGTTGCGGTGTATTAGGAATCGTGATAAACTACAAAAGAAATCTCGCAACGACTCCTATAATGAGATCCTTCGTATAACATACCGTCGGTACTTATTTTTGCATAATGTACCTTATATATTTTTATACATACTGTACATAGATTTGTCTTTTTTAGTATTATTGTTAAATGGAAATACTCAAACTGTACCTACCTCTATAATTATCATAGGAAGAGCGGTGCCTCCTACCACAGGCATTTAGCTTAAAAGGAGGCTCCAACGACAGTAGATTTAAGGTACAAAATTGTGAAAAAAATAAAGATATTATTATGATATTATATAAATTTAGCATTTATTTGTGTAAAGTATCGCTTCCTTCACCTTATATTATTGTTTCTCCCGCATCGACTTGACTGGTAGATCTACTAGGCTACTTCAGTTTTAAGTCCGCCAATGTACCTTTAGTGCATAAAGTTTTAATAATTAAATATATAAATAAATATATTCTAAATGGTACATATTCTCAGTGGATTTCGGTCCGAACTTAATTATTATACGGTAATTATTATAACTATAAACTTATTATAGTTCAAGATCGTTAAGGAATTGATCGGCAACGCGTGGGTGATGCCTCTGGTATTGCAAACGTCCATAGGCTGCGGTGGCTGATTACCATCAGGCAGGCCGTAAGCTTGTTCGCCACCTTAGTGGTATAAAAAGAAAAAAAAATGAGTGGCGTCTTTTGATGTTCAAGATACTCTTTGGGTGCCTGAGCCAGCGCAGCAATAAATAAGAACGAAAATAAAGCTTTAAACAAAGTACAACTATCTAGCATCAATATCCAGTATCTTGTCTGTGTGCTGCCTATACATAAGGTTCCTGCGGCGATGGTGTATTTGGCTGGGAATAAATCAGGTGCGGCGAAACCTTCCCCCGCCCCACCCCCGCAGACAAGTTGGAGTCAGATTTGTATTTGTACTTAAGCACAACAAACAATCTACATCCCTTGCAGCCAAGTCCGGTACAACGTTCGAGAAAGTTCCTTCCGCCAAACATCTGCGATTGAAACTCTGAGGTTTAACACCCCGATTGTGTACTTCAGGATTGTTGGGAAATGTTTTAAGATGGGAAAAAGACGTCATGTTATATGTATGTTTTGATATGTATGTTGTAAGTTATTAATTTAGTCCGGCTAGTTTATACAGCTGGAACCTTCTGTACGACCAAAGTTAAAAAGAAACTATTTGATGTGAATTCGATGAACGTCTTTTTCACCGTCCCAACGGGCATTCCAGAAAAATTCTGTCACCTAAGATTATGTGACTCCTAACGTTTCAAAGTATAGTAAAATGTTAGTTCTAATATCGTTGTGTAGATCCATCCAGCGACAAAACCAAAATATGATCGTTGTGTTTGACGGTCCACCCACCTCCCGCTATGACGTCACAGACCGCGGAAGTAAGCACTGAAAATGAAGTGTCCTGCGGGTGCCGTGGTGCACTATGGAAAATGTAGGTCAGTTTCGGATCAGAAATCTATAACTTCGTGATTTTTTATTATATCGTGATGAAATTTGGTACACATACGCAGTAATGTATGTAGATTCAAATGATATTTATAGTGATTTCTCATTATATGTTTAAATTTAACTAGTGTAAAGAGATAAAAATGAGATAAGCACGAAAAAAGTGGTAAATTAAATACAAAGTAATTATTATTTTAAAAATGAAAACTAACATTAACCATAAAGAACAAGTCATGTAAATAAAAAACAATATCTTTAAATTGATCGCTTACGTCTACCTTACTTATATTTTTTGACATCTACTTTATAATGTGGGTCATTTTTCACTTAAAACATTTAATTTAAGAGTGAGTGAATACACTGGAAAAATAAAATCCTTATCTACTTAGGATCTATACACATTTCAGATGCAAGTGGTGCCACTTTTAGAAGACTTACTGCTTCTTCTTCAAGATCTTTTACATTCTTTGCGTATGGTTTTGTTAAACTTGTTATATACGGATCGGACGTGTACAATAGAGTTTTAAAAACATCTTCATTTGTAGCTTTTCGGCTACATTTTCTGGCATGATGTAGTCGCATGTTTCGGTAGTCTTTGTTACGCGCCTCTTGTGCGTCTTCCGATAGCTGTCCAATAGGAAGCACTGCGAAAAGTTTGATAATACTTTCTCCATGTATAAGTATTTTGTGTATAGATGATGGCATGTAATACCAATTGTATTTGCTCACGTAGACTCTTGCAGTTTCCATTGCGTATTCGTCAAAATTTTTGGGATCGATCATCATTCCTGAAGATAAAACATGTAAAATGATGTAGAGGCGTTTAATTAAGGTTTCATCTACACCTGTAATTTCGGCAGAGCATGTGTTGTTATAGAAAAATCTTCTTGCGGTATTCCCATCGTTAGTATTCCCACTACCTTGTCGAGGTTTACCTACTATCAATCCTAACTCCTCCCTGAAACGATTTTGAACAAGTTCTTTCTTTTCCTTCTTCAATCTCGTTTTTTCTTCACTTGTAGCAGACCAAGTTTTAAAATCAAGATTATAGGAAATGTATAATACCATTTCCATGCTGTGAATCCAGGCGTGTAAAGTGGAGAGTCCGTACTGGTAAGCACTTTCGTCTTCTGGTCTGGCACTTACTTTCGACAAATCATTCATTAGTCGCGGAGTAGCCCCACATATCGTGCACGTGGAACCAGAAGGAGTATCTGATAGCACTTGAGCCACCTTTCCATTTATCATTGTTAGAAAGAGTTCAAGTTTCACTTGAATACCAACATTATCTTCATTAATCAATGATGGTTGTAAAGCTTCAATTTGCCTTCTAATTTCATCTACAACAGCCTTGGTTTTCTCTGGAGTTTCTTTACAAGACTCTATTGAAATGGGTCTACACCAACGTAAATATGAAGGTACCGGGTTTTTCCAAATAATTAAACCTGACTGCTCATCAATTAATCTGATGGGGACCATGGAAGTGATGAACAAATTGGCATCTGAAATTGTTTCCGACTCCTCTGGAAGTATTTGCCTATATTGACTTTGGCCAGATGAACCATCACATCCCCATTTGCTGTAGAGGATTAACGTTTTATATTGTTTTTTGGTAAACTGAATCAATTTTCAAAATTCTAGCAACAGTGTGGTCCAATAAATCTTGGACATTAATTACTTTAGCAGAAGTATTGGTGATCTCATTGTAGAAGATGGTGGATAGCAAGACTTCTTTAGTTCTTGTATTTTATAGTAAGGCGGGAATATACAACATTTTCGTTCATTTGTTAAGTTCCTTAAGTACATACATACTTTAGTTAAATCCAAATCAATAGAAGCACTCAATGCTTCCGGGTCAGAAAGCATTTTTAACTGGTCTGAGTCATTCCAGATACTTGAAACGTAAAATTTCTTTTGATTGTCGGCTTTCCTTAATGATTCGACAAGATGTGCTTCTGTGTTTTCACCTATAGCCCGTAGTCCTTGCACGTAGGCTTTATTCATGTGCTCAAAGCCATATTCTGCGAGTAGAAGAGTATTTTTCCTCTTCTTGGTAGATTCTGAGTCTTCCTCGTTGGCCAGAAGTTGATGGTGTAGAACATTGATCAGAGTCCGGTAAATTCACAGAATACATTGTGTCCAACCAAGTATTATTCTTCTCTAAAAATGTTTCTTTTCTCCGAGATGTCAGGGCCCAGCGCCTATTAAACGTTGGAAGAAGGTGCCTTTGTATGTCACTTATTATAAAACATGTGTCGTTTTCAGAAACATTCAATTTTTACAGTAAAACTTTGACAATTTGGACAATGATTCCACGGTTCTACCTCCCTCGATATATGGAAGTATGATATCTCGTTTGGTACAGTTGAAGAAAGACATTGTATAACTATAATACACAATCTGCGGTAATTACAGCCGTAAATGAACTTTACTTCACTTGAAGTTACACTGAACTGAATGGCAGGAAAATTAATTACCTCCCTTTATATACTATTTTGCAATATTGAATCGGTACCTACAAAATTATTATCTCTTATTTTCTCACGCGAAACGGGTGCAAAATTGATAAGACCTATTTGTTATTACGAAATATTTAAAAAAAATAACAATAATGCCCATACTGTTCGTGCGAACACTGTCTGTGGTAAACCGCAAAAGATAACGAATTTTCTACTCCGACTTTTGTTAACTTTTTTCTCATATCTTCTAAAACCGCAAATATTCACAGCTGATTTTTTTTGTATCTGTTCATGAATAGTTAAACTATGAACTACTACAAAAAGTAGCGGATGGGGAGACGTGGGTAACAGTCATAACAATCAATGAACATTTTTTTTGTGAAAAATTTGGTAAGTACTTTCCCTAAATTCTCAAAATAAAATGAAAATTAAAAAGCTGTTTCGTAAAGTACATAAAATTATCTTCCTAAAAATGTGACACACTGCATATCTGTGCTTAATATTTTTTTCACAATATTGTTGAAACATGAACACTCAAAGACCAAAAAGAAGAAAAGAAAGTGAACAAAAAAGAAGTTTGGCACCTCTCTCTTCAATGTACTTCTGACTATGAAAAATAATATTATTTTGCGTATTAGGTAACAAAATCCTACTGAATATTATAACTTTACTATTTGAGTATCAATTTAAATCAAAATATCACCCAGATTTTGATATTCGTAAAAACCATTTATGATATGCTCTTGTTCTACCATTTCCCATAGTGCGGTGGTTCAGTACAACTCTCGCTAAGCGGTCCAAAGTGGATCTTGGGATCCGACATCAGAGATCGCGACCTCTTCCTATCCTGCGCCGTCTTCTACCAATCGAAAATGCCTAAAGAAGATCTTCCGGAAGGTTCTGGGGCCAACAAAGGAAAGACCGACATGTGCGAGAGGAGGAAAAACGAGGAGTCCAAACCCAATATTTTGGGAGATATCAAGTCCGCAAGTGCTGGCCAAGTGGGCCCAGTGGAGAGGATGGGAGAAGATCACGCCGTAAGGAGAGTAATTATGTGGGTTGGCGTACGTCGACCAGTCGGGCGACTAAAATATCGCTGAATGGATGAAGTCCTAAAAGACGTGACGTAATGTATCAAGCACTGATAAGCATTTGATAAGGTCAAATGCAAACCAACGAATATAAAAAAAGGAATTCGTCAAATAAATAATATATTAAGGTTAAATAACTACCTACTATACATTAAGAAATACTAAATAGGGTGTTTAAAATAGATATGCTACTTAACTTCATACTTTCAGCGTGCCTATAGTGCCGCAATCAGCCTATCGAATCGATTAGTAAGCAAATAATTTTCCGTCTGTCATACTATTGTACGACTAATATCTGAAGAGATGCTAGAAACAAGTAAACGTGTCTACATGTCTCCGTAAATTTAACTTTTGTGTTCAACATGAAACAATCAGTTTTGTTGATGAGTATAGTCATTTGGACTGCCAATAGTCATGAGGACGGTAAGGTACATACTTTTTTATTCTACGCAGTGATAAGTTTAAGTTTAAGTTTATTTATTGATAACCATTGTTACATGTCAAAATTAATACACAATTGTACGAGCTGACAGCCCGCTAGTAAGCGGTATCTATTGCCCATAACGTCTACGAGTCATACATTTAGGTTGTAGGCAACAAAAATGCAGAACCGCAGGTGCGTTGTCGCTGTAAGGAGTAAAATGAAATGCCTCATGCCTGTAATTGCGTTGGCTTCCTTAACTGATTGTTTTGGTTATTTGGAACGTGCATGAAACACGATTATCTTTGATTTGTAATTCGAGTCAGTAGAATGACATTTGGTGTGCCTATTTTGTCTAATATAAGATATTCCACTAGCGCGTTGATTACAAATGAAAATTTTTTTTTTCTTGGCTTGCGTTAATTTTATGTATATGTACCTACATTTATATAATTTTATGTATGGGTACCTACCTATAGTCTGGCAAGAAAGTCGTGACAAAAACGAGGGCGCCACTATCATCAATATGACATCATTGTACTGTATCATTCTGTGAACTTAATATATTAAAAAATACTATCTTTACGTCTGTGCTTTGCCTCTATATCCAATTTCTTTGCGTCTATGCCTCGTATACTTTGACTAGAAAATTTGATACTTGTTCATATTTTGTATCATATCGCATGTAAGCTGCGTGTGACATTCCACTGCATGAGTTGAAGCACATCAGCCGAAAGGGCTAGTTAAGTATTATTAGAATAGACAAAGGGATAGGTAATATATGGGGAAATCAAGATTAAACATAAGGCCAGCTCCAAGTAAAATAGCAAAATAATAAAATGGGAGTTTCATTACATGACTATTTAAATCAGAATCTAAACAATCTGAATATGCCAATGGAAGTCGTTACCAAGCCCTTGCATCTGCCCTTGTTGTTTATCATGATAAAGAGTAGGTAATATTAAATAGTACCTATAGTTTTGCATTTTGGGAACTAATGCTCTTGCACGTAAGTGAAGTTGTAAGTTACCTACTGAAAAACTTAGTATCCGCTTTATGGTAGAAGATAAGAATAAGGGGAAGTATTAGAAATTGAAATAAGAGTGTGGAATATATTTACTCTTATAAATTTATTATCAGCAACACTCATGCATAGAACAATGTAATTTCAAATTGGTATCTATCTTCTGTTTCTCTCTGTTAGACCAGAGACCGCGATAATCTTATAGGTATTATCCTCCTCAATTAATAATATATTTCTCAAGTTTCTCTGACCCTGGGTTTCATTTCACCAGCCTCGAATAATCGTGAATTGCCTACTGTGTCTAGATAATATAGTTTTGTGCTACAATACCTTCGTACACAATCATCGTACTGCTTCTAAATACACCTGAACGCAAAAATATCAATGAATATTATATTCAAATTACAATATACGAAAACAATACAAAAAGATCAAAACTTTAACAGTACATTATAATTTAACGGTTAATTTTGTAACCTCAAATAAATGTAAACAATACTACAAAACACATTAATTTTACATAAATTCAAATTATTTCTAAAATATCACATTATTTTCAAAATTAAGATACGTGTTCATAATCTTTGCTATTTGGCCGAAAACATCTTCTAAATCGCACAGAAACTTATCTGCTCTAAACTCGGCCTCGGACTAATACATTCTTGAACAACACTAAATATTTCTTTTCTCGTTCCGTTTTATACGTTTTTGCATTCGTTGCGAAAACAAATGTCCCACACAGTAAAAATCTAAAAAAATACACATGAAAATTTTAAAATAACACCAACAAAACAACGAAATTGTCTAGATGACGTGACAGCTGAAGTCAGTTTGGCCACAGATAGGTATAAAATATTTGAGTTTGACAGTAATTTAGTGTGGCCAATTTAGGCTAGTAGTATTTCTGTAGTGCTTCTCAACAAGTAGGTCTTAAAATGAACATGGACAAGACGAAAATTATGTCGAATGTCCATGTTGTGCCTACTCCAGTGACAGTTGGAGGCACTCCACTTGAAGTTGTTGACGACTATACATACCTAGGACAAATAGTCCGGCTAGGTAGGTCCAATTTCGAGAAAGAGGTCAATCGACAAATCCAACTCGGTTGGGCAGCGTTCGGGAAGCTACGCCACATATTTTCGTCCCAATTACCGCAGTGTCTCAAGACGAAGGTCTTTGACCAATGTGTGTTGCCAGTTACTTACGGGTCTGAAACGTGGCCACTCACTATGGGCCTTATAAGAAAGCTCACTGTTACCCAAAGGGCAATGGAAAGAGCTATGCTCGGAGTTTCTTTGCGCGATCGATTCAGAAATGAGGAGATCCGCAAGTGAACCAAGGTCACCGACATAGCTCAAAGGATTGCCAGACTGAAGTGGCAGTGGGCAGGGCACATAGCTCGAAGAACAGATGGCCGATGGGGCAGTAAAATTCTCGAGTGGCGACCACGTACCGGTAGACGTAGCGTGGGTAAGCCTCCTAGAAGGTGGACCGACGACCTGGTAAGGATCGCAGGTACCAGCTGGATGCGGAAAGCACAGGACCAGCCTTTGTGGAGATCTTGGGGGAGGCCTATGCCCAGCAGTGGGCGTCTTTTGGCTGATGTAATGAATTTAAGCTAGAGCAGTAGTTCCCAAAACATTCTTTTCACGACTTTCTTGCCAAACTGTACCTCAGTACACTCAGTAGAGACCATTTCTATATTCAGATTAAATTGTTTGAAGAAAAAGTGACATTCATACCTCTTGGCTAGTTGCTTTTATACGTAATCTGTACGTAAATCTACAGTCTACTTGAATTTAGTGTAACATATAGTAACAATTTCCTTATGCCGGTTTCACACCGGCCCAACGAACGCCTACCAATGAGTTCGGCATCTATCCAAACTGCGTTTTGTCGATTGCTTCTATCCCTTCTACGCTTCGAATCACCGGCACACGCCAACGAACGATCATTTGCTATGCAGCGTTTGCTAATCTGGAAAATAGGACAAACGAAAGTTGACGAAATCGTTGGCGTTCATTGGATCGGTGCGTAACCGGCATTAGAATGGAAAATGCAACCGGGGGGTTGAATGAATCCAGGAATGGAGTTTTACAAACTATTTTAATAAAAAAATTCAAAAACAAATTAACTCTTACATAACTATTATTGCTAATTTACAACTAGCTTAACCTAGCTAGGAACGTCCTAGGTGATGATAGACTATGGGTTGCCCTCCAGATGAGATGGGAATCAATAAGTGATATGATTCTCATCTCAAGTAGTTGCTACAGATAGAGCTAAATCACGTAATTCACGTAGCGCAGAGTGGTATTGCGTGGTTTCGTTGAGTCCTAGTAGCTCTGAATGTAACTAGCTTGAAAGGGTAGCTATGTTCACAGATTATTCCATGTCTACTACTTAGGGTAGAGAAAGGGTGGGGTGCGATAAAGAAAATAAATTTTATTCATCTAAGGACCCATATGAAAAATGTATTTTCAAAGATCCAAAGAACTGAGGTTTACTCCAAATCGTGATTTGAAGACTTGGCCTGCGCATTTCTTTACGTCGGTATGTACGGCAAGCACGGTGCTAGAACTGCCATTTGCAACTTTCTTACTGCCTATCCATATGAGGACCGTACTCAGGTGGTGCATATTGCGCGCTGGGCACAATGTGGACTCTTTGAACTTGATACCTTTCTGTTGGCTGCATGCCGTAGACTTTCTGCTGCGTATTGGCGTAGTAGGCTCTTTCAACAAAATTATTTTTCGTTGGCTGCATTTCGAAGACTTTCTTTTGTGTATATACATAGTCCCTGCCTCCATTTAAGGGGATCTTTGGCGTCGTAACCACGGCAGATTGCACAGTTGGAGGGTCCCATGGGTGTGGCTGTGTGTAGCCAGCAAAGCCCGGAGCCCCGACGGGGCTGCAAGTCGCCTTGAAGCGCGTCACGCCCTTATTCATGACGGTGATGATGTCACATCGAGTGTATAGACAGAGCTGGCCGGGGTAGGTAATCGAGTCGCAGGGCGGGATCACCTTGGGCGGGAAGGGAGGCGACGGCAACGCGCCGCCCGGCCGCCGCGGCACCACCAACTCTTTTACCGGCCTCATCTTCAGCGGCGGAGGCTGCTCCTGCGCGTCGCCAACCGCGAGCAGACACCACACTAGCCTCAGTATCACTGCTATCACCAGCATCGTTCGATCCTCTAGCGACACAAATATAATCCAACTACACTGCAATAACGCACACGGATTCCATTCATATCCAGGGATCGTCGCGTAGCGTAATGTTGATCTTGTTGCTTTTAATCGAAGTGATTACTTGAACGCCAAAGGTTTTGCTTCGTTTATGCGCGTCAGTTATAATGGAAAATATACTTTTTAATTACATCCAGTTAGAATGGCTCCATTTGATTCCGCTAATAAATTTGTATTATGTCCGGTAAATGTATTTGGTCTATTACTGTATTTTCGGACGTTATCAGGCCTGTGCAATCTAAAATACATTCGAACCAATGTACTGTGGCGTTAGAGCTTGAAGCATTAATCAAAACATTGTAAATTAAAATTTCACTACCACTATCACCTCTCGCGGTGTAGAATGAAACAAACAACACGTTACAGCTACATAAAAATACATCAAAGTTTCTATTATGAATTGTTTTGAGATTTTTATACTTGGGTTTGCATTTATTTTTCATTACAGAATCTTTTCCAGTTTTTTTTTATCCAGTATTGAGATTTAAGCCCGAGTGAGGGCAGATTCCCTTAACTTTTTGGAAAGCAATAAGTTCCATTTTCTCACTACCGCGTTGCCTCACAGATGTCTGATCGACCCTTTAGAAGATAAGAGAGGTAGGGCATAGTGGGATATCCCGCTCGAATCGGAGCTGCCCGACTGGGGAAGTACCTTACAGAATACAGCAGCCCAACAACTCTATTTTAATAGTGTTGTGTTTCTGTCGGTTAGTAAGGTTTCCAGTGCTCCATGGGGAACCGCAGCTTTGATAATGGGGGGGCCTAGTGTTCATATTCACTGTTGCGTTGCTGAGCGGGGGCGGTGTGTTGGCGCGGCGGTCAGGGAGACCTATTGAAACGACTGTCCGCTGGCCGCCCGCAGGCTGAACGGGCTTCCGAACCCAGAGATTACATAATCTCCGCCCTAGGAGGCTGAGCTGCCAGTCTCGCGAAATATCCCTGGCGTAGTGCCGGAGGAGAAGACCGCATACTTGCCAGACTCCGTAGCAGTTATGACAGCACCTATGCCTATTTGGTGACTGAGCCACGATTCCCCTTCAAGCTTTCAATTACCCCCCCAAACATGGCCAAAAACAGAAAAATAGTTTGTCAGCGACAACCCCGTCCACTTTGAAGGTAGACTTTTGCAATATTAGGGGTCTTCATAGAAATGTCAACGCAGTCTATCAACACCTTTAGTCTGCGCAGCCGGCCCTTCTTTTTCTGACAGAGACACAGATATCCTGCCCGGCTGATACATCTTACCTAACATACCCTAGTTATAAGCTCGAGCATAATTTTGTGCGTCGTGCCGGTGTGTGTGTGTGTTCATTCGGGAGGATATCTGTTGCCGCCGTCTATACAGCCTTGAAGACAGGGACCTGTCGATTATGTGGGTTCGTGTGGATTACGGTAGCCAAACCCGTATCTTCGCAGCCCTATACATGGTCTCATGGCGGTGACTCGGACACGATTTTTACGGACGGAGCACTTTAAAGTGACGACTGATAAAGTCTTTGAGCAGTATCCTTCCACTGAGTTAGTAGTTTTAGGAGATTTTAATGCCCACCATACGGAGTAGTTCGTAGACTGAGAACCAAGTTCTCAGTCTACTAACTATGCGGGAAAGTCTGCTTACGAATTTGCCCGAGCAATTTGTGAGAGACCGTAGACCAGAGATCTATGGTCTCTCACAATTGATTCGCTCCCCAACTAGAATCCCAGATGTTGAGGACCATACAAGCTCCTTGCTGGACCTTCTGCTGACTACGCGCCCCCGTGGGTACTCCATCTCCGTGGATGCGCCTTTTGGCTCATCAGATTACTGCCGTGTGCGCCCACAAGTGCCTTATACACTATCCGACTCTCCCGGCCCACTAGATAGCGTCGCGTTTGGCACTACAAGTCAAAGTATAAGTGGGATGGATTGCGTTCATTTTAAGCATCGTACCCGTAGAGGCAGCTCTGTTTTGCATCGGATGATCCTGATGCCTGTGCCACTGCAGTCGCAGAGACCATTTTAGCGGGTATGGACTGCTTCATTGCTAACCCGTTAGTGGCTACTGGGGCACAGAGACGACCGTGGTTTAATCAGCCATGCAGAGAGGCTCGACGATCGAAGCAATCTGCGTATAACGCTTGGACCACTGCTCGTATCAATCAGAGCCCGAATATTGCTGATGCAAAGCGTAAGTTAAATGCTGCCTCGAAGAACAGCAAGAGAGCGATCGCCAGAGAAAAGTTCGCCTTCGTTAGCTGAATTGGCGAGCGGCTCACGAGCTACCCTTCTGGTAGCCGGGCTTTCTGGTTGCTCGCCAAACCTGCCGAGGGACACTTTAGTTAGTCGTCCTTTCCATCACTGCGTAAACATGACGGTACCCTGATCCACAGTGCAAAAGAGAAAGCTAATTTATTGGGTGCTCTCTTTGCTGTTCAAAAGTCGAGTGGGCTTAATGGTATTCCGGCGATGGTGCTTAAAATGTGTGCTCCCAAATTATGTCCTGTACTAACGCGCCTCTTTGCGCTCTCATACTCCACTGGGATAGTCCCGTCTTCACGGAAGACTGCCCACGTTCACCCTGTGCCCAAAACCGGCGACAGATCAGACCCATCGAATTACAGGCCTATCGCCATTACACCTCTCTTCTCTCCAAGGTGTAAGAGCGAGTTATAAACACACAGCTCCTTAGTTACCTAGAGGAAAATGATCTCTTGAACGACCGTCAATATGGTTTCCGACATTGTCGCTCAACGGGTGATCTTGTAATGTATCCAACACACCTTTGGGCCTTAGCTGTTGAGAATCAAGGTGAGGCATTGGCTATTGGCCTAGACATGACAAAGGCGTCCAATCAGGTCTGGCATAGGGGTCTTCTATCGAAGTTACCATCATACGGGCTTCCCGAAGGATTGTGCAATTGGGTAACTAGCGTTTTGTCCAGCAGATGCATCAAAGCCGTAGTTGACGGCTTTTGCTCCGATGGGTTGGACATTAACGCTGGTGTCCCAACGCAAGGCTAGGTGCTGTCTCCAACACTGTTCCACCTTTATATCAATGATATGCTGTTCATTGACGGGATTGATTGCTACGCGGATGACAATACCGGAGACGCCTTTTATATGGGTCGTGCCAATGTCCTTCGTATCATAGTGGAGGAAAGTCGCGAAGTACTTGTGTCTAAAATCGAGAGCACTCTATCTAGAATTTCCGATTGGAGACGACTACATCTAGTACAATTTAATCCCACTAAGATACAAGTATGCGCGTTCACCGCCAAGAAAGCTCCATTCGTTGTAGCTCCACTTACCATCTCTAAGAGCATACATAACCTAGGTGTTGATATCTACAGTGACGTCAAGTTTCGTAGTCATTTGGAAGAAAAGGTCATGCTCGCATTTAAAAAGCTGGGTGTGTTTAATAGATCGAAGCGATTTTTCACGCCGGGGCAACGACTTCTGCTATATAAGGCTAAAGTCAGACCCCATTTGGATCCCCCATCTATGGGTGGGAGCACCGGCATATCAGCTTGGTCCTTATGACTGGATCCAAGAGCGCGTTGTGGAATTGTCGATGATACTATGCTCACAAGTAACAACATTACAACAATGTTTAGAGTCAGAGTAAGAATGATTGCAAAAACGACGCCTAAACTGAAGAAAAAAGAAACACAACGTTTAGCTCTAAATTACAACGTAGTAATTTGGATGCTTTCAAAGACTCTAAGGAGACAATTAATACGAAAAACGCACGAGCAGAAGCAATCAAACAACTTGGGAAATCAAAATATCAACAAGATAAATCCAGAAAAGAGGAGAGTGCACATCAACTGTGGAAAATAAATATAGAACCATCTACATACTAGGCTGAAAGAAATGTTCAGGTTTAGCACTGACGTTATTAAAATCGCGAGAACGAACAAAGTACACAAATTATAAAGTTAGATAGTTTTTAACACGCCAATAGCGAAGAAATTCTAAAGACATCAGGTTTTCAAAAAACTACTGCGAATGACGTTATCATCTTAAATATCGGAGATTTTTATAAGAATTCAACGAAACTATATACAGAAATATGTTTTTTCCTAAAAACATATTCGAAACCAAAAATTATAATGATGGGTGTAAAGCAGAGTGTACATCTAAATGAAAAGAAATTGAACAATATGTTGCAGATTTTAAGCAATCAATTTAAAAATAGTTCATTCTTAGATTTAAGTGACATAGGGCTGGGCTGCAACTTAGTTGAACCCCATCGCTGCCACTGCGGCGCTGCAGTGGATAGCTCAGGGCACCACGGGCTATCATGCTGCAAAAGTTCCGGCCGTCTATCCCGCCACGCCTGCCTGAATGACATAATACGTCGGGCTCTTGCCAGCATTAATGTGCCCTCCTCTCTCGAGCCCTTGGGGCTTGTAAGGGACGACGGCAAGAGACCTGACGGGATGTCTCTCGTGCCTTGGGAGCTGGGTCGGCCTTTAGTATGGGACGCCACATGCGTTCCATACTAAAGGTCCCATGTTGGCTCGACATCTGTGAGGCCAGGCGCGGCGGCCGTATCTGCTGAGACCTTGAAACGCCGTAAATACGCAAATATCGCTGATAGTTGCGTATTTTCGGCGTTTGCCGTGGAAACTTTGGGGCCGTGGGGCCCTGAAGCTAAAAAGTTATTCGCCAAATTAAAATCATGTTTAATTCGTTCCACTGGCGAGCGCAGGGCTGGCTCATTCCTCGGCCAACGTATAGGGATAGCCATCCAACGGGGGAATGCAGCCAGCCTTATGGGCACCATACCCAGCAGTGGCAGTGATTTAGGGGATATTTGTACATATAGATTTTTAGATTAGGGTTGTAGGTTTATTTTAATTTTAGTTAGATAATTAAGTTAATTTATTTAGTTTATAATTTGTTTGTGTTGTCCTTTTTAATATATATGTTCTCAGTGACATAGACTATGACTATATGTTTTTGACAAATTTAGCTTCTAAGATTAATTATAAGATTGACATGATATATTATGCTAACAAATATCTTAGTTACAATTTTATTAATAAGCAAAAGGCAAAATTGTCTAATTCTGTGAATGTGAAACAGCGTAAAGTGGGGCAGGCGACAGCAAAGCATATAGTACAACAGCGAATCACGGACTATTTCCCAAAACACAAAATAAATAGTCGTACTATGGATCCGGAAAGTAAGCTTTTTCGTGAATGATGCCTTCAGCATCTTTAATCAGAATATTGCAGGTATTCTAAGCAAAAAGAAATGATAGAACTAACATTACATTAACTTTTAAGTAACGAAAAACGATTTTAAGTACTTTGCTTGAGTGAAACTTTTGTAAAAATAGGCAAAGAAAATAATATTACAATGGCTATGAGGTTGGGGCCACATATTGCAGAAACCAGAAAAAGGGAGGGGTTTGTATATTACTAAGCCATTAGCTGCGATCTTCATAGATCTGGTATAAGCTATATCGCAAGAGTTCCCATTCACAACTCAAATGAGAAGTCAATTGTCGTGACATTCCACAATAGATATCATAAAGAAGATTTCGTCGCCGCAGCCCGTGCTAGTAAAAAGCTGTGCATATTCGACGTTCTTGGCGCTGGTGATACTAGCCAGAGAATCTGTTAATGATCATTTAACTCCGCATAACAAGCAGCTGTTAACAAAGACGACGGCTATAGTGAAAGAAAAAGAATACCAATTTGTTTGGGTTAAATACTGTAAGATCCACTTGAGAAAGAACGACTCTTCTATAATTATTTATATAAGGAAGATGGAGATTTAAACAAATTACCTTAAAGCGTATCATATTTTGCTTGCTTCTATTTTGCTTACTTGTATTTGTTGTAATCACTAATTTAAATGTTTTAATATCCGTTCATTACCGCACTAACTCACGCGGTAAGCCAGGTATGCGCAACATAAAATGTTGCGCATACCTGGCTTACTGCACCTTACTAACTTAACCGCACATCGCTTTGCTAGTCATCGCTTCTTGCACTTTTTGTCTATTTCTTTCGCACTGATTATTGAATCGTATTACGTCGCGCTCGCCCGCACTTGCATGGTACCGTTCTATGTCTGTTTGCGCTCGCGCAGTTTATTTTTTTTTATGAATTAAGTTTAAATACTTGTTACAATGGATGTTTTAAGCTAAAGTCGGAGGTTACTTTAATGGAATGTTGGTTTTTAGTGTGTATTTTCTTATATTACGCATTTAAATGGCTTCTAATCGAAAGTTAAGTGTTTATGATCAGAACGCTAGGGCTTACGAACTATTTCAGCAATATCTTATCGTAGCCATTGCTTGAGAAACTATGATATAATTATAATTACAGAAACTTGGTTGCTAGAAGGGATTTTAGACGCGGAATTGTTTGACGATAGGTATATTGTCTGGCGAAGAGGACGCGATTATACAACAACCAAACAGAGATACGGTGGTGGTGTTCTTATTGCTGCTCGTAAAGAATTTACTGTCATACCTCAACCTGCCTTCCATAGCAGTGTCGAGGATCTCTGGTTGACAGTCTGCCTGAAGGGTAATCGTGCCGCAGATACAATTACTCTGCATATCTATGTAGTTTACTTATGTAGACAGAATCTTGGATTTTCATTTTAGCAATAACTGCACAACTTCTTAAATAATTTAGAATTAGTGGTTAATAGACATTGTGACAGTAATTTTTTTATTGCTGGGGACTTTAATATGTGTAATTTTACATGGTCTACTTCTACATCGGATGAAGGCTCCTGCGACCCTTTTAATTACACCATCAGTGATGAGTTGCTCCTAATTGATACCATTAACTCACTAAATCTATCACAGTATAATAACATTAAAAATAGTTATGGGAAAACTCTGAACCTGTTGCTCGCGTCAACTAAATTAATGGTATCGGACTGTAGCGATGATCCTCTTGTCTCTGTTGATCCACACCATGGTGCTCTCACTTGTGAAATCTCCTTTGTTATCCAGGAGTACCTGGATCAATCTAACTATACTAAATACCTATATGACAAAGGTGATTACGAGTCTATAAACAGGAAGATATTGAGTGTGGATTGGGTTAATGAGCTGGGTCATCGTTCATTGGAGGACGCTTCCTCATTTTTTTATGACGTTTTTACGCGTTTAAGGGATACTTATGTTCCTTCGAAATTACTTTCAAATAAATCGTATCCGAAATGGTATTCTAAGGCATTGATAAAAACGATGAAAGAAAAACGTAAGTATTTAATAAAATACAGGAACTATGGTAACGGGTCCGATGAGCATTGTTATAAGTTGCTACGTGACAGAGAAACAATACTGAAGGCATCTTGTTACTGTAATTATATTGAGTTATTCATTTAATAAATATTATATCAATTTGACTAATTCTATTCCCCATGACTCAACTCCTGACATTAAACATATACCTAAAAATAATGCTAGTATATTCTTAAAACCTACTGACGCACAAGAAGTAATAAAAATCAAATTATAATTTGAATACTACAAATGCTATACAGGTTATGACAATATTCATAAGAAATTGATAAAAGCTTGTAAAGCAGAAATTGCGCCTGTTCTGAGTTATTTAATAAATTTATATTTTACCAATGGCTCATTTCCAGAACAGCTAAAGCTGACAACTGTAAAGTCTGGGCATCTGTGAATTCAAATTGTGCAATAATTATTTTATTGCACAATTTGAAACTCCTTTGCGTATGCACTTTGGCGGCTCTCAAGAGTTTGCAGTAAAGAAATCGCTTTGCAAGCATATCATGGGTTACGTGTGCTCCATTTTAAGAATGCCATCATCATATGGGGCAAGTCATCTTACGTTAGTAAAGTACTGCTTTACCAAAAATAATGCAGTAGAGCCATTTGCGATGTTGACTCGTTAACATCTTGTACTGTCAACAGTCAAAATGACCGTTAGCAATATGACATCGGTCTGAAGTGGTTGTTGCCAGTGTAATGTTAGCGTTTGGTTGCTACTTTAACGTTGTCTCTTATTTTCACATTTAAAATTAGCATAATTGTATTGACATATCTATTTATCTTCGTCTTAATTAATTGTTGTAAAAGACTCAATTTATTTTATTTATTATTTGGAACGACATATTTATTTTGTAGATTAATGATTATTTATGAATTTTGTTACACGTTTTGCTATTAACTAGATTAACCAATTTACTTTAAATATTGCATACCAGATTCTGGTAAAGTGTGAGAAGCGATTATCTTATTTTAAAATCTTTTTTATACCACATTTTTTTTTTTTTTTTATAACAAACAAGTCGGGCATTTGACCGCCATCTCACCTGTTGGTAAGTGACGATGCGGCCGAAGATGAAGCATGCCCGTCTTGGAACAGCCTATTCACTCTAGCCTTAAAGGCATCCAGATTATATTGATCAGGGAACACACCCGCAGGCAAAGCGTTCCATTCCTTAGCCGTACGCATTATAAAGGTCGAGCCAAAGCGGTTCGTGCGGATGGCTGGAAGATCCACGACATAAGGATGAAGCGCTCGCCCGGATCGCGTTTCCCGATGGCGGAAAGGGGCCGGCGGAATGAGGTCGTGCAGCTGCTTCGCACACTCTCCGAAATGTAATCTGTAGAAGACCGACAGACGCGCAACCCTACGCCGATGTTCGAGGCTCTGCAGCCTAGCCTTAATCAACCGCGGGTCACAAATTATCTTCTTTGCACGTTTTTCCACCGAATCCAAAGCCGCCAGTTGATATTTAGCTGATCCATCCCAGAGGTGGCAGCAGTACTCCATGCAGGACCGCACTTGTGCTTGATATAACTGAAGCAACTGCCTAGAAGTGAAGTACCGCCTAACCTTCGAGAGGATACCAAGTTTTTTTTGCTGCAGTCTTTGCCTTGGATTCGATGTACTGACCGAAGTTGAGATTTGAAGATAACTCAACACCAAGAAGCTGTAGGTTGTCGGTAATTTCCACAGGAACATCCCGAAAAGTTGGAGTAAGATGGAATGGACTCCTTTTGGCGGAAAACAAACACGCCTGAGTTTTGGTTGCGTTGAACGCCACCAGATTGGCATCGCCCCAATCAGAAACTGCCTTGAGAGCTATGTCCAAACGATCAACCATGGCCTCTCGACAAGACTGAATATCGTCCCTGTTGGCTTTTGCCTCTGACAGATATCTATCCGTTACCGTGCTGTCATCGGCATACCCAAAGGTACCTGGTACAAGCAGATTGTTAATATGCAGCAGGAATAAAGTCGCGGACAGTACAGATCCCTGAGGAACTCCCGCGTCGATAGCCTGGAGATTAGACGAGTAGCCATCGATAACTACACGGATTGAACGTTCACTCAAAAAATCTGATATCCAGGTGCAAAAGCCAACAGGAATACCAAATGAAGGAAGCTTGCTTAGAAGGCAAGCATGCCAAACCCTGTCAAAGGCCTTAGAAATATCAAGAGACACAGCAAGGGCCTCGCCATGTCTCTCAATGGCCTCACTCCATAATTGTGTGGCATACACCAGAAGGTCCCCAGTAGACCGACCACGGCGGAATCCGTACTGGTGATCGCTGAGGAGATCGTTACCTTCAAGATGCGCAAGGAGTTTATTGTTCAGCGCACGTTCCATAATCTTACAGAGTATGGAAGTGACCGAAATAGGGCGGTAATTGGAAGGGTCGGCACGGCTGCCTTTTTTTGGCACGGGCTGCACATTGGCAAGCTTCCACGACTTAGGTACAATACCAGTCTCAAGTGAGAGGCGATACAGGCGCGTGAGAACAGGAGACAGCTCTTGGGCACAACTACGCAGGACTATTGCCGGTATACCATCTGGTCCACTAGCCTTGTTCACGTCCAGACTCCGCAGGATTTTCAATATCTCTTTCTGATGTATTCGCACCTCTGCAGTATCCAAACGCGAATTCGCCGCGAAAAGAGAAACAAGCAAATTTGCTTTCTCTTCAGGAGCATGGGCCAATGTTCCGTCTGGTTTTAGCAACGGAGGCAACGAAGACTGGCTGAAATTTGATTCGACCGCTTTTGCCAAAGACCAAAACGCCTTACTCCCAGGAGGGTAAGAGGCCAGTTTGGCGCCAATCCGGCTTATGTGATCGAATCGAGCCCTGCGTAGCGTCCTTTTGCAAGACTTGGCGGCGAGGTTAAAGGCTCTCTTCAGTTTGCGAGTATCCGGAGACATATGCGCTCGAGCCTCAGCCCAGGCAGAGTATGCCGCCCGCTTCAGCACTTCAGCGCGACTACACTCAGCACTAAACCATGGACGAGACCTGCCGTTCATCGCTACGTCAGAATACGGAATAAAGTACTCCATACCCTGCCGTATAACCGCGGTAACGGCTTCGGCACAATTCGACGGATCGCCCGAAGAGAAGCATGCCTCCCGCCAAGGATAGGACGAAAAGAAGTGGCGCATCTCATCCCAATCTGCTGACTTGTATCGCCACACCCGTCGGGGGTTGCATGGGGTTTGCTCGGGTGGGGAATAAACGGATACAGATTTCACCAGACAGTGATCGGATGTACCCAGCGGTGCAGAAACCGATACTGAGTGCCTGTCCGGATCAGTTGTCAGCAGAAGGTCTAAGCAATTGGCGGTATGGGAGTCAACATCAGGTACCCTCGTGGCACAGCTTGATCCGTCATCTGGTATGGGAAAAGCCACTCTTGGTGGTGGGCATTGAAATCCCCCAGAATGACTAACTGCGCCGCGGGGTAACGTTCCCTCGCTTCATCCGCCACTTCTACGAGATGGTCACATAAGCGAGTCGTCTCCTGATCCCCGCTGTGCGATCGGTAAATGCACGCATACAGGAGTTGTTCTTGACCTGTATCCACCAGCAACTATAAAATAGAGAAACTAGACCCTTCAAAGCTCCTTAGACGCCGAATGTAGATGTCTTCGCGAGCGTAGACACAGACTCCGGCACGAGGTACAAACCTGTGCTCGAGAGTATACCCTGGGTAGCTGAGGTACGCCGCGTCAGCCGGACATCTGATCTGCGTCTCGGTGAGGAACAGCAGCTGTGGTTGTTCAGTTTCAAGGTGGTAGTGGACTGCATCGAGATTTGAGTGCAGGCCTCGGATGTTAGTGAGGTGCACTTACTTTACTTTTGAAGCAATAAATAATTCATTCATTCATCCATTCAAGTGGTATTGAGCCGCTGAGTCAGCGGAGAGATTTCACCTCCTTTTGTGTGTTCTACCGCTTGTACAACGGTGTTTGTTCTGAAGAACTGTTTGACATGATGCCCACAACTACAGTCTATCATCGCACCGCTCGCAAGGAGTTCATTCTCACACCTTGAAGCCAAATTGGGCGCGACTGTGCGGTTCCAAAGGAACTTTCTTCTACGCACACTGAGGTTGTGGAATGAACTACCTGAAGAGGTTTTTACTATAGAGTACAACAGAGTTCTTCAAGAAAGGGGTGAAAAGGGTTTTATGGGGTCGGCAATGCGTGGGTGATGCCCTTAGTATTTCAAACGTCCATAGGCTGCGGCGACTGCTTACAATCAGGCGGACCGTAAGCTTGTTTGCCACCTGGTGGTGTAAAAAAATAGTTAAGCAGTGCTCAGTAGCTGAAATACGTTAAGTGTCAGAAAAAGTGTTTCGTATACGACATTTGTACTTCGATTATTCAGCTCAATACAAGTAATCCTGATTTTCTTTTATTAAAACAGTATATTTGATATTTTATGAAACATCTTACTTTTTTAACCGACTTTAAAAATAAAAAACAAGAAGGTTCACAATTGGACAGTATTTTTTATCTTTTTTTGTGTTCGTTACACAATTGTTATGCGAATTGTGAACCGATTTTGAAATATTTTTTATTGTTTGAAAGGAAAAGGAAATTGTTTCTTTTATTGCTATACTTCTGAAGATGGAAACCCTGAGAAATCTAGGGCAACCCTAACAAATTGTAGGCACGTATGGTGTGTTGGATACGTGATCAGCTTGCTGTGCTGATGATAAAATAATCATCATCTTGGCGGTAATGTTCTGGCTGTGATTTCGTGCGCTATGGCCCAGGGTCTGCCTAGTCCATCATCCAGTATTTGGCAGATAAGCTAATTACAATGAAGTGACTGCCGTCTGACCTGTGTGATCATGTTAACTGGGGAATCTTACCAGATTGGATCATGGTTACACATTCCGTCGCCTAAATCCGTGTACGAAAGTGGCATCACTCACTACATTAAATGTTTTTCTTTGTCAATTATATAACTGTTATTGTGTCATGGTGAGCTATGTGTCATGAATGTTTTTTTCTTGTCTTTCGTTCTTTGAACGTGCCGGTTTCACCATGATGTTGTCCCTTAAAGTCGGTTAGTGTGCAACTAATGTACATAGCTCGGAAACGAGTTATTTGTATATGGCGGCATTGGGGTTAGAATCCGGTAACCATCAGGCCACCAACGGTCTAACGGCTGATCGCGAAGCCACAGGATTCCTTAACGATTAAGAGTAGGGAATAGTACTTGAACTTATCGACAGTAACTACTTAGTAATATGAAGGGGTATCGCGATTCTTGAAAAGTATCATAACTACCACTGATATAAAAAATGATAATAAAATTAAACCGAGTTCATATAAAAAAAAGTGAAAGATAAGCTTTTTAACATATAATATGAGCAAGTTCGGTATAATTTATTTTTGGTCCCACTCGCTCCTGCTCTCCACCCAACCAAGGTGTACCCCTTTCCCTCAACGAATATTACTATGCTGGCATCAAGTCCGAAAATAAGTAATATTTAACATATTCATATTGCATGTTAAAATGTATTTTTTTAGGTAATTTCAAGTCGGTTTTATTTTGTTTTTAAATTTTTATTAGTTGTTTCTGTTCTCCAATAACTATTCTACCGTTTACTTTTATTTGCTATCTCTGTCAATTGTAGTTTTAGGACATATTGCATCTTTCATATTAAAACTTTGTTAACGCAAACTTTTTCACTTAACAAAACTTAATTTTCCGTTTCAGGTACCTCCTATACAAAGTCAAGCGGTGTACATTCGAATATTGAAAAAGAAGAAATTAAAACAAATTTAATAATCAATTCCTTATATCCAATGTTGGACAATGACGACATCGATGCCATAGGAAAAACAATTAAAAGATTAGAACTGACCACTAGTACTGACCTTAATAGAGGAGATTTAAAAATACAGGACAAATATAGAAAAAAAATATTAGTTCTATTCCGAATAAATAGACGAAAGAAGAATGCTTTGAGAACTGCTGTACAACCGTATATCCATCAACAAAAGTTACTAAAGAACAAAAATAATATTTATGGTGATAAATATTATAATGATAATAATAAAAATTACACTAATTATTATGTTAATAATAATAAGCCATCACGCCCCGCACCCGCCAATCGGCTCCTGAGAGTAAAGAACAATGTTATGAATAACTACAAACGACCATATTGTGGATTGAATGTCATGTATCTAGGACAACGGTGTGTTGAGTTTAACTATCCATTACGTGTCACCAAATACAAAACTAATCAGAAACGACCACGGTGCGGAAGAGTGTTATATCCAGGACATAGTTGTGATGAATATATATGTAGTAGAGTAGCTGAAAATTTAAATAAATATCACGACATACTACATAGAAGGCAAAAAACTAAGTGCTGGCCTTCTGGGCGGGTAAAGGTATTGTATCAAAATAATATTCATTATTACTTCAAAGATAAAAATAATAAGCTTAAGCTTTTGAAAAAAGTACCAATACCGCAAAAACAAAAATTTAATAAAAACGCTAGCAATGGTGATCTACCTAACACGAAATATGCAAATTCTTATGGACAAGGCGAAAAACTCGTAAAGAAGCTTAGCAAGCTCCTTTTTGGGGATGATAACATAGTTGGACAAAATATCATTAAAAAGAATTTCATAATTCATACTGATAAAGAAGACAAACAATTCAGCAAGGACGACCGGGATCTGATTTTAACTACCGAAGGCGAAAAGCTGACTCCAGCTGCTAAATACGAAGAAAAGACGACAAAATTTGACGAAAATAATATTTTTAAAACGCTTGACAACCAAAAGCCAAAGAAGCTCAATGACCAAGTGGAGACAACGAAGCTACCCGATGATGAGTCAACTAAGCTAAAAGGTGAACAAAATACAATGACGTCAGAAACAACGACGTCGTCTGGTAAAGACAATACAACAACGACTACAAACAAGATAACGACATCGACTGATAAAGACAACGCAACGACAACTACAGGTGAGACAACGATGTCGACTGGTAAAGACAACGCAACGACGACTCCGGGCACGACAACTATGTCGTCTGGTAAAGACAACACAACGATGACATCTAAACACAAGACTACGACGATTTCTCATAAACATGCTATGAGAGCTGGTTCTCTCAATCCAACTTCACTAAATAGTAATAATAATATTAACTACAATAAATATTATCAAGATACTTATAATAATAATAAAATAAAATATTATAATAGTACACCGTCACAAGGTGCTAATCAGCTACCAAGACTGAAAAACAATCGTATAAATAACTATGGTAGTGAGTTTCTCCAACAAACCAATTCACAATATAATAATCACCATTCATTGCGCGTCAATAACAATTATAAAACTAACCACAAACGACCGCGCTGTAGAACAGTGTTATATCCAGGACAAAGTTGTGTTGAATACGTATGTAACAGTGGAAGTTCAAATTTAAATAATGATTACGACATACTACATAGAATTCCAAAAACGATGTGCTGGCCTTCTGGGCGGGTAAAGGCATTGTATCACAATATTATATATTATTACATCAAAGATAAAAATAAACAAGACAAGACAATGAAATCGTCTGGTAAAGACAATTCAAGTACGACATCTAAAGAGAAGACAATTACGTCCTCTGATGAAGATGCTATAACAGCTGGTTTTCACAAAACAACTACACTACAACCGCACATCCATCCACCAAAGTTTCTAAAGAATAACAATAAAAGTCATAATTATAAATATTATCAAGATATTTATAATAATCGGCTCCCAAGACTAAATAACTATATAAATAAATATAGTAGTGAGTTTTTCCAACCAACCAAGCCACAATATCACAATCGCCAATCCGCGCGAGTCAACATCAATCACAAAACTAACCACAAAAGACCACGGTGCGGAAGAGTGTTATATCCAGGACACAGTTGTGATGAATACATATGTAGTAGAGTAACTGCAAATTTAAATAATAATGACACACCGCATAGAAATCCAAAAACTGTATGTTGGCCGTCTGGACGGGTAAAGGTATTATATCAGAATATTATATATTATTACATCAAATATAAAAATAATAAGATAAAGCTTTTAAAGAAAGTACCAATATCGCAAATACCAAATTTAAATGATCGCAATTCTGATCTTTTTGTTTTCAATAACTTATCGCCTCTACAGCTTGTCGGATATAAAGCATATAATTTGGCTAAAAAACTTGAAGATGTTCTACCAACTAAGTACAACAATACAAAATATGCAAATTCTTATGAACATGTCGAAATACTGAATTTGCTTAGCAACCTCCTTTCTGAGGATGATAACATCATTGGACAAGATGTAATTAAACAGAATTTAACAATTCAAACTGATCGCAGTAAACATCTTTCTGTGTTCACCAACACATCACCTGTGCAGCTTGTCGGATATAAAACTTATAATTTAAATAAAAAATTTAAAGATGTTCTACCACCTGAGAATAACAATGCGAACTATGAAAATTCTTACGAACATGTAGAAAAACTCAATAAGCTTAACTACATTCTTTTTGGAGATGATAACATAGTTGGACGAGATATCATTAAGCAGAAATTAACAATTCAAACTGATGAAGAAATTAAACAATTAAACAACAGCCGGGATCCTACAAGTAACAAAAGCAAAAAACTGAGTACAGCGTCTAAATACAAAGAAACGAACACGACGATTGACGAAAAAGAGATAACGAATCCGCATGGAGATCAAAAGCTAACAAAGCTCAATGACCAAGAGGAGACAACGAAGGCACCTGACGATGAGAAGCCAATTATGCTTAAAGGTGAACAAAACAGAACGACGACAGATTCAATGACGTCGGCAGATAAAGAAAAAACAGTGATATCTTCTGATAAAGATGCTGTAAGAGCTGGTTCTCTAAAAACAACTGCCCTACATCCGCAAACCCGACCACCAAAGTTACTAATGAACAATAATAATATTCCTTATAATCAATTTTATCAAGATATTTATAATAATAAAGGATATATTAATTATCATAATATGCTGTCTCAGGGTGCCAATCGGTTCCCAAGACTAAAGAGCAATCATATTAATAACTATGGTGGTAAGTTTCACCAACCCACCAATTCACAATATCAGAATCATCAACTAGTGCCACTCAAAAATAATCTCAATACTAACAACAGACGACCATCAACTAATCCACAATATCCGAATCACCAACTAGTGCGATTGGAGAAGAATTTCAAAAAGAACTACAAACGACCATCAACCAATCCACAAAGTCATAATAACCAACCAGTGCTAGTTAAAAAGGATCTAATAACTAACTACAAACGACCAACGACCAATCCAAAGAGATATCATCACCGACCAGTGCTAGTTGAAAACGATCTCATATCTAACTACAAACGACCAACAACCAATCCAAAGAGACAACATCACCGACAAGTGCGAGTGACAAATCATATCAATACTAACTACAAACGACCACGTTGTGGAACAGTGTTGTATCCAGGAAAACTTTGTGATGAGTATATATGTAGTAGACATACATATTCAAATAATAATAACGTAATAATAACAAATAAAAATAAAATTTCTGAGACCATTTGCAAGCCTTCTGGGCGAATAAAGATGTTGTATCAAAATAAGATTTATTATTACATCAATGACGAAAATAATAAGCTAAAACTTTTAAAGAAAGTACCAATTTTGAAAATACCAAAATATAAAAAGCTCGATCGCATGAATGGGGATCTTCCTATATTTACTAACACATCGCCTGTACAGCTCGTCGAATATAAACCTTATAATTTTAGTAATAAACTTGAAATAAATCTACCAACTGGGTATAAGAATACGAAATACGCAAATTCTTACGAACATGAAGAAATACTCGTAAATAAGCTCAGCAACTTAATTCGTGACGAAGATGACATAGTCAAGCCCATAGTTGGCACTAAGCCGAATTTAGCAATTCTTATTAATAAAGATATTGAACAATTCCATAGTGTCGTCCATAGTGACGAGAAGTCAAATATGCTCAATGACCATATGGCGACAGCGAAGCCACCTGGTGAACAGCAACCACATAAGCTACAAGAAGAACAATCAGAAACAACTACGGCTGATAATACAACGCCGACTGATCCGATAGACATAACTACGGCAAAGGCGCCATCTGAAGATACGACAGCGAAACCGTCTGATAATACAACGCCGACTGATCCGATAGACACAACTTCGGCAAAGGCGCCATCTGAAGATACGACAGCGAAACCGTCTGATAATACAACGCCGACTGATCCGAATAAACCGGGTAATAATACTGGTGAACTGATTAAAGAACACGGTTGCGTGAAATTTGCCAAATGTACAAAATGGACTCATGGCAGTGGAGGAGACAATCAAGATACGACGACGAAATCGTCTAGTGACACAACAACGCCGCAGTCTCAAGACACGACAACGCCGCAATCTGAAGACACGACAACGCCGCAATCTCAAGACACGACAACGCCGCAATCTCAAGACACGACAACGCCGCCATCTCAAGACACGACAACGACTGCAGCCAAGCGACAGGGCCTCGTGCCCGGGTGAACTGATAACAGCGCAGCGCATATTTGCTATTATTTGTAAAAAATGGAATCATATAAGTTAAGAAGTATCTTTTGTAATTTTTTTAACCAATATTTGGTATAAAATATTTTAAAAGAAGAACAGAGTGATTCTGTCTTCGAAGCGGGAGAGTCGAAGGGGAAGTTGTCTGATTTAAAGTTCATTTCAATAGGAATACAAAAGATGGGCAAGACAACGGTAAATATAGGCACAGAAAACGAAATATATTTACTTATTTCATGTTTATTCACATAATTTTTTCTAAGAAGTGTTAAACTTGGTGCCACCGTCACTTTTCCGCCACCGTTCACTCCGACGATGGGATATCATCTATACCAGCTGGATACTATCATCGCGAGCCTCTTTGCCGTGCACGTGCACGATGCCCAGTGAGCTTATTTCCAAAGTCTTTTCTTTGCACTATGATATGTGGTTCTTCAAAAGGCATGTTTACAGGTACCTCATGCCGCACCGCATCCGCTCCCATTACTTTGCAGGTATCCTGGACGATGGTGGTCCCTTTTCATTAGGTGGACAGCGGATCCGTGTGCAACCCTAATAAAAAAAATCTAAAGAACAATATTTATTTATTTATAAAATCAATTTTTTTAGATTTCTTTGGATAATACTTATTGATATTGTGCTATTCAATTGTCTTTTTCTACTCAACGTAGGGGAGACAGGGGCATGTACTAACAGATTTTACTATTTTATCAATTGAACGGAATTTATACTAGCTAGGGATATAATTTTTAAACCCTTTGAAGCGTCAACTACCTCTCTATGATTTTTAATTAAAAACCCCAACTAATGCCTTGTATTTTAGCCGCAAACATACGTTTTATAAAAAAAGATACTTGTTAATATTTGCCCCAGTTTGGGGGTAAATTTTAACTACCTTGGGGTAAGTATTAACAATAGTACCTTGATATGATTATGATAATATTTCATAAATATGAGTAGAAAATAAAAGAGAGTATATCATATTTAACGTTTATACTATCAGAAAGTTATCAACTTGTAATATTAAATTCATTTTTTGTACTATTTGTGGCAAATAGTACAAAAGATCCAATCTGGTCAGGTTGCCCTGGTACCAGGGTCACGGAGTCAGATAGCAGTCGCTCCGCCAAATCTTGGATCATGGTCAAGGCAAACCCCGGGCCGGGATATTAACGCCAAAATGATTATTATAATATTTTTCAAAAGAGTATTTGTTGCATAAAAAAACTTTTTAGCGTTAATGTCCCAGTTGTGCTCTTTCGAGGGCCCGGGGTCCGCCTTGACTATAGTGGAGCGACTGCCATCGGACCTCCATGACCGTGCTACCAGAGGAGCCTGACCTGAATGGATCATGGTTACACATTCAGTCGCCTGAATGTGCAAGTTTCGTCACGATGTTTTCCCTCACCGTAAGAGCATTGGTTAGGTTTCAACTAATGGACAAAACTCATGGCCGCATAGGATTCGAACCTAGTACCTCTCGCTTACGAGTCGGATACCCTAACCGCTCGGTCATGTTGCATAAAATACACGGGGGTAAATATTAACATGTTAATACTTGCCCCATACGATTTGTTAACACTTGCCCCAGAGGCAGATGTATCACAAAAATATAAATCAAAGAAAAGTACATTTATAATGTGGTTAAATGGAAACAAAATACTATACGAGATGATATTTACTACCATTTAAATTAATTTCAGTCCCGTTTACGTAAATAATTAAGCAACAAATCAAAAAACAACGAGTTAAATAATGTTCTTTTACGTGACAAAATTCACGCCTCATACATAACCTTGCTCTGCGGCATGCCATTGGCGACTGATAGGTCGCAACATGTCTGTGGTCATTCACTGACGCCTATAACTGTATGTACCTCAGTCGTTTATGTATAGATTGGCGGCAATCGGCCTGTTAATACATACCCCCGTTAATACAAGCCCCTGTCTCCCCTACTTTACCTTGATGAGGACTCTGTTGTAGATATCTGACCGGATTTTTTTTATTGTTTCAACTGAACGCTATTATTTTTTTTTATTGAACATTCATTCAGCTAATTAGTTGACCCACCGATCATATATTAATCCATATGACAATATGGAGTAAGGGGTCAGCTAATTAGTTAAATGACTATACGTAGTGACAAACGATCAGACAGGCCACCTGATGGTAAGCAGTAACTTTCGTTATAACATCTACGAGTCAAAAATTTGTATATTTATTTAATAGTTTGTGTTTTTAAAATGTGGCTGATTAGTAATGTGCAATTTGAAGGATGAATTGAGTGTCGGTGATGGGGTCTGACTCGTAAGCGAGAGATCTCAGGTTCGAATCCCAGTGCCGCCATGTACCAATGACTCTTTTCTGAGTTACGTACCTACATTAGTTAAACTCTAACTGATACTCTTAGGTGAGGGAAAACATCGTTTTGAAGACATTAAATCGCCTTAATGTGTAACCATGATCTAAACTGGGTAGATTCCCCTGCTAGCAGGGTCACGGAGATGGCAAATGCTCCACTGTAATTACCTGATCTGCCAAATACTGGGTCATGGTCAAAGCGGATTCCTGGCCCTCGCGCGTGAGCATAACCGGGATCGCCAAGATGATGAATTTGATAACGAATAATCGGTAGCCTTTTTATATAACTCAGTGAGCAGAACGCCCCCCTGTTAGATAGTTATGTTCTTTTTAATTATTTCGTTATTTTGTTACGGAAGTTTATTTAGTTTTGCTTTAAAACAGTGTTTGCCCATTGGTGAATGATGTGTGGGTACACCTAATTGGTTAACATTTGATTTAATACCTTGAAAATTATATTCTATAGTAGGACCACGCTAAGTCGGAATCGCTTAAAAAAAAAAAATCTCTGTATGGCAACTTATGCCATGTCTTTTAAGGAGGCTATGATAAAAGCATAGCCTCCTATCCGTTATAGAACGTCATTCATAATAGTCATAACAAAGAATTTGACTTACTTGAAAAATATGGTTGAGGCGATTGGCACATTGGAGCGCAGCATTCATTCTGGCGAAATTTGGAAATATGTGTAATTTTTATATTGTATTATATGAATACAATAAAAAAAATAGGAATTCTCCAAATTGTTACAATCGTTCGTTTGCGTCGGATCGGATGCGTTTTCAGTGTGTACGACTATGAGTGATTTCCATAGAAACCGATGACAGCTCAAAGAACTTTATGTCACGCACTAACGCTTGTCATGCACAACCGTACGGTGCTGCGTTTCAGTGTGCGGATCGCCTAAATAATAATAGACAATGACTGACAAGGACAGATTATCCAATCAATATTGCCATATCCACACTTTATATTTTCTACCACTGTCAGTTGATTCGGACTTAGCGTGGTCCTATTATATACCTAATGTATAAATGTGTGTAGAGATGGTATAAATTAAATATTTTGAGCAACCAAGCCCAGCGGATGTCCCGGGTCTCACCCAAAGAGCTGGTGCAAACCAGATACCGCATGAGTTGCATGATAAACAATTTGACAATTTCAAATCGTTCTTTTATTTATTGTATGATTATTAACCGCCAATTGCTACAATTTATCTATAACTAGCTATTCTTATCTATTCTTATCGGCTGTCACCTGCATGTAGTTCGGAACTCTGTAACTAATAAAATAACTTTTCTATGGGAACCTATTACATTAACAGGATAAAAAGTAGCTTATGCTACTCAGTGATAGGGTAGCGATCTATTAGTTAAAGAATATGAACTTCATAGAAATCAGTTATCAAAAGATTTTAAACACAGCATGACAACATAAAATACCTTTAAAACATGGTTTCGTAATCCACCTACTTCATTATTTAATAATGTCACTCATTTACATTTAGCAGATTAGGTTGTCTTTTTAATACCCTTTCGGTACGCAAACACAAAATGTGTCTAATTTCTTTCTCATTTAACCCTTAAACTGGCACATGTTCATTCCATCTGGCGCTTGACATTCCACTGTAAGCCGCCGGCTTAACCCACAGATGCGACACGCGACCCGAGAAATGCACCCGTTTTATTTATCGCACTGGAGAGCCACTTCATAACAACCCGTCTGAGAAATACGTCTTTAGACAAGCAGAAAGATGAGCCAGCTACATAGGAAATAGCCCCAACTGCAACACCATGTAATTTCTGAGTCTAACTCTCATGTTGAATTTAAATATTAAGTATTTTCTTTGTGGTAGTTGAGTGATATGATATAATAAAATCTGAAATCGTCTTGATCACATATATTCATATTGCACGGGTTGGCGACTGAGGCGCTTCTATATAGTGCCGCTTTTAAAAATTAATAGAAAACCAAAAATCAGTACAGACCGTGTTATCTTATTTGGTAAACAAACAATACAAGTAACAAAATCACGACTAGATATATCAATAACGCTACGTACACTAAATATATATGTCTTGAATAATATAAGAAACACAAAGGGTGTGAATTTTAACGAATACTGCTGTAAATTATCCATTTAAATACATCATTTACAAAAATGGATCTCTGTTGTCTGACAATAAATAAATTGAATTGAATTGAATTGGATAATTTCACTGAAGAGTAAATTTCACCATCGCCTGCTGCTACAAATTTATATCAACAGGAAATATATTTTGTTTAAAATTTTTCCAGGCATACCCCAACTCCATAAATTGTCGCTAGTGCAACATATTTGTTTACTAAATAAGACAAGTCAGTCAGTATTAAATGTACCTACTTACTACCGTATTTTTAGTGAGTTCTAAATATGTCACAGTAAAGATCACCTCCGATGGTTCTCTGTTCGGTGTTCATAGGTTTCAGCATACAATAAATACCCGGGCTTTCAAAGGTAGGAAACGCATCTGTAATACCCCTGGTGTTGAAGCGGAGACACTTTCCATCAGATGCCCTACTTACCTGTTTGTCTATCGATAATCATAAAACAAAATCCGCTGATTCACAGAGTACCAACCGCTTCGACTAGCGGCCACATATGATTAAAAGCTAGAACCTCCATAAACAAATACATGGTATTTGTTCTGAGAAACTGTTCGCCATTGACATAGAGTTCATCCTCATACTTTGGAACCAAATTGGTCGCGAACTATGCGGTTCTAAAGGAACTTTCTCCCACACACCTTAAGGTTGTGGAATGAGTTCCCTAGAGAGTATTACATGGAGTTCTTCAAGGAAGTGGTGAAGAGGTTTTTACAGGGTAGCTACGTGACATGATACGGTAGGAGGCACACTTAATATTGTATACCATTAAGCAGACTTTCAGTTTTCATTAGGGTGCGTTCAAATCTCACGAAGATAAGGCAAATTATAGTCTCCAAAACGAAAAGTAACTTTAATGTGGCTGATAAGCGAAACCGCCATGCTGCTGCTATGTAAGCTGATGGAACAGGTCTATAAGATCATTGCTAGATCTGCCTTAGCGTGACTTGACCACCACAAGAGCGCTACAAGCAGGAGGTGCGCGTCACGGAGAAGAAAATGGTGCGGTGGATGTATGTAGTTTCACGAAAAGATCGCGTTTATAATACCCACATTCGCGATACCCTTGGCATCCATGTCATGCAAGAGTGTCGCCCTCGATGGTATGGCCACGTCTCACACAGACCGACCAATTACGTAGGGAACAAATGTATGTTAAGGATGACATGCGTGTCACCACCAAGAATGCCGAAGACCGAGCGACATGGACAAAAAGTAGTAGGAAGGCGGACTAACGCTAATGATGATAAGGATCCATTCGACTATACCTTAGTTAGATCATAGAGTTAAGGTTTATAGTTCCTTCAAAATTTTCCGTCCACTAGTTGGGTAAACGTTTGTCCTGAAACTGCAGAAATACTTCGCACTATTTATAATGAAAACTGTGATCCAAAACATTCAAAAATCATGCTTTAATAGGTGGAATAGGGGGTAGGACATGATTGTCAGTACTGAGTTGAGCCTCCCCTTCACCTCCCCACCAAATGTCAAGGTCATCAACTATTTTTATGATGGGGCTGAGATATCCGATACAGTGATATACTTAAGTACTATTTCTGTACCTCACTTAACCTCCGTTATCAAAGTACTATATATTTTATCTTAATTTCATTTCTGACATCAGACCCTGTCAGTCTGACTAGACGTTTATTAAATTCACGTTAAAAGCAATCCGGACTAGTGGTCCCGCCACGCACTCGCGGCGTCAGAGCTCCTTCACAGGCCACATCTCCAGCGAAGATCCTGCGCACCGATAGCCGTCATCTGGCATTCACACTGGTTGCTCTTGTTGTTTTAATTCGATTTCTGTTAGGTAATGCAACTTATCTCAAATAAATTATTATTATTTTATTAATTTTATGAAAATTATAAGTTTATTGCCTGAACTACCACTTAACGGCCTGCAATTCGTGTTACTATGATGTAAATGGGACTTGGTCTATTTCAGTATTTTCGGGCGTTATCAGGCCTGTGCAATCTAAAATACTTTCGAACCAATTTACTGTGGCTTTAGAGCTTGAAGCATTAATCAATATTTTAATGCCGATTACAATGTTTTTCAATCAGCGTTAAAAATATTGTAAATGAAAATTTCACTACCACCGTCACCTTTCGCGATGAAGAATGTAACAAACAGAAAAAATGCAGTTATTCATGTCTATAAAAATATTTTACTATGAACTATTTTAAGTTTCTACTTGTGTTTAAATTGCTGGTTATCATCACGGAATCTCATCCAGTATTTTTCTATCCGAAATTAGGATTGGTGTCTAAGTCATTGCAGACTCAGAGATTGAGAAAGAACAACAACAAAGACAATATTAAAAACATAAAAACATACCACAAGTGGCAATACACTACTGAGACACCAGAGCCACGGTTGTTAACATGTGTTGTCTTAAAGACATCTGATGAATCCTTTGGAAGATATAAGCTGTGTTACAGACCAGTAGCTAAGCCACGAGAAGTGTTAGTGCCGTCAAAGAATGTTTTACGTGAAAGAGCTTTGAATTCCGAGGATCCAGTCGAGGCAGACGCTTCTCCCAGCAATGCCAATACTCCTAGCGAGGCTGGCCTGGATGAGGAGCCAGCGTCACCCTCCAGCAGTAAATCGGATAATCTATATAGACACCCTGACTACGACGGTACTGAAGATTATATAGAAAAGGCGAAGGGTCTTCCAAGCAATACCAATACTCCCAGCGTGGCCAGCCTAGATGCGGTGGCACCTTTACCCGTTGTCCGTATGGCGAATAACCCAGACTATCATGGTTATGCAGACGAAGCTGACCACGACGATATTCAAGATTTTGTAGATGAAATAAATGATTTTCCTGCCGGCCTGGATACGGCTCCAGTTTTGCCCGTTGTCGTCGCCCGTACGGCGGGTAATCCATATATTAACCCAGACTACGATGGTAATGCAGACGGTTCTCCTAGCAACGCCAATACTCCCGATGAGGTCGGCCTGGACACGGCGCCAGCTTTGCCCGTCATCCATAAGGCGGATAACCCAGATTACGATATTTATGCAGACGAAGCGGATGATATCCCCAGCAATGCCAATATTCCCAGCGTGGTCGGCTTGGACGAGGCGCCAGGGTCTCCCTTGGGCGGTACGGTAGATAATCCAGAAGACTACGACGGTGATCTATATTATAATGAGGAAGCGGATGGTGCTCCCAGCAATGCCAATTTCCATAACACGGGCGGGCTGGACGCGAGGCCAGCGTCGCCCTCCAACAACATGCCGGATAATCCAGATACCTACTCAGACTACGACAATAATCAAGATTATATAGACGAGGCGGATGGTTCTCCCAGCAATACCAATGCTCCCAGCAACGCCAGCCTGAATGCGGCGTCAGTTTCGCCTTCTGGCAATCCGGAGAGCAACCTAGACCATAACGGTATTTGAGATAATTAATCGATTTTGATTTTGATAGTCAAGGTACAAGGTAGTTTTAGAGTATAGTGATAGTGATTAATATGTACATCATTGATGCGATTATCATTGATGAGTGGGATTAATCGAATGAATGATTGTGAGTTCTTTCTCGTCACAAATCAAAATTGATTTGAATCATACTTTTTAAAAGCTTGATGCTTAGTTTCTGTAATACTATATTCTTACATGGTATCAAGCTGTATATTTGCTCAATTGATCTCAATTGCTAATATCCATTTTTCTTTAACATTTAAATTCACCTCATTGGTATTGACATTTCCCCATAGATGGTGGCCCTTTAAAAAATTTTGTATTTTTTTGCTAGATTTCTTCCCTTTTAATCGATTTTTTTTTCTCCTTCTTTCCTTCTTAATTGTTAAAAAAAATTCATTAATAGGTAATTTTCCATTTCAGGTACATCTACGTATAACACGAAATCAAGCGCTGTACTTATGAAAAATCCAAAAGTATTCACTGCAATTAACGAAGCTGGTTTTCGGCAACCAACTAACCTACAATCCCCTAACCGTAAACCGTATCTTAACCGTAAGCGTACACTTAAACCGCGGCCTAACCTACAACCCTCTAACTTTAATCCAAACCTTAATCGTAACCGTATACGTAAACCACAGCAAGACCTACAATTCTCTAAACATAAACCGAACCTTAACCGTAACCGTATATTTAAGCCAAAGCCAAACCTACAACCCGCCAATCTTAAACAAAACCTTATCTATAACCGTATACGTAATTCAAAGCTAGACCTAAGACCCCCTAACCTTAAACCAAACCTTAACCGTAACCGTGTAAGTAATCCAAAGCCAAACCTACAATATTTTAACCTTAAACCGAGCCTAAACATTAAACGTATACGTAAACCAATATCAGATCCACAGCCCTCTAATATTAAACCGAACCTTTATCGTAACCATCTACGTAAACCAAAATACTCAGACCTACAACCTTTTACCCATAAACCGAAACTTAAACGTAACCCTCTACGTAAACCAAAGCCAGACCTACAACCCTTTTACCCTGAACCGACCAAAGACACTAAACCCATTGCAAAGACTAAACCTAACCCTAAACCGACCATAATACCTAGCCATTTAACAATGTACAACAATATTAAACAAACTGATTACCCACGCTGTGAAAGAATGTTGTATCCAGGACAAACTTGTGAAGAGTATACATGCACTAAAGCACATGCGGTCTTCGATTCTTTTTACGGTGTACTACATGAAAATCCCACAGAAACTATTTGCAAGCCATCTGGGCGGATAAAGGTATTGTACGATGATACGATACATTATTACGTCAAAGATGAACATAACAAGTTAAATCATGTAAAGTCAACACGGATACCGACTTATAAAAATCCAGATTTAAAAAGTGAAGTTTACACGGAACCATTCAATGATCAGAGTAGGGATCTTCCTGTACTCGCCAATATACCGCCTGTGCAGCTTGTCGTGCATGATGAATTAAATTTACAAAATACATATAATAGATTACAATATTTGAAGAACCTACGAGACTCAAATGAAAAAGATGTTTTCACGAATCCACCTACTGATTGGAATAGAGATCTACCTGTACTCACTAATATATCGCCTGTGCAGCGCGTCACTCGTCCAGTTTATAATTTCACTGAGAAACTTGATACAGATTTACCAGCTTATTTGAAAAAATCTAAGAAAGACAGTTCTTATGAAGAAGCTGAAAGCCTCGTAAATAAACTTGGGGACATGATCAATGGGAAAAAAAATAAAGCTGGAATATATGGCAGTATTGGTATGGCATTAGACCAGATTGTCAATGACCCTATTGCAGATATTGAAGGCGAAACGTCTCCATTTATGGAAGAAGAAGACCCGATTTTAAATTTAATTGAAGGCGAAGAAATGGCTCCATCGATAAAAAAAAAACGACGGTTACAAAAAAGAAAACAAATACCAAAAAAAATTCAAAAAAAAGTCAAAATGGCGAAAAACCAACCAAAGGCGAAAAACCAACCAAAGGCGAAAAACCAACCAAAGGCGAAAAACCAACCAAAGGCGAAAAACCAACCAAAGGCGAAAAACCAACCAAAGGCGAAGAACCAACCGAAGGCGAAGAACCAATCGAAGTCAAAGAAACGTCGAAAGAAGAAGCGGTTTCGAAAGCGAAAAAAAACAAAAATGGCTGATGAAGATGTCGAGCTAATGAAGCTAATTGATACAAAACATGACGACGACGATTAATCCGACAATACTTAGTGACGACTGATACCAATAAAAACAACAATGGCTAGGTCTAAAAAGCGACGCCTCAACGGTGATAGATCACGAATGTCTACAATTTGCTATTCTGAAAACATGGAAGCTAAGAGAAAATGCTGTTATTGTTAAAATGGTGTTACTTTAATTTGCGAAGTTACATTAATCATTTACTTTTCTCTATTAATCAAAGCTTAATTATACGTGTCGTAACTCGTCATACATATTACAACTCTGATTAATAGCAATACTGGAAATTAGCCATCTTCCCCTTAGAACTAACAGAGAAAAGAAAGACGGGGAATCTAAACGTAACGTGTAATCTATCGCGGTTATTGTCAGACATTTTATAAATGTTTGATGTGGTTCTTATCGCGTACCTCGGACGACGAATAGCTCGCTAATTCTATCCAGTTGAATGCATCGTTTTCACGGGACAACTGGAGATCTGCAGATGCGTATTACCAACTGGGAAATACGCAGGAAATAGATGCCTAAAACTGCCGTTATCAGGAAATAGGTTACGTGGAAGGCCCAAGAAGTGATGGATTGACATTGCTGAGTCGGATGCGAGAGTCAATGTCTTGCAACGTGAGAATGCCCAAGACCGGGCGAAGTAGAAAAGAATGAGTCGGATTAGGGCTCTGGCAGAAGCCGGGACTAACCGCTCGAAAGATGATGATGATGAATTTTTTATCTTCGAAAGATGTCTGAACAGCACATTATTACTTCCCTATAGCAAAAGAGTACGTACATTCATAGACTAATAGTTTTGTTTTACATCTATTATATTAATCTTTAATATCTTCAGTTCCATTTCTTGACGAAACAATGGTATTTTTGTGCCACCTGACAATTTGAAATTTTGCACAAACATATAAGAATTTGTCGACAGACAGGCGCATCGACAAAATTATCCCTAATAAGGATGTCTCAAGTGGTAGAATCCCATAAGTTTGTCAATAAAATGTAATTGCATTTTCAGGGCATTAAAATAATTTTGTAATTCATTTTGAAATATTCCATCTTCCAGTGACCGTGTGTCAGGCTGCGATGGATGCTGCCGAGGACGCCAAGCGGCGCAAATATGCTAGTCTCAGTATATTTGCGCCATTTGGCGTTCAAACGCTTGGGCCGTGGGGACCAGGCGCATATTTCTTATACCTGGTGTTATCTAAGCGCCTGGTCGAAGTTACGAATCACCAAAAGGCTAGCCTCTTTTTTGGTTAACGCTTAAGCCTCGCTATCCGGCGGGGGGCAACGCGGCCAGCCTTCTGGGGACTTTTCCAAATTCGGGGGACCTGGGCCAAATTTGTTATCTTTAGTTAGGATTAAGATTTTGTTAAAGTGAGGTTCTTTTTAAATATTATTAATTGTTTCTCAACCACATTTCATTACAATGAGCAGTTTTCCAATAGGTATCTAAAGCATTCCTAACCACTTCCTAGATGGCGCCCGACAATTTTGGCAATTGATAATCGCTTGAAATAGGTTCTTAGCAAAGAGGATATAAACACTGGGTGCGTTGTTTTGGATAATATTGTATTTATCAATAGTTTTCAACCATTTTGGAGGTTGTAATAAATTATTACATACAAAATAAACATCAATTTAACTGAGTCAATTAGTTTCATGGACACTAGGATCACGAATGGACGCAATACAAATATGAAAGGTTTGTATTAAAATACATTTGTTGTACCTTTTGGTGGAAAATTACCAAAATTAAGCGAAAGTTAAGCGAGCTCGTCCAGGTAGGGGGCGACGCATGCAGACCGATCAGCGCGTACGAGGGCTTACTCTGGGCACCTATACACGCCACGCACATAACCGCCTAGGCGAATCATGTGCGGCGCGTGCCCGGCCCCAGCCAGCCCGCCGGCGCTCACACCCGCACGCACCAGCCGGCCTACCCGCGTTTCACGCGTGGAACCTTGGAACAAAAAGTAAAAAGAGTGTCGTCTGTCTGTCAGTATGCCGCTTCAGTTAGGAAAATGACCATCTGTGGAAGAAAAAAAACGGCAAGAACAGGTACATTTAAATATACATTGCATTGATACATTTGTCAATTTAATTCGAGTGAGCCTGTGTTGATTGGAATATGATGTGAAGCTCTACAAATCGGTCAGGATAACTAAGAATAAAAAATAAAAAAATAAAAAATTGTACAGCAAAAGCAGGCCAGTCCACCAAGGCAGCACCCGTTCACGAGCATGACGCAGGGCCCAGCCATCGTTCAATTCAACCATATTTGAGGGAAGAGAACGACCCGACCCCCCAAGCCACCACCAGGCAGACTTTTAAGTGAGCATGCACTGACAATGCCGTACATATTTAAAAATATTTGTTATTGAATGACTATTCCACATCAAATCATCCTCACCCAATTTACAAAATTGTAAATTTATAAATAACTTCCTATTTCGAAGAGCTAGTAGTACACCATACATTTTTGTCATTGACATATTCATAAATTTTATAATAGGCTTTTTATTAAACTAGTTTTCACCTTTTCTTTAAATTGTGATTTAGGCAAATTAAGAATACATTCAGGAATATGATCATAAAATCTTATACAGTTACCCATGAAAGATGAATTTACTTTACTAAGTCTAAACAACGGCAAGAACAGGTACATTTAAATATACATTGCATTGATACATTTGTCAATTTAATTCGAGTGAGCCTGTGTTGATTGGAATATGATGTGAAGCTCTACAAATCGGTCAGGATAACTAAGAATAAAAAATAAAAAAATAAAAAATTGTACAGCAAAAGCAGGCCAGTCCACCAAGGCAGCACCCGTTCACGAGCATGACGCAGGGCCCAGCCATCGTTCAATTCAACCATATTTGAGGGAAGAGAACGACCCGACCCCCCAAGCCACCACCAGGCAGACTTTTAAGCATGCACTGACAATGCCGTACATATTTAAAAATATTTGTTATTGAATGACTATTCCACATCGAATCATCCTCACCCAATTTACAAAATTGTAAATTTATAAATAACTTCCTATTTCGAAGAGCTAGTAGTACACCATACATTTTTGTCATTGACATATTCATAAATTTTATAATAGGCTTTTTATTAAACTAGTTTTCACCTTTTCTTTAAATTGTGATTTAGGCAAATTAAGAATACATTCAGGAATATGATCATAAAATCTTATACAGTTACCCATGAAAGATGAATTTACTTTACTAAGTCTAAACAACGGTGTGTTACCAGTTAATTATTGTCTTTCAAATTGACAATATGAATATCAGTATTTTGAGCAAATTGGGTAATATGCTTCCTAACATTCATAATATTATCAAATATATATTGACTTGAGAAAGTCAATACATCAATTTCTTTAAACAATTCTTTGAGCAAATCACGTCGACGTAATCCATATATGCTCTTACAGCTCGTTTTTGTAGTTTGAATATGATGTCACTATCAGCACACTAGACCCATAGTATGATGCCGTACGACATAATACTATGAAAATAACTATAATAAACTAGTGCAGCTGTATTCACATCCGTTAGCCTCCTTATTCGCCACACGGCAAATGCAGCCGAACTTAACCTACTAGCTAATGATTCAATATGTGAGCCCCATTGAATTTTTGAATCTATATTAACGCCTAAGAAAGTAGTTTTCTCTACCAACTCAAGTTGCGTTTTATCTAATATAACATTATATTGATTAATTTGTACACTAGGGAGGCAAGAATGAACGCATTTTGTTTTTTAGAGTTTAAGACTAAGTTTTTAATCGTAAAACAATGAACAACATTCTGAAGAGCACAGTTTACTTCGACTATACTATTATCTTTCCTTTTAATTTGAAATATCAGTGAAGTATCGTCAGCAAACAAAACTATACCAGCAGCGTTCTGCACCATGTATGGAAGGTCATTTATACAGACAACAAAGACAAACGGTTCCAATATAGACACTTGTGACACTCCAATGCTTATCTCCCCCCTCCCCCCCTTCCCCCTGCAAATAACTCGCCATTAACATTTGCTTTTTGAACTCTCCCTTCTAAGTATGATTTCATCATTTCAAGACTATCATGCGTAAATTCGTGATGTTTTAATTTTAGTAATTATGTTGAATGACTTACACAATCAAATGCTTTAGGCAAATCGCAAAAAACACCTATTGCATTTTGATGTTCTTCCAATGCGCCAAAAATTTGTTGAATGAGGCTAATACCAGCTTCGATAGTATTGCGTATTGCAACCTTTTGTGAAGCCATATTGTTGTTGATAAAATAATTTATTACTATTAAAGTGTAGGTATAATACAATTTTTTCATACATTTTACTACGGGACTCTACTACTATTAAAATTTCACAACAGGCAGGATGGACACCGGTCTCAAAATATTCAAACTATTTTTACAACATGATTGGAATAATGGCACCACTTTACTGATTTTCATGAGGTCAGGGAACGCTTCTACTTTGACAAGAGAACTTACTTTTTATTCTTTTTTGCGTGAAAACAATTCAATTCAAAATAAATTATTCAGATTAGGTTTCGACGAAACACTTATGAACGTCACAACATAACAGTAAAAACACTGAAATGTAGATCTTAAATACTAATTCCTACATACAAAATTAGATATTATATTAATCCATGTCAATTTAATTAAAAAATGATAAGTAATAGTTATCATAACAATAATTCATAACCATCACAATAATAATGTCAATATAAACATAATAGTTGTAATAAATAATATCAGAATTTATCGTCATTATATTAATGTACATAATAATAATAACAATGTTAAAAACTAATAATAATAATAAATAATTATGAATTATTTCATAGCCATGGATTTTTGTCATTAATATAGGCTTTTACACAATAAAATCCTCAGCTTCTTTCGTTGGTCCCTTAGATTCGAATGCACTTAAGAGCCATTTCTCCATTCCGCCGGTGACCCTTGATGAAAGCGTCAAGGCTCGTACTCTAGCGCAGCTTAACAGTCAACCTCTCTGCTCCTCTTTCTCTTTTACACCTGTCGCTGAGGAGGAAGTCAAAAAGCATGTCCTTTCCATTACTTTTACTGCTGTGGGTAATTATGACCTATGCTCCCGCATGATCTCCCTGCTACTTCCTAAACTCCTTCCCATTCTAACCCACATTTTTAATTATTTTCTCACATTGGGTTCGTTCCCTTCAACTTGGAAACTTGCCAACGTCATCCCCCTACCTAAAATTTCCAATCCATCTTCATTTTCCAATTTCCGTCCTATATCACTATTTCCTTGCCTCTCCAAGGTCCTAGAACACATTGTCCACAAGCAGCTCACTGAACATTTAATATCCAATTGCCTTCTCTCCTCCTTTCAGTCGGGCTTTTGTAAAGGACATAGCACAGTTACAGCATTGTTGAAAGTCACAGACGACATACGTTCAGCAATGGAGGATAAATCCTTGACCATTTTGGCATTGCTTGACTTTAGTAACGCTTTCAACTCTGTTGACTTCGACATTCTCCTTGCTACTCTCCGCCAACTTAATATTTCCTCCTTAACGATTGCGTGGTTTGACTCTTACCTTCGCGGTCGCGCGCAGCGGATCCGCTATGATGAGGTTTCTTCTGATTGGTGCGATCTCGTTGCGGGCGTGCCGCAGGGTGGCGTCCTGAGTAAGACGTACCCATCAAAGGCCCAAGACATGCAAGCCGCAACTCTTCCAATCGAACTCCTGAAATAGTTGCTGTTCTGATGGTGGAGGTGTTTACTACCCCAATGTAAGTCATCGACAAAAGATGAACTTTGCACACAACACAGATCGGCGTAAACTCCATCAGCACATCATGACCGCCATCTCACCTGTTGGTAAGTGACGATGCGGCCGATGTTAGAGCATGCCTGTCTAGGAACAGCTTATTTACTCTAGTCATGAATCTAGATTATAATGATCATTAAACACACTCGCCGGACGCATTCAATTTCTTAGCCGTATTATATGGTTGAGCTAAAGCGGCTTATACGTTATTTATACTGTTATCCGAATCAAAGATTACGCAGTTAATTCAGAAATTATTTCAGTTGCACAGATTTTCTCAAGTCAATCTAAGAAAGAAACGGTCGTAGTTAATTGTTTCTTCGTGTTGTAAAGACGACTGGGAGTCTTATCTCTAATTCGATGCGAGTTGCTAGGAAATCAGTTGCGAATCATCATTAAAGACATTGTAAATTGAAATATCGTTACCTACTATTATCACCTCCAGCGGTGTAGACTTGAACAATCAAATTATTCTAGCCACACGTGAACACAACAAAGATATTAATATGAATATAACGCATTTTTTACATATGTTAGTGTGGTTGCAGTTTGTCATCAAAGAAGCTAGTCAGCGTGTTTTAAGCGGTAAAAAGCAATCATTTTTCATCACACTATTAACGGCTATATCCATTTTATACATACTTCATCTATCCATCCATTCGTTATTTCCTAAACACTTGATCGTAATCTTTCTGCAGTTAAATAAAAAGACAAAACATTTTAAACGACAAAATTTTTTATCGAGCCAGAAAGTTCTATTAGCGAGAGAACTTGATCCATACAACTTCTATAGACTGTAAATTCATCATTTCAATTTATGCCCGGCCGGGAATCGAATCCGGGACCTCACCTTGCGTGGCATACATGTTGACTACTGAACCACTCAGGTCGAAGCACCAAAATAGCAAACTGAGATCTTTAAACCCTAATCTGAATAAACAAGGACCATTAAAGAGTTGTAATCCGGTTAGAAAATATACAAATACAAATGGAGGACAGAAATCACCCTATTGTTATTCCAAAAAATTGTCACTTAACTAAATGTTAGTCGATGAATCAAATAAAAAGATATTGAACATAAAGAGGATGCAAAATTTTCTTAATGAGCAGTTTTTCAATGGGTATCTAAGGCATTCCTAATTACTGGCTAGTTGGTAATTGAAAATCGCTTGAAATAGGTACTTAGCAAAGAGGATATAACCACTGGGTGCGATGTACTGGATCATATTGTGTATATCAATAGTTTTCAAAAATTTTAGAGGTTTTAATAAATTATTAGAAAAATAACAAGCATCAATTTGATTGAGTCCGTTCATTTCATGGACACTAGGATCAAGAATAAACGTAATTCAAATATAAAAGGTTTGTATTAAATGGCACATAGTGCCGTCTTACATACTAAATATATTTTTTTACATTTCTTTCAACCATTAATAGTAGTTTATGCAACTGTCATATAAAAGGGGGTATTAAAACATGAGTGTCTGTTTATCATACGTAGCCGAATATGATAAAAGTTGGACACGAGTGTTTTCATACCTAATTATATGCAGTTGAATACACTACATATCTACACTCATATTTTTATGTTAAAATACGTACCTATAATTTATCAACTTTGCTGGAAGTAAGCTGCGAGTCAGTTCTGTTGTGTCTACGCGTCGAGGATATCAAGCGACGGGAAAGTAACTTTACTACTTTTATATATTTATTTGCTTCAAATAAGAAAAAACATTCTCAAACACAAATAATAACAATTAGAAAAAATATTCTGTTTAGCGGGAAAATAATTACACAGAAATATAAACAGGAAACATTTATATTTTGAATTTGTTAAAGACATCTACGTATTCAGCCTACATTTTGACGTGTCCCGGCACCCACCAAAAATTTAAAAATTAAAAGTATTCCATAATAATGTAATTAAAAAGTTATTTTTCTAAACAGCTGTACTTAATCGAAAAGTATTTTTTTTAAATATAATATACTGGCGTGAAAAAAGTGTATCCTTAAACGACTGTTTTAAAATATGTAATTAGAACATTACGCTATGAGTGTAGATAAAATCATCTTTGACGGCGCTTCGAACGTGTAACATTGCTTTGTTGTAGTTACAGATTAAATACAGTTATTAAAATTGTTAAAACATTTCCCCACCGCTTAAAATTTATAGTATAATATAGTGTTTGGTGTACTTGCTCGATATATCGACAACTTTGCAGTGAATCAGTGACTGATTAGTGAAAATTTACATAAACAAAATTCTATTGTTGTGATCACACGACGTACGCGTGTTACCGGCCGGCGACTGTATCCAGGCAAGTCTCGCTCTTAATGCGTAAGCGGACGGCTTACTACGCGGCGCACGGGTAGCGAACGAATGAATGAGTCAGTCACGCAGGTGAACGGGCCGGCGTGTCATAGATTAGCTAACGTTCGCTTACTGCTATTTGTACCTAGTTGCATGTTGTCTCTGAGAGGGTGCTCTTTGACTGAATTTATTTAACCTGCTTTTTTGCTGACTAGCTTATCTTTGCATCTTTATTAACAATGACTTTATGCAAGAAATGTGGCCAAGCCGTGAGCGCCACGGATCAGTTAAACTGCTCTTCGTGTAATGGAAGCTACCATTATAACTGTGTTGCTCATACAAAAGAGAACTTCTCCAAAATGGCGCAGAAGGCCAAAGCTGTCTGGAAATGTTCGGTTTGTAAGGCACCAGCAAAAAGGAGTGATAATACTCCAGTAAAGGAGGGCGACTTAGTGGATCCTGGTTTATCACTGGAAAAACGACTGAGCTTGCTTGAATCGTCCATCGCGGATAAGATAGAATCGGTTATCGAGACGTCGCTTGTTAAGCACCCAAAATCCGAGCTTCAGTCAATTCGTAAGGATCTTGACATTTTGCCTGAATTGCAAAAGTCTGTGGAGTATATGAGCGCCGAGTTCGACACTTTAAATAAAGAAGTGTCCTCTCTCCGATCCGAGGCAGCTGAACTTCGGGCACAAAACAGGAAGTTGCAGGAGAATATTTCCGAACTCAATTTCAAAGTATGCCATTTTGAGCAGCAGGCTAGGGAGTGCAACGTTGAACTTCAATGCGTGCCCGAACATTCTAAGGAGAACCTGGTTCCTACCGTCCTTCAACTCTGTAGCGTGGTGGCCTGTCCCATGGAAGACTTAGACATTCTTGCTTGCAACAGAGTAGGTAAATCTGGACGCGATTCAGCAAGACCTGTAATTATCAAATTACGTTCTCCCAGGAAGCGGGACGAACTTCTTGCAGCATGCCTAAAGTATAATAAAGAGAACCCTAAGGCCAAGCTCAATTCAACTTTACTCGGTTTGAGCGATGAGAAGCAGGACATTTATCTGGGGGAGCATCTATCTCCGAGCAATCGTAAACTTCATACTGAGGCCCGACTATTCAAGAAGGATAACAAATTTAAGTACGTTTGGGTACGAAATGGCCGCATATACTTAAGAAAAGATGATAGCATGCCAGCCATCTGGGTGAAGAATGTAGAAACTCTCTCATCCCTGAACAAGGATTCTCTTAGGGACATTTAGGTTATTATTATTATCCTAAGTGTAGTCTTGAATTTTGCTTGTATTCTTGTACTTTTAATATGTTGTAATGGCTTTTCTTAGTGTATATTACCAGAATGTTAGATGCATTCGAGGCAAATTGATTGATCTACATTTGGCAAGCCTAAATTGTCATTATTATATAATTGTTTATACAGAAACTTGGCTTAATAACAGTGTTATGGACTCAGAAATTTTAAACAATAACTATCAAATATACAGAAGAGATCGTAACAGTACTGGCAGTTCTAAGCAGGATGGTGGAGGGGTCCTAGTTGCAGTTTCTTTTAAACAATAACTATCAAATATACAGAAGAGATCGTAACAGTACTGGCAGTTCTAAGCAGGATGGTGGAGGGGACCTAGTTGCAGTTTCTTCCAAATTAAGCTCTGCACGCCTTATTGACGTGGAAAGTAAATCCGATGAGGAGCTTTGGTTGTCTGTCTCTTTAAGAGACAAATGTGTGGGCATTGGCGTGGTTTACCTTCCTCCACCGGTGTCTCTGGGCCGTTTGGACAGTTATCTAACAAGTCTCAGTGACAAATTATGTACGATGAATGAGTTTATTCTCTTTGGAGATTTCAATTTACCCAGTATAAACTGGATGTCTAATAACAGCAATAACACAAACAGTCCACTCAACACCGGACAACCGCTCTTCGATGGTTCTGGGGTTGGCATATCTCAGAGAATGTCCGACTTCTCGGCTCTTCATGGATTGCAGCAATACAATTACGTGGTTAATAAGGGTGATCGTATTCTTGACCTCGTACTTAGTAACATCCCAAATATACGAACTGAGCGCGCTGATATGCCATTGTCTAAAGTTGACGAATTTCATCCGCCGCTAATTGTGTCGCTTGATCTGTTGAAAGACAAGTATTTATCTAAATCTAGGGCAAACACTTTAAATTTTCATAAAGGAAATTACAACAAAATTAATGAAGAAATTGCTCGAATTGAGGTATTCTAGAGTCGTGTTCTACTGCTGATGAAATGGTGAATACATTTTACGAACTCATTAATTCTATTATATTACGACATGTTCCCGTTTCTCCTTGCTCTCGTAAATATCCTGTTTGGTATGATACAAATTTAATCAAACTTATAAAAGAAAAAGAAAAGTATCGCCGTCGTTTCAAAAAATTCGGCAATAAAATGCATGAGTTTGAGTTTAAGGAGGCCAGACATAGATGCCATACACAGATAAGGGTATGTTACACTAAGTATATCTCATCGATTGAGTCTTCACTGGAGAAGGGTAATGTTAAGACGTTTTGGTCCTTTATTCGTAATAAACGCAACAATAAAGGTTCATTGCCTGCGCAAATGTACCTTAATGATATCCAGTTAAAATCTAAAGAGTCGATTTGTAATGCTTTCGCGGAAAATTTTTCTTCTGTCTATGTTGATGACACTTCTACAGTTGATGAGAACTTTTCATACAAGGCTTTGACGTCCAATTGCCTGTGGTCGTTTGATACTAGCCCAAAAGCAATAGTGAAAGCTATAAAAAACATTAATGATAGACAGAGTCCAGCAACATGGTTTTCGGCAAAATATGTCCACACAATCTAACCTGGCTTGTTTTAGCGCCGACTTGGCTGACGCTGTCGACGCTGGTGATCAAGTCGATGCCATCTACACCGACATCAGCAAGGCCTTCGATCGGGTTACTCACTCACGGTTGCTTCAGAAGCTTTGTAATTTTGGATGCAGTGGAACGTTAATGAAATGGCTAGCCTCCTACTTATCAGGCAGAGTACAGAAAGTAGTAGTTTGTGGTCATGAGTCTAGAACATTTGGGGCATGTTCAGGCGTTCCTCAAGGTTCCCATTTGGGGCCAGTTCTTTTCCTAATTTTTATTAATGATTTAGCCACTAAAATCTGTCATTCTAAATTCTATTTTTTTGCAGATGACTTAAAGATATTTAAGATTATTCGGTCGTCAGTAGATTCTATTCATCTGCAGAGAGACCTAGGTGCTATTTCCGATTGGTCACTTGAGAACAGGCTACCTCTCAACATTGATAAATGTAAGCATATTAAGGGCCGATTGTTCAATCCTCAGATAAAATATATCAGTCTGATAAGTTATTATGCGACTAAAATAAAAACGTACCTATCTTCATGTATAACTGAAGGATAACTGTTTGTTTTAATTTGGCAGTATATTATTTTATTAGACAGATAAATGTTATCTGAGGATTGAAAAATCGGCCCTAAGTTCACTAAAAAGAAGTCCCCGCTTAGAACTTTATATTCAATAAATGGCCATGTTCTGGAAGAGGTTAGTCAAATAAGGGATCTTGGTATTGTAATTGATTCTAAACTATCATTCAATCCACATATCGATGTTATTATTAATAGATCGTTTCGAATGTTGGGATTTGTTTGGAGGAACTGCAAGGGTTTTAAAAGTATTTCTGCGCTTATATATGTCTACAACGCGTTGGTACGTAGCATCTTGGAATATTGTTCTTGTGTCTGGAATCCACAATACGAAAACCATATATCCAGAATTGAGAGAATACAGAAACGTTTCATGTTCTTCTTAACGGTTCACCAGGGGAAATTGTCACAGCTTACCTCGTACAAGAAGCGATTGTCCCACTATAAAATGTTCACACTCCGGGATCGTCGATGGATGTCAGACCAAATATTTCTTTTTAAAATTGTAAGGGGGTTAATCGACTGCCCATACTTGTTGAACATGGTATCTTTCTCTGTGCCTAGACGCAATGCCAGATTAATTAATTTTAGACCGTTCGCACTTAAAAGTATCGGGACGAATGTAGGTAGTAATGAAATAGTTTATAGACTGTGCAGGGAACATAACAAACTATGTAACTTCGAAAATTGTGCTGACATACTACACTGTTCTTTATTACAATATAAAAAATATTTGTATAATATACTAAATAGGTACGTCTTCTTGCCATTTACACTAACAATCATTATTTAGTTGTTGAATTTTAGTGGTGGTAGATATAGATTTATTTTTTAATTAAGACCGATCGATTCTACTGTGAACGTAAGTTTGCCTGTTATTGGATTTACATTTAAGTGTTTACTATTTTTCATGTAATATTTAATGTACCAAAAAGTGTAAATCTGTTGGCAAATAAATAAATAAAATAAATAAATAAAAGCTATGTTTATATTAATAAACTTTTTATTTTTAAGTTAATATTAGTTGGCTGCATGACATCACTGCCACAAGCATATAGATTAAAAAAATAGTACCAAAATTGTAGGAGCGCCATCTATTGATGCTTTTGAATCCCACTGACAATACCTACTGGAAAACTCCTCATTGCAAATATTCGGTGCTTGATGGAAAGCAACTCGTTAACTCACACACTCGGCGTGTTGTTTGTGTGAGAAGCACGGCAAAAGACCTGGGGGGGATGTCGACTCAGCAAGAAAATCCATTTTTCACTTCACTCAGTCAAACGTCTCCAAAACTTCCTGCCATTTAAAACCTAGATCACCTCACACAATCTCCTTCTTCCAATTCGTGATTAAGCGAACTCTTGCTATTTGGATGACACTGAAGAACTTTTAAACAAACTTGAGAGTCTCCAAAATGCTTGTTTAAGGTTTATCTTTGGTCTACGCAAGTTTGACCACTTCTCCTGTTTCTCAGAATGCTCACATCCTTTCCACCCTCTTTAATACCCTGTACATTGCTTCTACTCCTTCTTATCTCCATAATGTCTTTCACCTCTCCCGAGACCAGGACAAACCCTATCGCTCAACTGTTAAAACGTCACTGGCCATTTATATCCATCATTCCGATTTCTTGTCCTACTCTTATACTGTACATGTTGCGGTACTGTGGAACTCTCTTCCACCTGAGGTGCGTGACAGTCCATCACTATCTGCTTTTAAAAAGCGTGTCAAGGAGCATTACCTTTCTCTGCCTAGTTATAAAAGAAACACAGATACGACGTGCACAATATGGAATGGTTTTTTATTCTATATCTCGTTTCTGTAGGCCTGCTAGAAGAATTTCTTTATAGAAATAAGTAGTGCCTGTTGTGTCGTTTTGTTTTTCCTTTATGTTTTATGGTGTACAAGAAAGAGTTAAATAATATTCGATCTATTTGCAAGGAAACTAATTCACAGATTGCCTCACTGGCACAGCTTTCGCTTGACTTAGCGCAGGCAACGAACCACCGATCAGGGCCGTGCAGGGCCGGGCTGGGTACAGCCTGAAGGTCATATTTTCATACAAAATGTGCTAGCCGTCATGCAATTTAAGACTAATTGGTCGATCAGAGGGCTCCCGGCTCAGTGAGCACTCTCCGTCAGAAGGTTCAAAACGGTCAGAAAGAGCCGAGACTTACATATAAATTGCTTGTAAATTTTCTTTCTAAAAAGCAGTTCATAATCATTTTCTAAAGTCTCTGTAACCCCTTATACTTATTTTCCTACTTAGTCTTTCTCTTTTTGAAGTGTTTGGGCAGTAGTGTTGTTAATTATGCTGGTAACTTGTTATGGGTGACTTCACGGACGTTGTTGCCAACACTTGAGCTCTGTGTTTATATTGCGTTTAAATATACAGTTTTATATATATCAACATAAATTTATTTCTGAATTCACAAAATATTGAAAACCAATCAGTAGTATTAAATTCTAGTGATAATTCTACGGATATTGTGTACAAATACGTGTAATACAAAACGAGACAGTTGGTGACATTGTTGTGGGTACCCACAAGTGCAAACATAATAATATCAGCTGATTTTATACCAATATTAAGACAAAGTGCCTAATTCACTACAAATGGCCCCAAAATGTAATGCATGTGGGAGGTTCCTGGCTGCGGCGGAGGCTGTGTTGTGCTCTGGTTGCCAATGCACGAGTCACCGGGACTGCGTGAACGTTCCTGCGGGAGCTCTAGTGGATGCGTTTTGGCGGTGCGCGGGGTGCCAGAATCATGTGTCGCGGGTCAATGCTGCTGGAACCCCTGAGAAACATGTGGAGGGAACCCAAGGTAACCCATTTGAACTTTCACTGGCGGAAGCGATGGACACTACATCATTAAATGAGACGGTCTATATGCAAACGTCGCCAGCGGAAGAGATGCAAGGATCGGTGCTACGCGAACTGCGTCAACTCCGTGATGAGATCAGGGCATCACGGCAGGATTTCCAGGCATTGAGAAATGATGTCATGGAGCTGAAGACGCTGGTAAGGGCTTGTGGTGATCGGTTAAGTGCAGTGGAGACGCGAGTAGATGTCATCGAAAAGAGGTTGAGTGATTGTGGAGGCGAGAGTCTATCGCAGGTTAAGGAAATGGAGAACACCATATGTCACCTAAAGAGAGACCTCAATGATCGCGACCAGGATATTCTAAGCAACGACATTGATATAGCTGGAATCCCGGAAGAGCAAGGGGAAAATGTCCTACATCTTGTTCTGACCTGCGCTGGCAAGATGGGGTACCTCTGGACGAGCGAGATGTTGTAGACTGTGCACGAATGGGAGCATCGAAGGTTGATAACCAGCAGGGAGTACGTCCGCGCATTATTACGGTCCGGTTGGCTAGGCGGCACACCCGTGAGCAGTTACTGCATGCCGCACGGGTGAGGCGCAAGCTAAACACGGAAGGTATGGGTCTGCGGTCGGAGCCTCGGCCTTTTTATTTAAATGAGCGCCTCACTAGAGCTAACCGAACAATATTTAATAAGGCACGCGAACTAGGGAAGGACGGCAACTGGAAGTATGTCTGGACGCGGCATGGGAGGATCTACGCTCGTCGTACCCAGGAATCCGCGGCAGAGAGGATTAGGGATGAACACGATCTAGGCAAGGTTTTTGGCACAGTATAATGTTAGCGCGACTCATTTATTTCCGTAGTAATACATATCAGTGTTATCAAAATGTCACGTTATACTTGCTTTTTTATTTGTTTTGCGTACTGTTTAATTGTTTTTTAGGTATAGTCTTGGCTCGGAACTGTTGTGTGATGGTAAGTTACCCTACTGCAAATATGCCGAACATCTATAGCTCTGAATTTAACGGGTATATTTATATTTATATTATTATTATATTATTATATTTATTATCAAATCACGCACTGTTTACAATAGAATGTACCACGACACAAATTACACGCCAATACGAGTTTCAATTTGTATGCGCGCGCGCGTTATTATTTCCGAAACAACACTGTCCACTTATTGGTAATAATCGGTATTGCATGACACGGAATGATGGTCTGTTGGGGTTTAATTTACGTAAATACTTCAATCACAGCATTTTGTTTAGACGTTTACAGGTTTTATTTTTGGATTTATCCGTACCTAATAATTTTACGAACGTTTTAATAATAATTCAATTGCAAACGGCGAATTAAATTGGGTCTATTGAACGCTGGGTCTTTGGGAACGCGGCACGACGAGTTCATAGTCGCTATGAATCGCCACTGCGTGGACATAATGGCTGTGAACGAGACGTGGTTGCGGCCTGGGGAAGACGGGCGAGCGCCGGCGGTGCCTACCTATAGGCTGATGCATATACCGAGATCGACGGGGGTGCGAGGGGGGCGCGGAGGGGGAGTCGGCTTCTACGTGAAGCGAGGCATCTCTGTTCGTGTCATACAACACGTTCACGCGCCGCAAGTTGAACAAATGTGGTTGGCGCTTACGATATCGGGCAAAAAACTAGTAGTAGGCACCGCATATAGGCCGCCATGGTTAGGTGTGGATGTTTTTATTGATGCTTTGTCGGCAACGGTAGAGGACTTCGCTTGGTGTGATCATATTGTTTTATTGGGTGATTTTAACATTAATATGATGATGGACAATGAGATGAATGTGAATAAATTGAATAATTTTTTAAAAAGCTATAATTTATCCCAATGTGTTTGTGAACCGACACATTTTACAAGTCACAGCGAAACATTAATTGATCTCGTGTGTACGGACGTGGCTGGGGCAACTGTTACTGTGGATTATGTTAGGGAACTGAGCAGCCATTCATTTATAGTGTGTCAACTCAATATTCACAAACCTAAACAGGTTCCAAATATTAAATATCGACGGGATCTACGGAACATTGAAGCTGAATGCATGAAAAAGGCCTTATCACTTGTTGATTGGGACATAATAAAGACATTATCTTCGGTGGATGACATGTTGAATCATTTAAATTTAGTTATACACCACGTATTTGATGTGGTCGCTCCTATCAAAAAAGTTGTAACGAAGTGCCCGCAATATCCGTGGATCACATACAATATTAGACTCATGATGAAAGCGCGGGATGATGCGATGAAGAGGGCTAGAAGGACGGGTCAAGAATCCCATATCAATTATTATAAGGATTTAAAGAAAAATGTCGAACAGGCATTGCTTCGAGAAAAAAAAGCTTACTTCGATCAATACGTTAATAGCCAGTGGTCAAACCCTAAAGCGATGTGGAAGCATATAAAGAAAAATGTACGAATCAGTGTTAATTCTGATCCGTTGACGCGGGCGTTCGGAACACCGGACGAAATCAACGATCATTTCCTAAAGGTACCAGGAATTTATAATACTTCCACATCGCAGTTGACGTACTTCGAGCATAATTGTTGTGTGTCCGACACATTTAATCTGCGACAGGTTCAAGAGTGGGAAGTACATAAAATATTAAAATCACTAAAGTCGAACGCCACGGGGGTGGATGGGATTTCATTGGACATGTTAATGATGACCTTGTCACACACGTTACCTATTATTACATTTATAATTAATTTCTCCATTGCAAATGGCAGCTTTCCAACAGTGTGGAAGCAAGCTATTATCAAACCCATACCTAAAAGACCAAACCCGCAGTCGATGGCTGACTTACGGCCTATCAGTATTCTACCATGTGCCTCCAAGATATTGGAGAAGATTGTGGCAGATCAGCTTAGAGTATTTTTGGCGGCAAATGATATAATCCCAGAGCATCAGTCGGGATTTAGAAAAGGACACAGTACTGCGACGGCTATGCTGCGAGTAGTCGACGACATTTTGACGGCCAGGGATGGGGGGCAGGGTACACTGTTGACTTTATTGGATTTCTCGAGGGCGTTTGATTGTGTGAGTGTCCCATTACTTTTGTCAAAGTTGCACTACTATGGCTTCAGCGAGAATACCATTAAATGGTTTGACAGTTACTTTGCCGAGCGCACTCAATGTGTGGAAGTCCTGGGTGAAAGTGGATGTATATCAAGGTCCCAGCCTAAACCGTTAACCAGAGGTGTCCCACAGGGCTCTATACTGGGCCCTGTCCTGTTTGCGCTTTATAGTGCGGATGTGGTAAAGCACATAAAGCACGCCAAGTCTCATATCTATGCCGATGATATTCAGATTTACGTTTGTTGCAAGTCCACGAATATTGATGAGGCCGTGGAAAATTTGAATAGCGATTTGGAGCGTATTGTACAGTGGTCGGAGTCAAACTCATTGGTTCTAAACGCAAGTAAAACCAAGTATATGGTATTGGGATCTAAAATGCAGGTAAGGAGAATAAAAAGCCAATCTCCTAATATCTGCATACGTAATGAGACTGTAGAGGGAGTCGGCGAGGCCAGGAATCTCGGAATACTATTTGACGAGGAGTTAAGATTTGAGAAGCATGTGGTGAACACAATCAGCAATTGTTTCTATAGACTAAAGGTATTATGGCAGATTCGAAATTTTTTAAGCACCAACTTGAGAATAAGGCTGTGTGATTCGTTAATTTTATCAAAATTTAATTATATGGATGTGGTTTATGGTCCATGCATTCTAGCGCACACGCAGAAACGAATCCAGAGAGTGCAGAATGCCTGCGCCAGGTTCTGTTTTGATATACCCCCCCGCACGCATGTCACACCATTCTTAAATAAACACAATGTCTTGAAAATGAGTTCACGGCAGTTCATACACTTCGCGACACTATTGTTCGGAGTTGTGAAGTATCGTTTTCCATCATACCTTGCTTCCAAATTGGACTGGTCCCGGGATAATAATCGCTACAGTACTGTAGCGTGTGTGCTCATGCAGGCCTTAGGTAAGGACGGGTTCTAGGACAGGTAGGTGTCGGAGGCCGTATGTTCGAACGGGCTCTAAGTTAGGTAGGCATTCGGGTTGGCCTGCTGCTCCTATAGGGTAACCGGGGCTCTAGTCGGTTAAGTAGGTTAGAGCAAGTAGGATATAGGCGTGTAGGTTTTAGATAGGTCGGAGCAAGTAGGACGCAAGCTATTAGCTTGCGTCTATGGGCACACATAACACTGGCTAGGTGGTAATTCAAATGGGTTCCATTTGAATTAGATCTAAGGTATTATCTGTATTTTATATCATTCTTTAAACCAAACTGATCAATACAGTATCAATTAATCCTTTGCATTTTTATTTAAACTCAATATAGCAAACATTGCTACAGTGGTGGAGGCGCCGGGTACGAAGAAGTCGTACCTACAAAATATTTTGTTCAGAGAGAACTAGAAAAAAGTTCGAAACAAGAAATTTATGACAAAGTTGTCAGAACTAGTCAATTCTTTTCCGATTGTCAGAAAAGATATCGAAGATAAAAAGGGTCAAGAAAAGGCTGAAGAAAGTAAAGGAAAGGCTAACGGAAGAAGCCTATAAGAAAAGACGCACCAACGCTGGAAGTTAAAACAGTATCGTTGTGTAATTATTTACTAGAATTAAATAGAATGAATGGGGAAGAACTATTTTCCGGTATAAATGATGTCAATAATTTTATTTCACGCATCAAGCGTCATTTTATTAGTAAACGCCTCACTGAAGAGGAAAAGATTGCAACGCTGCCGGCCAACCTATGCGGCCCGGCAGCGGCGTTTGTGAATGAATACGAAGGAATAAATGAAACTTTCTCGTTTGATGATATAATATCTGCCCTGTCAGAAGAATTTTTACCCACCGTTAATTATGTGGAACAATTTTACTCTCGCCAACATTTGCCGGGCGAGGATATCTTAACCTTCTACTATAACCTCTCAGAGATGGCTACAAGAGCGAAGATTGTTGACGAGAAAATATTTATAAGCAGCTTTCTTAAAAAAGCCAGAGGATTTTATGCACATAAAGTAAACTCCTCGCTAATAACATCAAAAGAGCAGTTAAAAGCGCTCATAAAGCAATTAATTATGGTTTACGGGAAACCCGTAGACACGAATCCCAAAGTAAAATCTTCGAGCCTTCCATACGCCATGGATGCCCATCAAAGCGTTCCAGTTCATTCCAATGATCCAGTTCAGGGGTCACCAATCTTTCAAACCCCGCCTAATGTACATAGCGACACACCTCAAAGGCCGAGGGAACCAAGATATCCGCTAAGATCATATATACGCCAACAGCAGCTGCCTCAGCAGCCACAACAGCAGGGATACTTTGAGCGGCAACAACCGCATACACGCCAGCGGGCGCAACCTCAGCAGCCGCAGCAGCAGGGAGACTTTGTGCAACATCATATCAGAGGTGCATTTGCCACGCAGAACGCACCTATGATGCCACAGCCTTCTTCGGCTAATTTTGATACGGTCAGACCATACATCTTATGTAGATTTGGAAGTAGCCAGGATATTCCTGCGTTAGTCGATACAGGAGCATCTATCTCTTGTGTATCGAAAAGTGTTGTGGATAGAATAGGCTTAAATATGATGAGCTGTGATGATATTTATGTCAAAGCCGTGAATGGCGCAAAAATTAACATTTTGGGAAAATGTAGCGAAATAATTAAGATAGATAATAGGGAATATGTATTACCCCTAGTCGTAGTGGAACACCTAGGGTGTGAGGTCATAATTGGCCAAGATTTTTTGTATCGCCACATGGCAAGTATAGATTTTTCTCAAAAGTGCGTGACATTGGGAAAGAACCATCACGTTAACTTTTTATTCAGGAGAAATATATCTAATGATAATGGGAATTTATACCAGGGTTCTCTAGATTCATTAGGGCACCAGGAGCAATTTGATTATATTTATTATGCGTCCTTAAACGAAAAGGCTGCGTCTCCAAAATTAATAAATACCGTTACCTCTCCACAGCTTCCAAAGGACAAGCAGTTGTCCTGGTTAAATGATGGTTTGCCTGGTCAGGATCGAGAGGAGTCAAGGAACCCATCGAATGAACTCTTGGATAGATTAGCATTTGATAGTTCTAATTTTAGTCGGTCAAACGTAGTGACTACGGACGTAGGAACGTGTGATAAGGTTCCTATTCGTAGTTTTCCAGGTCGTGTTTCGCAGGTGCAGAGCGAGAGTCCGAACACCCAGGCAGCGGAGATATTGGAGTTAGATGTAGTTAGATTATCTAATGTAGAACGGGATTTTGATTTGGCTCGTTGTGCAGGTCGTGAAAAGGTCATCACACATTATCTTAGAAAAAATCGTTTAGCTGAAGATAATCCGGCTCCGATGATGAATACTATACCTCCAGATGGATTAGAATTGTTCACAAGGGCCGAGAGTCCAACTCATAGTAAAGTTTTTGCTAGGCGTACAGATGAAGTTTGTACTAGGTGTGCAGGTTGGGTTCGCGATATTAAACATGATAAGCTCTTGTATAAACGGGCTCGTCGTAGAGTCATGCTACGTGATGAGTGCATTGCATTTCTTTTGATAATGTTCGCTTATAATAGTAGTGTGAAGGTTTCCCCGTATATGATGGTTTTCGGCAGAGAGTCACTATCACCATATGACGCAGAGTTGCGGAGCAATTTAGGCAATGTTCGTGAAACTTTATCTCAGGAGATAAAAATTCGTGCTTTAACTAATGCCGTGATTGCAAATATTTCCAGAGCACAATTGAAACAGAAGCAGCTGTATGATCGGAAGGCGAGTTCGGTGCGTTTCGAGGTCGATGACCTCGTGTTACTATATACACCCAGACATCTTTCCGGTAAAACGTTTAAGTTGTGTAGGTTATATAAGGGACCATATGTGGTGGTTAGGTGCATAAGCAACAGAAATTATATGGTCAGAAGGCTAGCCAGACCGCAGGTAGTGCATGTCAACAGAATGAAGAAGTTCCATGTTCGCCCGAGGGTGGTATAGGCAGCGTCCGAAGATGGGCAGTGGATATTGCTTTTCTATTATTTCCTACCGGTTAGTAAGTTCTATGGTGGAAACTAGTCATAGGTATTGTATTGTTCATTGGTATAGTCCGAAGAGCTTGCAGTGTTTACAAGGAGAGTTTTCGTTCTTCTCTTCTTCCATGAGGAAAAATTTCATAACCCTCCTGATTTTCGTGATAGGTTAATAAATATTTTTTCTTGACAGCGAGAGAATACAACTGGAGTAACACTATATACTGATGGTCTAGTGATGATTCTCAAATTCTATATAGGACCAGAGATATTTATGCTTATCCATTAGGGTAAATTTTATCATTTTTGGTCAAGCACTTCAAAGGTTCATTTTTTATCAATGAGGTAAAATAAATTGGATAGAGGTTAGGTGTTGTAAGATACGGATATTTTTTTAATTGGGTTTTGGTCATCATCAAGTTGGAGTCATGTTATATTGGGTCTGACGTTAGAAGTTCTAGAAGGATTTCCTATGGTTCCCAGTGTGTGATCCACTTAGGTGGTCGGGAGGCTATTTAGTTTATGGAAAGGATAAGCCTTTAGATATTATAAACGAGTTATGGATAGTTCAGATTTATACTGGGAATAAAATGAAAAGATTTGTTTGAGTTGATCTCAAGGATATTTAATCGTGTATGGTGTATGTTTCTCTCCCTACCTTTTATTTAATGTATAATTTTTAATGTATCTCTTGTGTTTCCCATGTGGCGATTTCTTCACGATGTCGCGGTTGGTGAGCGGGCCACTACTGTGGTGCGCTACACCAATCGTAAACGAGAGCCAAATGCGAGATGTTCCGAACGTGACATCTCTTCGCTGGTTGTTCACCAGCTTTATTGTTATTCGGCTAAAAGAAAATCAGCAAGCTTAATATCAAATATTTAAGAGAATGATTTATAAATATTTAAGTTTCAATAAGAAAATTTTATAATCAATATGAACAATAGGGAAAGTTCTTGGGGTTTATTTCTCCATTTAGAAAGAAAGGGGTATACTTCGTATTCATCTCTTTGGGTACAATTACTTTTTCAGTATATGGACGATCGCTTTAGTTTTTTTTTTATTTTTCAAAGGAAATAAATTCGCGGTCCATACCTGGTGAAGTGGAGGGGTGATCCAACCGGTTCACTCGTTCACGAGTGCTTGTACGCATTTGTCCTAGGAATATGCTGACTTAGGGGCTTGATAGGTCACAATAATTTTGGCGGCAACCATACTAAATCCTATATGGGATATGGTGCGACATGTGTTGTGTCACAGCTGTCATTTATAGTCTGACCAGAGATTTGGATTGAGTAGGAGCATAGAGTTGGCATATGAATTTAAGGGACATATTTATAGTAAGCTCTTCTTGGGTTGACCATAGACTTACAATATCTCTTTAGTATCAATGGGGTCACAGATTCGGTCAGGGACCAATTACTAATTTAGGAAGGTTGTCAATGTCTCGTTTGACCACAGACCAATTAATCTTTTTGCTTATCTGTGTACCAGGTCGGTTCACAGACACGGTCGTGGACCAACCAGTTTTCTGAAATAGGTTATATAATATTAAAGTTGCGTGGGTTTGGTATATTAACCTGACATTGACATTATAAGTTATTTTATAGTAGGAATATTTCATTGAATGATTTGATATGGGAAGGTGTTCTTGGTTTGCAGATTGTAAGAAGTCGTAATGTGCAGTTTTACAGCAATTATTTTTTGCTCTAACTACAACTTGCTGATTTTCGTTCTGTTTGCATGGCTCGTACATATTGTTGTATTATTTCTTTTTATGGATTTCATATAAAGATGTTTAAAGATAAGTTACTATTAAGGATCGAAGGAAGGCCATATTGTTTAATTGATAATGGACAAGTCAACTATAATATACAGATAGACTATGGTTATTATGACAATATTTGATTAATGTTAAAGTATTTATTTATGAAAATATGGCCATTCTGCGGTGAAAAACATTTTTCTTCATACATGTATAAGGTTAAGGCAGATTATGGTTAGAACTTTGCATTGTTAAAGGATTATTTGAATTTTGCTTTGAAGAAGTAAATAAGTCAAGACAGTTTTGTGATAAGGTTCTGTAGGCCTTGTGCAGATTGGCATGGTTTTTTACGGGGTTTTGCCCAGCCTTGCTTTTGGGAGATGGCTCCCAAAAGCAAAATCCGTAGCAGGGTTCTTCTGCACAATGCCGGTAGTTAGATTGATTCCCCGTTTAGGTAGAATAATTTAAGTCTTAGTAAGTAGTTATTAATCCGATATTAGGATTTAATCATTGTATTCGAGGGGATTAAGAATAGACTAAATTTTTTTAAGAAATTACTACTTAATTTCTTTATTTGGGGCGGGGGTAGATGTAGCGTGTGTGCTCATGCAGGCCTTAGGTAAGGACGGGTTCTAGGACAGGTAGGTGTCGGAGGCCGTATGTTCGAACGGGCTCTAAGTTAGGTAGGCATTCGGGTTGGCCTGCTGCTCCTATAGGGTAACCGGGGCTCTAGTCGGTTAAGTAGGTTAGAGCAAGTAGGATATAGGCGTGTAGGTTTTAGATAGGTCGGAGCAAGTAGGACGCAAGCTATTAGCTTGCGTCTATGGGCACACATAACACTGGCTAGGTGGTAATTCAAATGGGTTCCATTTGAATTAGATCTAAGGTATTATCTGTATTTTATATCATTCTTTAAACCAAACTGATCAATACAGTATCAATTAATCCTTTGCATTTTTATTTAAACTCAATATAGCAAACATTGCGTGCCAGTAGCTATCTGTTGACTATACCGCATCACAGAACGACAGCTTTCAAGGGTAGCTTCAGGTATGCTTCATCTAAATGTTGGAACAATCTTCCGCCACCATTGCGACGCCTGGAAACCGTGAATCGTTTTAGAATCGAAATAAAAACATATGTTTTAAGTGCACAGACGGAAGCACATAAATAACGCTCAACAACGAATACCGTAGACGTATACGAGAAGCATAAGGGGTACATAAAAAAAAAAAAAACGGTCCGTCGAGATCCAGATCATCATCAGACCTTAAGAGTCACTTATAGGTGTGGTACTCATCGGGGCCATTCCGAGAAGCCCAAACACGATAGGGTTATCTCGTTGTGTTCATTGGTTCCTGTCACTACCTTCCGACTCCATCATCAGACCAGCTCCATGGTACCATATTAATGCAGTGTCTTCTAAGTTACATAAGTATACTAAATTCCAGTTCAGTTGAACGCCGGGGAGTGGATCAAATTAGATGTAAAGGGCATAATCCTCCCTCAGATGCAGGCCGGTAAAAACAGAATAAACTCATAGTCGAGTTGTTTGTGCTTTGATGCATCTTGCCAGTTTCGACTTACTTATGACGACCTATGCTATATATTTTACATATATAGGTATACATACTAGTGACCCGCCCCGGCTTCGTACGGGTACGGTCTTACAAAAAAAAAAAAAAAATCCTCATGAGTTGCTCTGGCTGTTGATGGGAATCGCCTGGAAGTCCGTTCAGTGATTTTTGAGTTTATAGTATAGGTACAGACAGATAGATGGACAGACGGACGCGGGGTGGTGCTTTAATTTTATAACATTGTGTTGTGTAGGTAATTCCTTTTATTTTTTATATCTATATTTTTTTTCCATTAACTAAGGGTAGACACAGAAAATAAGGCAAAGTTACTCACTTACGAAATTGTAATATTAATGTGTATGGAGGTGGGTACTAGCACTAGGAAAACAAAAAAGATTGGTAGGTACTTACCGGTACAGATATGGCGCGCAAGCGTGCGAAAGTGTTTTAACATGGTATCACTATAATTATAATATGTATGTAGGTATGCACTTTGTACCATGGGCAGTCAGACTTCTTCCTCCTTTGTCGTGAGGTTGCGTTTGCCGGCAGATTGGCTTGCCCGTCGCCGGAACAGAGCGCAGCGCCGACCGGCGCGCTTGGGGGAGCTAATCCGAATGACTAGCTTGGCTAGACTAGCTGGGAGCGAGTCGGGTGCCTGCGCCCGCCTCGCCCCGCCCCCCCTCTGGCGCCCGCGACGCGTTTAATGGTTAAGAGTTGTCATTTATGTTTTATATATATATATATATATATATATATATATATTTATTTTTATTACACACATATTTATAATTAAAATTATTTTAGTATAAGTAGGTATATTATAGGTATATATTTTAGTTTGAGCTTAGGGCACAATGATCCGGACCTCACTCCGCGGGACTCGCGGAAGACCAGCGCCGCGGCTCAGGCCGTGGCATACGCTGAGCGAGGTCCTATTGTCGTCAGGGGTACCACTACAGCAGTTCCGATGCTATCTGTATTGTGTATTGTTTACTGTCTGCAATTATATGTGTATTGTGAACTTGTGGTGTGGTGTCCTGAGACAATAAATGTATTTCATTTCATTTCATTTCATTTCATTTCATTTCATTTATGTTTAGTTTCTTGTTCTCTTTCTCTCTTTGTCCTGTTATATTATCTATTAATGTCGATCTTTGAATGTTTGGTATTCTAATTTAAATTTAATTTTACGTTTAATATATTTTATGTTCTTTTCTCTTCATTTTTGTCGCACCGCCTTGTAGTTTTTGTTAAGTGCTCTGAACAAGCTCAGCAATTTTGCGGGCTCAGCACGTCCAGGGTGTTCCCAAGGGTAGGTGAACTAGGAACGGGTTATCAATGAAACCAGTCGAAGTCCACATTCAAAAAAGTTATATTAAAAATTTACATCATAAAGTATATGGCAAACTGCACGGAACATATCGCTATCGCGATGTTAAAGGTAGGCAGCGCCATCTAGTGACATCAAGTGGAACTATATATAAAATGTACGACTAAAACAGTGTGCCCGCCTTACTCTTCCTGACTGAAACGCAGATATCACCTCCGGCCGACACTTCGTATCTCCATTATCCTGGGTACAAGTTAGAGCACAGGTTTCTTCCTCGCACTGGTGTGTGCTTATTCGTCAGAGGTGATATCTGCTGTCGGCGTCTTGCCATTGAACAAAGTGACGAATCTGTTTTGTGGGTGTGCGTGGAACAGGGAGGTTCTTCCCGTGTCTACGCATGCCTATACAACAACCGTCACGGCGTAGGTGAGACAAATCAGTTTTTCGAGCACGTTCAATGCGCTATCGACAAAGTTCTTGAGCGATGTCCTTCCGCTGAGTTGGTATTCTTAGGAGACTTTAATGGTCACCACACTGAGTGGCTAGGGTCAAGCCGTCCTACCAACCCTGCCGGGAGATCCGCCCACGAATTTGCTCTGGCCAATGGTCCCACGCAAATGGTATTAAAACCCACCTACTTACCGGATGTTGTGGGCCGTGATCCTTCTTTGTTAGACCTTCTGCTGACCTCCCACCCAGACGGTTATCGGGTGTCCGTCGATGCTCCTCTTGGGACATCTGACCACTGCCTGGTCCGTTCTGAGGTACCTCTTGCTATACCCGAACGGGCTCGCCCCAGTGGGTCACGCAAGGTATGGCACTATGGCTCAGCAGACTGGGATGGATTGCGAGAATTCTTCACGTCGTACCCATCCTCTGTAGTCCGCCTCGGCGGCAAGAGCCAGCCCTGGTACGACAGGCCTAGTGCTGAGGCAACTCGCCTCAAGCAGGATGCTTTTCGTGCCTGGACAATGGCCCACAAGGACCCTAACACCCACAATTTGAGGAAAAAGTATAACGCTGTATCGAGGTCTACAAAGAGGATAATGGCTGGAGCAAAATTCAAGTTCATTGGTGGAATTGGGGTGAGACTAATCAGCTACCCATCTGGGAGTCGTGCTTTTTGGTCTCTCTGCAAAGCTGTTGAGGGGAACTTTTGTCGGACTTCTTTTCCACCTTTGCGCAAGCCGGATGACCTATTGGCCCACACGGCAAAGGAGAAAGCCGATCTCTTGGGTAATCTCTTTGCCGAAAACTCAAATCTGGATGATGGGGGAGCTGCACCGCCTACCATCTCGCGGTGTGAGGGCAGCATGCCCGAAGTTCGTTTCACCCAAAAAATTATTAGACGTGTGCTTCTCTCCCTAGACATCCGAAAGTCCAGTGGGCCTGACGGCATTCCGGCTATTGTTCTAAAAAAATGTGCTCCCGAGTTGTCTCCCGTGCTAATGCGCTTATTCGAGCTTCTTCGTGGAAGCTAGCTCTTGTGCATCCGATACCCAAGAAGGGTGATAATTCAGACCCATCAAATTACAGTCCTATAGCGGTAACCTCCTTGCTCTCTAAGGTGATGGAGCGGGTTACCAATATCCAGCTCCTCGGATACCTAGAGGACCACCAGCTGATCAGTGACCGTCAATATGGCTTTCGCCATGGTCGCTCAGCTGGTGACCTTCTGGTGTACCTAACGCACCGGTGGGCTGAGGCCATCGAGAGCAAGGGGGAGGCTCTGGCTGTCAGTCTTGACATAGCCAAGGCATTTGATCGGGTCTGGCACAAGGCATTTTTATCAAAACTCCCGAAGTACGGTATCCCCGAGGGGCTCTGCAATTGGGTATCCAGTTTCCTGTCTGGACGGAGCATCCAAGTCGTTGTCGATGGATGCTGCTCCGATACCAAGACTATAAATGCTGGAGTACCCCAAGGTTCAGTACTATCTCCCACGCTGTTTCTTCTGCATATCAATGATATGCTGAATATCCCCGGTATTCATTGTTATGCGGATGACAGTACGGGAGATGTTAGTTATGCTGGCCGAGCGAATGTCCCTCGTTCCGAGGTGTCGGAGAGCCGAATTAGTCTTGAATATCGAACATTCCTTGGAGCAAGTTGCTCAGTGGGGCAGACTAAACCTAGTCCAATTCAACCCCTCGAAGACACAGGTCTGCGCATTTTCCGCCAAAAAAGATCCCTTTGACATAGTGCCGCAGTTTCAAGGAACACCCCAATCCATCTCCCAAAGTATTGGGATCCTCGGTGTCGACATATCGGATAGCGTGCGATTCCGGAGTCACCTGGAAGGCAAGGCCAAACTGGCTTCGAAAAAGCTTGGAGTGCTTAACTGGTCCAAGCGATACTTCACCCCAGGGCAGCGCTTACTGCTGTACAAGGCACAAGTGCGGCCACATATGGAGTATTGTTCCCATCTTTGGGCCGGCGAAACTGCCGACCTGCTTAATCCTCTGGACTCCGTACAGAGACGCGCCGTACGAACCACTGGCAAACCGAAGGGACTTTGGCTCCCTGTGTGTGTTCTATCGGCTGTACAATGGGGAGTGTTTCGAGGAACTTTTCGATCTGGTGCCCACAGCACAATTCCGCCATCGCACCACCCACCGTGGGCTTGGTACTCATCCTCACTACGTAGACCCTCTGTTGGTCACGACGCGAAGGTTCGAAAGAACGTTTCTCGCTCGTACGATTCGGATGTGGAATGAGCTCCCAGCCACAGTGTTTCCTTTGGACTATGACATGGGATCGTTCAAGAGGTATATTAGAGGTCTCTTCAGAGGCGGGCAACGCATCAGTGACTCCCCTGGTGTTGCTGATGTCCATAGGCGGCGGTGACCACTTTCCATCAGGTGGCCCGCTTGCCTGTTTGTCTGTCGTATAACATAAAAAAAAAGTGTGATGTTAAAATACGTTCAACATTCTCGCCTACCAAGGACGAAGTGACAAACAAACAAAGCCTTAAACAAATAAACCATAACAATTATGCAACAATAACTATTACTAATAAAATATGTGCAGATTAATAAATAAATTAATTAAAATATTAAAAATAACATAAAACCAAAAAAATGTAATAATCTACCATAATTCATTTTCACAAAAATATGAAAAATGTATAGTTAAATTCCATTGTTATAAAAAATGAAACAATTCATTATTAACATTCAGTATTATAAAAACATAAAACCATAAATAATTGAAATTCATTGAGCAATTGGAAACAAACATAGCTTAGTTATCGCACGTTTTATGGAGCCATTTTTGGTTTTTAATGTTACCACTCGAACTAAGCCGTCCTTTCCAGGGTGGGTGGCGATCACACCATATAACCAACGGCATGGAGGCAAATCGTCCTCTTTTACAAAAACCACATCTCCAATGTTAACAAAGTCAAATAATTTTTATTCAATTTAGGTTTACAAAACTCTTATGAACGTCATAAAACACAAAATTATGTTTACAAATAACATTTAGAAAAATAGGGCTGCGGGCCGTGGCAACATTGAGCCGGTGTGCCTTCCAGACATTATTAGTCCCAGAATTGGACTGACTGTCACTGTCTGTCACTGTCACCTTGACAGTTTGATTTACCGCCCGAATCAACGGTTTACATTTGACCAGAAAGCCCGACAACCAGAGGGGTAGCTCGTGAGTCGCTCGCCAATTCTGCTAACGAAATCAAATTTTGCTCTAGCGTTTGCTCTCTTGCTTTTCCTCGAGGCAGCATTTAACTTCCGCTTTGCATCAGCAATATTCGGGTGCAAGTTTTGTACGCAGATTGCTTCGCTCGTCGAGCCTGTCTGCATGGCTGATTAAACCACGGTCATCTCCGTGCCCCAGCAGCCACTAGCGGGTTAGGAATGAAGCAGTTCATACCCGCTAAGATGATTTTGGCGACTGCGGTCGCACAGGTATAAGGATCATCCAATGCAAAGCAGAGCTGCCTCTACGGGTACGATGCGTAAAACTCACGCAATCCATCCCAGTCTTCTGACTTATAATGCCAAACACGACGCCATCCAGTGGGCCCAGGAGAGTCAGATAGTGTACAAGCACTTGTGTGCGCGCTAGGCAGTGATCCGACGAGCCAAGACGCGCATCCACGGAGATGGAGTGCACCCACTGGAGCGCGTAGTCAGCAGAAGATCCAGCAAGGAGATTGTATGGTCCTCAACATCTGGGATTGTAGTTGGGGAGCAAATCAATTGTGAGAGACCATAGACCAGAGCAAATTCGTGAGCAGACTTTCCCGCATAGTTTGTAGACCGAGAACCGAGCCACTCCGTTTGGTGGGCATTAAAATCTCCTAAAACCACTAACTCATCGGAAGGATACTGCTTAAAGACTTTATCAGTCGTCACTTTCAGGTGCTCAAAAAGTCGCACTGTGTCCGAGTCACCGCCTTGAGACCTGTATAGGGCTGCGTAGATACGGGTGTGGCCACCGTAATCCACACGAACTCACATAATTGACAGGTCCCTGTCTTCAAGGCCGTATAAACGGCGGCAACAGAGATCCTCCCGAATGACATAAATACGAATACACAACCCGGCACGACGACGCACAAAATTATGCTCAAGCTTGTACCCGGGGTAAGTTAGATATGATGTATCAGCCGGGCAGGATATCTGTGTTTCCGTCAGAAAAATAAGGGCCGGCTGCGCAGACTCGAGGTGTTCATGGACTGCGTTTACGTTGCTATGGAGACCCCTAATATTGCAAAAATCCACCTTCAGAGTGGATGGGGTTGCCACTGTTAAAATAATATTCCTTTTGTTATTAAAACAATCCCTTGATTGGTCTCATGTTTTAACTTTAAAACCGTCCTCTGTAAATCGGTAAGAATAATTACTTAGTGACCATATAATATGCCCTTGTTCGATACTTAAACAATCTTTAAGCTTGTAGGAGGGTTTTAATTCGGCTGATTTGCAATATCGCCAATTGGTTTTAATTGCTTTCATAAGATTGACCAGGACACAATCCTGCCAATTATGTTTAGCTATTTCTTTACAACACAATGGAGTGTGCGTCTTCCGGTACGTGATCGCTATTCGAGACCTTTCCTGCCCCACAGGCCCTATGTTCGGCGAGCTATGTGCCTTGCCTGCTTGGCAATCGAGATATGTCGGTGACCTTAGTTCACTTGCGGATCTCCTCCATCCTCATTTGATTGTGCAATGACACTCCGAGTACAGTCCTTTCCATCGCCCTTTGGGCGACAGTGAGTTTTCTTATAAGGCCCACAGTGAGCCATAAAATAAATATGAAGAAAAACTTACTTTTTTGCACCGAATTAAAAATCGAGGATTAGTTTTTAAAGCTATTGGCAAACATTAGGTTTCTCGTCTCGAGATATCATTTTTGATCTTGGGTTAAGTTCAGTCATAATCTCGTGTGCATTCTTTTTCCGAGGAACGTCATCAACTGACGTTTCACGAAAGAAAATGCTCACTGCCCGCGCCCCGCACCCCCGCATTCATCCAAGAAAAATCACCCTCTCACCTACCGCAGGCGATACACCAGTTAAGTTGTCGACCTTTAAATACTTGATCCATTATTTTTACCGTTTGGCCGCTTTACATTTTTAAATTTGATATATAAGATTCTAATTAGTAGGCAATAAAATATGACTTATAAGTCCCATATGAGTTAACACTCACTGCCTAACCAGTGTCACCTTCCATTATCATATTAATGCCATTGATTTTAACTGAAATGTTCCACTTTTCATCGATTTCATCATCACTTACTTGATAAATCGCTACTCTTGTAGTGTCAGAATCCGACACGCCGGACGACGAGGGCTCGCCGCTCACGCGATTTACAAATCGCTTTTTGTGTTCGATGTCGGCACACTTTAGCGATGTGGCCTCTCTTGCGACACACATAACATTCGATTTGTTTAAACGAACATTTCTCGGCGTCGCGTCTTCCATCACACCGTGGCCGCGTGGGCAGCGTGCGCCGCCGTCGGCACCGGCGCCGCGCGCCGCCGCCGCACTGTGCTTCGTAAATCGAGCTCCATACTCATAGAAACTTACTGTGAGATATTAAAAAAAAAATTGTAACGTTGTCAGTGTACCTTCCTCTATCCAGCATGAAAGTATAAACGATACAAGTTACTCCGTTCGTGAGAAAAAAAATGTTTTGTTTTTTTTTGTATGGGAGAAAACACTTAAAGTACATTTTTTCGAAACTTAATGGAACTGATGACATAAAATTCATGCACCTTTCGATGCCGCTTTGCATGTAACAAATATTTGCAGTTTCGAATTTCAGCTGTGTTATAATTAAAATCATAAACGTAAAATAAGTAAACTTACCGACCGATTACTTTATATTGTCACTAGTTATCAGACTGCTAATGACTTTAGTTGAAAAACGGTATGGTTTATGTACTTTTGTGTTTTAAAATAACAAATAATTATTTTAAAGAAACTGGCGATCGCTTTGTATACATTGTCTTTAGATGTGTCTTTGGGTGTGTTCCCTGATCACTATAATCTGGACGCCTTCAAGGCTAGAGTGAATAGGCTGTTCCTAGACAGGCATGCTCCATCTTCGACCGCATCGTTACCACCAGGTGAGATGGCGGTCAAATGCCTGGATAGTCTAAAAAAAAAAAAAAAAAAATGTAGCTACTTATTTTTTAAAATAATCATAGAAATTGCCTTCCGCTTTATTCCTATTGTCATTATGCCGACCGCTTTGTTAACATTGTCGTTGGTTAATGTTAACCTTTTACTGACATATAATAACATTAACAAATCCGAACATGGAAAATACTATTGAAATAAAATAGGTACATTATTTTTGGAACATATGGTGAAAAACCAGAAAAAAACGTTTTTGTGAAAATACTGACTATATTAATATTACAGCAAATATACAATTATTACAAATAAAAATACATTTATTATTAATATTAACATCAATGATAATAAAATAAAAGTTATGTACAATTGGGAATGCCAGACATCTTTGTCATTTAAATAGTCACTAATATTATAATAGCCTTTGTTTGTCAATATAGCCTTAATACATTTTTTATCAATCGTGATGCCTAAAAATACAGTTTTTAGGCATTGATGCAAAGTTCCACGAACTCCTAACTGAGAGTATCTTCACCATCATCAGAGTCCTCTAAATCCGAGTCCATCATTGATGCACTAACGTCGACAAATTCAATGTTCTCCTTGTCTACACCAGAATCATCATCAATAATAAGAAGAGGTTTCATATCGTTAGTGATACTTCTTTTTGTTTTATTTCTCAGTACAGGTCTGATGCTGGACAAGTAGGGATCTGAGGATACAAGGAGACCATTGAAAATGTCTTCGTTTGTCGCTTTACGACAAAATTTACGCGAATGATGCTCTCGGATTTTCTTGAAATCTTTGTTTCTGGCTTCCGATGCTTCTTCTTATTCGACATTTGCGAAGTGATTTTACCATCTATCATGGTCATAAGCATCGAGTGCTTAATGGTATAAGTTCCCATAATAGACGGCTCCAGTGCTGCAATTTTGGCTTCAATCAGAGCATGCTCTTCACTGATATTTAACTTATTTTCATTTTCAAATTTAAAATACAGTGGTCTGCAAAACATTGTGGAAGATGGTTTTGGATTCTCCCATATCTTTTCTTCGCCACAAATTAATTGCAGAGGCACAACATACTGGAATCATCTCCTTCTGCCATCGGTTGCTTGTATAGACTTTGTCCTGAAGCACCATCAAAGCCTTACTTGCAAATTAAAGTGCATTCTTTACCTTCCTGTTCTTGTGCAGATTCAAAATGTAAGAAATTTCCTAGCCTTGCTACAGTTTTGTCTAAAATTGCTTGTAGCTTTACTCTTACCCCCCTATCCGTGATTTCTAGGTAATCTTTCGGGGGATAGCAGTCCTTCTTTGCATTTAAGATGGCATGGTACGTGGTATTCCTTCTTCTTTTGCACAACCTCTTAAGGATATATACTACCACTTTGAAAGATTCAACGAGGTCCAAATAGCTAAACCTTTATCAGCGGAATACACGGACATTTTGGTTTTACACTTTAATAGCTCTTTTATCTTTGTAGCCTCTTCGTGTGTGCTCTCTTCTTCCTCTAGTGCTCAGTAATTAGTTTAATAATATCTGATACATCCTTGTTATTTGCACATAACCCAGTAGCATGAGCAAGAGTGTCAGTTCCATGCGTTAAAAGTTCACTCACTCGCCTTTTCTTCTGTAGCGGACTTAGATCGGAGAACGGTTTATTTGGACTGACCACTGTGGATATTCCAACATTGCACATCTCTGGTTTGTAGGATGTTGATGCTCCTTCATTCACACCCAAATCAAAACTGGAACTTGATTGCTGCTCTACTGATGCTAAAGGTGTCATCTTTTCTTTTATTTCCTCGGGCCATTTTATGTATTCTTGTAGCCATGTCTCGAACTTTTCTATGAATGTATGTCTCATACGATTACACTTTATCCATTTGCTCTTCAGAGAACACACATAGGTCTGGCAGAAGTGTTTCAATTGTTTCTTTTCATTTTCCGTTAAATTAACACCGTTCACAAACACTTCAAACAATACATTGGGTTTAGTAAAACAACTATTGATGGCCACAAACATGAAAATGTCTAAATTGGTAGCGAATCCTTCCATCGTGACACACAACTTTATAATTATATGGAGTAGTTAAAGTGCACAAGTGCATTTCTGAACTGAGAGAATTTAACTCAAATATATCCTATTTATGTATATGTACCTACCTAACTACTACCTCCGTTCAATGCAGTACTCAATCCAAACCATTTTTGTTATTGTTATCAGTATGTATCGGTATCAGGTCATTAACCAACAACAATGTTAACAAAGGGGTCGGCATAATCAAAGCGGTCGGCATAATGACAATAGGAATAAAGCGGAAGGCAATTTATTTGATTCTTTAAAAAAATAAGACGGTACATTTTTATTGTTATTATAACTGTCAGTAACAGGTAAAAAAATTCTAAAAACAATGTAAACAAAGCGATCGGCAATTTCTTTGAAATAGTTATTTGTTATTTTAAAATACAAAAGTACATAATCCATACCGTTTTTCAACTAAAGTCATTAGCAGTCTGATAACTAGTGACAATATAAAGTAATCGGTCGGTAAGTTTACTTATTTTACGTTTATGATTTTAATTATAACACAGCTGAAATTCGAAACTGCAAATATTTGGTACATGCAAAGCGGCATCGAAAGGTGCATGAATTGTATGTCATCTTGTTCGCCGTGTAGGACACAAAAGTTCATGTAAGCACCAGCCCTTCAGTTCCATTACGTTTCGAAAAAATGCACTTTAAGTGTTTTCTCCCATACAAAAAAAACAAAACATTTTTTTTCTCACGGACGGAGTAACTTGTATCGTTTATACTTCCATGCTGGATAGAGAAAGATACACTGACGACGTTACAATTTTTTTTTTTAATATCTCACAGTAAGTTTCTATGAGTATGGAGCTCGATTTACGAACCACAGTGCGCCGCCGCTCCCGCCGCGGCCGCCACCGACCGCGTACACCTGCTGCGTGGCCCCGCTGTCGCGAGCCTAGCCGGCCTCCGCTGCCGGTCCTGAGTCACGTATTGCCGCTTCCAGCGACAAAGCTAATTCACTCGGGGGCGTGTTTATGATAATTATTATCATTTTTCAATTTAATGACGTGGATTAATATTATATTTAATTTTATATGTAGAAATTAGTATTTAAGATCTACATTTAAGTGTTTTTACTGTTATTTTGTGACGTTCATAAGTTTTTCGTCGAAACCTAATCTGTATAAATGATTTTTGAATTTCAATTTTTGAATTCAAAAGTAAGGATGATTGCATATTTATTTTATAGTTGTGTTGTGTAACTATATGTATATAATTGAAAAATGGCTACATTAACTATTTGTATATGCGTGGCAGTCGGAACACCATTCTAAAGATGATAGCCAATAGGCTCGACTGCCCTATCCAAAGGCATTGGATAGAGTTAGCTATAGGCCTTAAATAATGTTACCTTTTTTTTTTTTTTTTTATGTTACTTAGCAGACAAACAGGCAAGCGGGCCACCTGATGGAAAGTGGTCACCGCTGCCTATGGACATCGGCAACACCAGGGGAGTCACCAATGCGTTGCCCGCCTCTAAAGAGACCTCTAATATACCTCTTGAACGATCCCATGTCATAGTCCAAAGGAAACACTGTGGCTGGGAGCTCATTCCACATCCGAATCGTACGAGCGAGAAACGTTCTTTCGAACCTTCGCGTGGTGACCAACAGAGGGTCTACGTAGTGGGGATGAGTACCCAGCCCACGGCGGGTGGTGCGATGGCGGAATTGTGCTGTGGGCACCAGATCGAAAAGTTCCTCGGAACACTCCCCATTGTACAGCCGATAGAACACACACAGGGAGCCAAAGTCCCTTCGGTTAGCCAGTGGTTCTAACTTGCTTGTTTGTATGGGATCGTCGACAATTCGTACGGCGCGTCTCTGTACGGAGTCCAAAGGATTAAGCAGGTCGGCAGTTTCGCCGGCCCAAAGATGGGAACAATACTCCATATGAGGCCGCACCTGTGCCTTGTACAGCAGCAGGCGCTGCCCTGGGGTGAAGTATCGCCTGGACCGGTTAAGCACGCCAAGCTTTTTCGAAGCCAGTTTGGCCTTACCTTCTAGGTGACTCCGGAAGCGCACGTTATCCGATATGTCGACACCAAGGATCCCGATACTTTTTGAAATGGAAAGGGGTGTCCCTTGGAACTTCGGCACATTGACAAAGGGATCCTTTTTGGCGGAAAATGCGCAGACCTGTGTCTTTGAAGGGTTGAATTCCACTAGGTTCACCTACAAAGTAACCTTACAAATGTTACTAACATAACATATAAGTACAATTGTTACTAATATAATACTAACAAGTTATGAATCTATGGTCTGAAATAAATATATTTTCAATTAATTTAATTTAATATATCACCAGAATGTGCGTGGACTACGGACTAAAACTGATCGTTTTCTAAGAAATTTGAGACTCAGCAATTATGATATCATTACTCTGACAGAGACATGGTTGGTGGAGGGAATAACGAACAGTGAGCTGTTGGATAAGAGGTACTTGGTGTGACGTCGATATCGTGAGTATGACTTGATAGGGAAGTCGCGAGGTGGGGGGGGGGGAGGGTCATAATAGCGGTACGTCGTGATATAGCAGTGACTACTTAGATTGATTGGCAGTATGGCAGTCCAGTGCCGAGGATCTATGGGTTACACTGTCGTTGCGGAGTAGTTGCCATAAATCCACATACAAGCTACATCTATGCACTCTATACCTTTGTGAGCAGAACCGGTGTTACAACTTTGAGACACAATTAAGTAATTTCATTGATAAATTGCTACAATTTGACGACCTGAGTGGTTCAATGGTCAACATGCAGCCTGCCACGCAAGAGGTCCCGGGTTCGATTCCCGGCCGGGCAGAAATTGAAATGATGAATTTTAATTTCTGTTACGGGTCTGGGTGTTCTATATATAATTAGTATGTATTTAAAAAGTATATAAGTAGTTTATCAGTTACCTAGCACCCATAACACAAGCTTTACTTACTTTAGGGCTAGATGGCGCTGTGTAAATTAGTAAAAAAAAAAAATTGCCATTAACAATCCGTATATGCGAACTATTTTCCAATTATTTTCGATCGGCCTTCCTGGACCCTGAGACTACAACTATCGCTAGTACTAAAGACAGCCCTGATTCAGTCTGCGATATAGCCTCTATTATCGTTGATAGGGATCAGGTGTATAAATTATTAAAGTGCCTCGATTTGAGCAAATTACCAGGTCCCGATGGTCCATCAGCATTATTTATTGTTCGTTGTGCGGCGGAGTTAGCATTACCCGTTGAGTTGCTGTTTCAACGTTCACTTCATGAAGGCGCTATGCCATCTGGAAATCCGCTTTCATCGCGCCTATCCATAAAAAGGGGTTAAAAGATGCGGTTGAGAACTATAGACCTATTTCCAAACTCCGTTTAATCGCTAAAGTGCTAGAACGAGTTGTTTACAACCAATTATACGCCTCTATCCAGTCTAGTTTATCCTCTCAACAACATGGATTTTTGAGAAATAGGTCTACTGTGTCTAATCTTTTATTATTTACCGATTATGTCAGTGCCAGTATGGATAATGGCCATCCAACAGATGCTGTCTACATAGATTACAGCAAAGCCTTTGACCGTATTGACCACGATATCCTCCCGAGAAAAGTTCTTCGTTTGGGTATTCGTGGCGATCTATTCCGGTGGTTTTCATCTTATGTAAGGAATAGGACACAGGCAGTTGTTCTTAGCGGATATACCTCTTCTTGGAGAGCGGTGCCATCGGGTGTACCTCAAGGATCCTTGCTGGGCCCACTGCTGTTTGTAATATTTATAAACGACAAAATTGACTGCTTCCCAAATTCCGAATTTGAATTGATATTCAGAACTGTTGACAGCGGTGGTGACGCGTCCTCACTGTAAGAGGATCTATTGAGATGTGATCGATACTGTCACTCCAACAAGCTGTACCTCAATATATGTTTTTCAAGAAAGAAACATCTGTATGTTCATGACTATCGCATATCGAATGTATCTTTATCGCGGTCTGACTTCACGCGTGACCTAGGTGTTGTACTTGACAGCCAGTTAACATATGAGCGGCACATTGATCAGGTGGTTGCCAGGGCCTCTCGCGCTCTTGGCTTCGTTCTTCGTTGTGGTAAAGCTCTAAAGCGGATGAAGACCCTTAAAGTCTTATATTGTGCTTTCGTTAGGAGTCATCTGGAATATGCTAGTCAAATCTGGAATCCCCATTGTAATATCTACTCCAAGCGAATCAAGAAACTTCAAAGGAAGTTCACTAGATTCCTTAGTTTTAAATTTAAAATCCTTAAAGTAGACTATGATAAACGTTGTGTTCGATTGCATATTTTGCCCCTCTCCATCCGTAGATATATCGCCGATGTCTCGTTTCTGATGGAGGTTGTTCAATCCAGGGTTGACTGTCCACAGCTTCTGACTGGTATATGCATTGGTGTGCCATACCATCATTCGCAGTGCAAAAAATTGCTCCATATTTAATTCGCGCGCACGAATTATCGCAAGAATAGCTATTTGCTGCGGTTGGCAAGAGCTTTTAATGATTTATCTCTTGATGAGCGCTTTGACCTATTCTTTAGTAGCATTCCACTGGTTTAGGGTATCATGGCCAAAAGCTTTTTCTCCAAATATGAAGTTAATTAAGTATATCATTGTCTATTTTACATCTATTCTATTTCTTTAATTAGATTTATTTTGTTATGCATTGTATTGTTGTCATTTTTCTCTGATTTGCGTCAAGTGTAAACTTTTATAAGACTTTTTTCTATGTAAGTTGTGAAATTTAATTGTGGTGTATCCTAATTGGCTAATCGATGTTATGCTATTGTATATTTAATTGTTGCATGCTGTGAGATATCCAAATAAAATAAAATAAAATATGGTTTGGCGAGGTCGCTAGCATGATGTAAAATACCGTTAGCGACATATAGTGACCGAAACATAAACTAAAAACACTTGTAGTATTTTAAACATTCTACATACATTGTAAGGAGCTTGAACAGAGTATCAGCTGTAAATTAACACGGCTTACTTAGTTTCTTCAGTAGGACCAGATAATCGCTAACAGTTTGTCCGTCGGTCTGGTAACACAGCCGAAATATTATTCTTTCAGCCATTACCGATCGCTTCGGAGATAGTTGTTCCTCCACCAATTTGTCAATTTCATCGATCGATACCTCCTCCGGATTGTCGGGATGACACAAATCAATTATGAGATCCAAGGCTTCGGTTCCGACGACTGCCACTAAATATTTGGACTGTGGAGTCACTTTTACGTCATTTAACATGGGCCACTGATCCACGTGTAACTTAAACTCCTTCAACCCACCTATTTCCTTTGCACACTTTTCTACCATGATAATAATAACTTCACACGCGGGAATACACTGAAATTTATCGTTGCCAAATAGTTCATACCGATTGAATAGCGAGAGGATAACGTTTAATGAGACGGTCGATTAAGTGACTGGGTCGATTTATTGGCGGGTAGGCGCCGAAACACAATGACGAAGTTTCCTATTGTCGATATCGCCATATTTAAAAACATAGTGTTAAAAAATAGACCAAAACTAACAAGCTACTGAACAATTTTTTGAAATCTGTCCATAACCTAAATAACTGAGTTATACAATATTTAAGTATACATATTTTTTCGCGAAATTATTGCTGCCGCGATCTAGCTGTGACGTTACCAGGCCGGCAGCCCGGCCGCCACTATGGCGCTAACCACACACTGGTACACTTTGTGACTGTATAGGTATTCGGAACCGTAATAGCTAGACACTTGAACTATTCACAAAGTATATGTTCCTATAGCCGCTATAACAACAAAAATAATAATAATAAAAAATCTAAAATAAGGGGGGGATACATGAAATGTGATTTTATGGCGTTTTCATAGGTATTTAATTTTTCTCTATCGCGTAGTGGTTAAACTTACATGCATCACACTTTGGGAGAGCGGCACTAGTCTAGTGGCAGCGTGCTTGCGAGACCGATAACCGAGGTTAAGCAATGCTCGCAATGATCGAGAACAGGATGGCCATAATAAGTTCCATGATTCCGTATATTCCAGAAATTTACAAATATCGTTATCATTCGAAATATTATTTAATCTAGTAGAAAATGCCAACTGAAATGCAGACATAAAATCTCGGCCTAACAATTTGCCACCACTTTTAATAACAAATATTCTAATTTGTTTTGTTTGATTATTGTAAGTCAAATCACATTCGAAAAACCCCAAGGGCGAAATTTTATGTCCATCATAAAGACACATTTTAACTTTACACTTCTGAAGACTGTAACATGTAACCAATTGTTTGTACAATTCTTCAGAAATAACAGTTGAACTTGAACCAGAAACCAACTCCATACTAAGATATCGTTTACCTAAGGCTCGATGTCCACTCATGCAGTGCAGTGCACTGCGCGGCGCACCGCGCGGAGCCACGTCACAGTGACAACAAAGAAACCGCTGGTGTTATTCTGGTTTTCCAAGTTAGGCCACGTTCGCACGAGACATTTACGAGAGATTGTGAGTAAGGCAACGTTTGCACAAGAGCTTTTTCGACGCTTTTACGCGCGAATCTACCGACTCAAATGCAACGAAGGGAAACGTACAACAAGGATACCATTCATTTTGGACTACTATAATAATTATACAATTTTCAGAGAGACCATTCAATTTCTACCATTTTCGTGAGCGATCGTTTTGAAGTTATTTCAGTTTTTAGTTTGACAACTGTCATTCACAATGTAGATCGCTACGAGAAGTATAAATTCTCTTCAGGAACTAGTGTTTTAGGACCAACAGTTTCAGAGTTATTACAGTTTTTAATTTGACAGCTGTCACTCGAAATGAAGATCTCTATGCTATTCGAACGGATTATTGACCATAAACTTCGTCAGGAATGCTCCTTGTCGGAATGCCAATACAGCTTCAGGCCGGGCTGCAGCACCATGGATCCAAACTTTGCTCTCAGGGTCCTCCAGGAGTCCCATTGCACGAATGAATAATAAAATGAATATTAATCAATCGTTGCATTACGCATTTCTCGACCTGCAGAGGGCTTTTGATAGTGTCCCTGGGGAGATAATTTGGTGGGCTCTGAGAGCAAAGTTTGTGCTCGAGGCGTACATTTGTATTATACAGGACATGTATGCCAATACTGGAGCTGTCGTCAAAACCATCGTAATTATATCCCTTCCCAATTACTGTAGGTTTTCACCAGGGTTCTGTGCTGAGCCCTTACTTGTTTTGCATTTTGCTCGATGCCCTCTCAGCAGAAATTTAGGACATGCTTCCCTGGCTTATGAAATAAGCTGACGATATCGTACTGGTGAGCAAGCTTAGGCAAGACCTTGAGACCAGGGTAAACACGTGAAAAGATGTGCTAGAAAACGGTGGTTTGAAACTGAACGTCACCAAATCAGAGTATATGGCCAGCTGCAGCGCGGATACCGACACCATCCGTATAGGTAACGAAACTGTCAATAGAACAGATAAATCCAAATACCTCGAGTCTGGCGATATCGGCCCCGATGTCAATCCCTGAATCTTTGTAGCTTGGGCCACATGGCGGGAACTCACGGCAGTCATCTGTGACCCTTAAATCCCTGTCAAGCTCAAAGGGCTTATATGCAAGAGTATAATTAGACCTGTGATGCTCTATGGCTGCGAGAAATGGGCAGCGCTGACGAAACACGTTCGTGAACTTCACGCCAACGAAACAAAATGCTGCGCCGGATGTGCGGAGTTACACGGCTCGATCGAGTACGTAATGAATACATACGTGGCAGTCTTGACGTGAGGGATATCGCGGACAAGATCGAGGAGGCTCGCTTGCGCTGGTTTGGTCCCATGTTGTGTAAGCCTCAGGGATACATGGGAAATAGGTGCCTGAACCTGCCGGTATCAGGAAAGGGGCAACGTGGGCGACCCAAGAAGCGATAGATTGACATCACTGAGTCGAATGCGAGAGCCAACGGCTTACGATGCGAGGATGCCGAAGACCATGCGAAATGGAGAAGAATTTGTAGGCAAGCGGACCCTGGCAGAGGCCGGGATAAGCGCTAGGACGATGATGATGACCCGAAATAAAGATCTCGACGAGCACTATCATTTCTCTTAAGAATTTAGTGTTCTAAGAGTGATAGTTTCCGAGTTATTACCGTTTTAAGTTTGACAGCTGTCATCCAAAATCACAGGATCACGAAAGCGAAATAACTTCGTTAATGTTACAGAATCAGAAAAAGGGGTGGGGCTTACGCATCAGCGGTCAAACTTTCTTTGACAAGGTCGGTTTCCTATTTCATTCACACGCGTGGTATCTGTACTAAAAAAGTAGACAGATATGACATTCTTCGCAATCCGAGTCCTCGGACTCGTTTTCTGAATTACCGCGTCCGGAAATATTATTAACGCGCGCTGTTTTCCGCTCACTACATGTTTTCTTGAGATGGCCTTTTCTTCCACACTTTTTGCACTTGTAGTCTTTGTGCTCGCCGCAACGTGCTCGCCACTCGTTAGGTGCACCTTCTAATACCGGTGGCGAAGCGTGGTTGACCAAGGTCAACCCTGGTCAAATATCCTGGTCAACGCTGAGAACTCTGAGACTGGTTGCAACCTAAGCATAGGCCTAGACTTGGCTCTAAGTAGACATAGACATAGACGTATTTTTATTTGGTCCAATAACACATTCAAAAACCTAAAACTAACAGAATAAGTACATTTTAAGAAAGCACTAAGCTGAGGCTGGTCCAAATTGGTCCGAGGTCGCATCGCCCATGCGTCCTCGGACCAATTTGGACCAGCCTCAGCTTAATGCTATGAATGGCAGCAGCCAAACACAGCGCTGGTTTTTAGACTGACCCATAATAAAGCTTGATGCGCGCACTACGCGATCGACGTCCTAACACAGAAATTATTTATACCAATATATATAATAAAAAACATAGAAAAGAAGTATACATTTTTACATGTATAACCTGTAATATAATGAATATATAAATAAACCTGGGATAAATAATTATATATACCTTATTTTTTATGAGAATAAATAAATAAAGAGCAAACATCAAACATTACCTTTTTTTAGGTCCCCAGCATTGACCAGGTTGGTTGACCAGGATTGACCTTGGTCAACCTCGCTTCGCCAACGATATTAGGAGGCACACCTAACCAGTGGCAAGCTCGTAGCAGTTAGACTAGTCTCAAACTACGAAACGGTCTCCCATTCTGTTCCCAAACATTGCGAGCATTGCTTTACCTCGGTTATCGGTTTCGCAAGCACGCTGCCACAAGACCAGTGCCGCTATCCCAAAGTGTGATGCTTGTAAGTTTTACAATCTAGGCCATAGAGAAAAACTAAATTCCTTTAAAATCACGTTTTATGTATGGAGACACCCCTTTATTTTTATTTAATGATGATTAGTATTATTTGTTGTTGTAGCGCCATAATAATACACATTCTGTGAATAGTGTCTAGCTATTACGGTTCCAAAGACACAGTCACAAAGAGTACCAGTGTATGTGTAGCGCCATAGTGGCAGGCGGGGCTGCCGGCCTAGTGTCGTCATGCACGAATTCGCGCACCTAATGAAATTATTCTTGAAATCGCAACTTTAAAGTCTCATAACTTTTTTGATTCTTGAGATATATCAATGCTTTTTTCACCGTTTTGTTTAATTTAACTCTTACCTCGCGCCGTTCGGCCGCGGTCGCGAGCGCCGCCCGGCTCCGACGGCGTCCCCTCTGCACCCACCACCGTCGCAGGTGGTCGCCACATACGGGCCCGCGGCCGATACAGCAGCGCCACCTCCGCCGCCGCCGGCGTGCCCGCGGCCGCCATCGTCACAAGCCCCGGTAAACCCAGCAAACCTGCTAGCGCGAAGCCGACGCGAACATTACGAAATAATGGGTCTGCACCCAGATGACTAGTTTTTTCAGATCGAATAGGCAAAATATGGGCGCATTACTAAACGACTGTACGAATTCCAAAGTAACCAATCATTGCATGCCTGATTTGTCGTATAGCGTTATTATCCACAAAATATTATGCGCATTTCCCTTCATAAAAATGATTATAATTCTGAAAATGACCGTATTTACATGTTGAATACTTTGATGTATAATTTGACTTGCAGTCAGAAAGACGCATTCACCTTTTTCGACTGTAATAAAGGATACGGTCTATACAAGGTGTTCACTAAGATCCAGCCGGTACAAAGTTAACGAAAAACATCAGTGAAAATGAAGTCTAGCGAATTCTTCATAATAATTTTTTGAAAACTAAATATTTTTAGCAAAACTGCAACACTCATGCAACACTGGACCAAGCCGTAGAGTAAATGATAAAAGAAGAAACTCCTTTTACGCCCGGAGTAAGAAGTCTTTTCGTCACAGCGAAGAGAAATCAACGAGGAAAGAAAAATATTCCTTTTAAGAGGAGAGGGCATTATATTCAATAATGCAAGTAATGCGTTCGCTTTGAGAAAACACTGGTAATGCCGCGTGCCGTGTGACATACCTTTGGATGTTACATAAAATAGCCGACGGATGTGCCCAAAATGAACTAGCATAAGAACTAGATTTCCTTAGCATCATGGTATGTACAACATGGCGTTATATTACACCTTGGCGTTAATGTCCTGGATGTGATCTCGCGCGTGAGGGCCTGGGGTCTGGCTTGACCATGATCCAGGATTTGGTAGATCAAGTAATTACAGTGGAGCTGGTGCCATCTGACCTCTGTGACTCTGTTAACAGGGGAACCTGACTAAATTGGATTATGGATTCAGTCGCCTAATTACGACTAAAGTACAGTAGCCAAATTATGTGATTCTGTTGCAAGCAATTCTGATTTCAATTATTGTAATTGTTACTTTTTCAATTGCGTATGATGGATTTAATAGTTTCAGTTTATTGCAATGTATCTTTGTTAGCAACTAAATACATGAAATCTATAATACAAAATCGCATAAGTATCAATTTCAATAATTGATATCAGAAAATTGTTGGCAATAGCGTAACGTAATTTGCCTATTGGCTTCATCGCTATGCTTTCCCTCACCGTTGTGAGGGAAAACATTGTTTTATTTTACAACAACTAAAATCCAAATATTTCAAAAGCGTTCATAACAGCAGGTGTCAGAAGTTCTTTTGTCTGTGAGGATTAGATACCTATTTTTCTCTTTATACATCTGACACCGAATTTCGGCATCTTTACCGACAATAAGTTGAATTGTAGTACTAGTATTATTATCTACCCTACCCTACTGTATCCCAACCGTATCTACTCTATACCTACCTACCACCTAAAATAGCCTACCCCTACTTACCTTTTTTTCTTACATAGACAAGTTTCGTCCTGACAATTACGAATCCAACAAAAAAAGACAAATAGGTGCCGCCCGCCGTTCTGAAGTTATGTGCGAACATTTGGTACGCAAAATTGATTCTTATCCACGGGGCTTTAAACTGTTCACCCAGTCTCCAAGTCCCCAGCAGAAGACCTTGGTCGACCTCATTTCGCTAACGATATAATTTATTTATTTTATTTTATTTTATTGGAAAACAAACAGTGCTCAACCACTAGATTATATAAATTATAGATATATCTATGAACCATTTAAATGTTTCACATTTAAAAATAAGGGGGCACACATAACGTGTTTCGAACTCGTTGCGGTGCTAACGTTCGACTAGCCTCAAGCACGAAATGGTCACCCACCCTTACTACACATTAAAAACATATCTGACACGATGGCCAAAACTGGAATTAAGTCTCGTCATTTTGAAATGTCATGCCAATGCCAACAACAGCGACGCTGTCACCTGTTCTGACAAGTTTATGGCTCTGTAAGAAAACTCATTTTAAGTGGCATAACGGAAAAAATGCGTATAATGCGTGACACACACCTTTTGATGCATAAAATGGCCGACGGCTATGGCCAAATAGAAAATACAATAATACCTAGAATTCCCCAGCATCATAATACTATTAATTATGGCTAATTAACTCGCTCACAGCCTGTCATCGCCATAGAAATCACAACCACAAGGCAGGTCCTCCTAACGGAGAGTGGAGTTTCATTCGTCATTAGTGGCAGTGTATGACAAAGACAATGACATGTCTGTCATTGTCAATGTCCAAACCTAGGATTTCTTTACCTGTCTATCTATGCAGTGCCACAAACTTAATCAGGGGGTCTAAAAAGGCCACATTAGCGTTTCATATTATGATTCATATTAGACTGCCACAAACTTATCTGATGCGGTGGCCAGTGCTGGAACTAAGTGATGCCATTTTGAATTGTCATGACAATGTCAACAACAGCGACGCTGCAGATAAGTTTGTGACAAATTAATATGAATCATATTATGAAACGCTAATGTGGCCTTTTTAGACCCCCTGACCCAGTGACAGCGTCGCAGCATAGCGGCATTGACATGACATCCATTGGCTGCGGTGACTGCTTACCATCAGGCAGGACCATGGACTTACTACCCAAAGGGACTGCGCACTGCTTTGACTAAAACCGGGCAGAGCGAGAGTCACCATCAATAGTCCTTTGTCCCTTTCTAACAGTGTAAACACAATGTTATTGGCATAATCACCGTCATTCTAAATTGACAAGTGTCATGTTTGGTGTTGCCATTATTGGAGAAATATATTTACCGTGAATTTGGTATTATTATGAGGTAATCCGTACAATTCGAAAAGTAGTTGTCAAAATACCTTGTCGAAAACGTTTCTCCGACAATCGAGTCGACATAATTATTAACCTACGACTTTTTGTTCCACAAAATAGATAAAAGAGTTCGGTAACGATTTATCCTACAATACTAGTTTCTAAAGAGAAGTGATAGTACTCGTCGATATCTACATTTCGAGTGACAGCTGCAAAACTTAAATGTGTTATAACTCGGAACCCATTAGTCCTAAAACACTAGTTTCTGTAGAGAAATGATAGTACTTGTCGAGATCTACATTTTGTATGACAGCTGTCAAACTAAGAATTGTCATCCGAAATGTAGATCTCGGTGAGTACTATCGTATTGCTCTAGGAACTAGTGTTTTAAGACCAATCGTTTCCGAGTTACAACAGTTCTAAGTTTGACAGCTGTCAGGCGAAATGTAGATCTCGACGAACACTATCATTTTTCTTTAGGAACGAGTGTTATAGCACCAATAGTTTAGGAGTTATTTCAGTTCAAAGTTTGACAGCTGTCATTCGAAATGTAGATCTCAACAAGTACTATCATTTCTCTCTAGAAACTAATGTTTTAGGACCAATGGGTACCGAGTTATAAAAGATTTAACTTTGACAGCTGTCATACGAAATGATGATCTCGAGGAGTGCTATCATTTCACTCTAGGAACTAGTGTTCTAGGGCCAATAGTTTCCGAGTAGCAGGGTAAGCTTGGGCTGGACCCTGGTGAAAACATGACCTTCAGATTGCACCCGGTTCAGCTCTGCCTGGCCTTGAGGTCGGTGTCCGCGCCAAATAATAAAAGTAATTCGGAATTTGCATCAACAATAGTGGGAACACTAGAAAGGGACACAGGACTATCGATGGTGACTCTCGCTCTGCCCGGTTTTAGTCAAAGCTGTGCGCAGTCCCTTTGGGTAGTAAGTCCATGGGCAGGACGCAAGCTTGTTTGCCACCTTAGTGGTATAAAAAAAAAATTCAAAATGGCGACACTTGGTTCTAGTTTTGGCCACCGGGTCAGATAAGTTTGTACATCCATAGCTTTTTTCAGGTGTAATCATAATTTCATGCCAAGAATGCGTTCGTTTCATAGCAAATTATTAATATTTTAAACATTAATATAAGAAAATTGGCTAGCTAAAGAATTTAAATAATTACACGAGGACATTACGTTTTATAAGCTTTATACATTACAACTCTCACTATGCAGGCTGGTGGTCAGGAATATTTTAGGCTGTCTCTTTTACACATAAAGTATATTTAACAGAAGATACTATGTATCTTCCACGTAGGTACAAAGTCAAACTGGCTACAATGCTAGCGTACCATATTAATTTATTGATTTCTCCTACCGTAGGTATATACGACCAGAGTGAGATTTGTTAATAAACATAAAGGGTCACTAGTTTAACTAGTATGTAAGACAAAGGAGACTTGAATAGTAAATCCTTTGATATTGGTCAGAATATACAGGACTGCTCTGTCATAAAGTCATCAGTAAATAATGGTAATAAGCCTTTGGATGTAAAGTAAAATGTTATAAAAATAAACAAAATTGTATAATCAATTTAGTACATCAAAATATCCAAGGCATGTCAAGTAAAGAATTGGAAGTTGAGCTATTCATGAACGGTGAGAGTGTTGATATTTTTTGCATTACTGAACATTGGTTAAAAGATCACCAGCTCATATTTGGCTTTAACAACCATAAACTTGCAAGTTCGTTCACTAGAGGGCAAGCAATTTTTGGGGGTTCCCTAATACTTGCTCGTAATTGCCTAAAATGCAAGGAACGTACTGATATTGTCAAGCTGTCTCTTGAACGAACTGCTGAAATTACTGCAAAAAGGCGGTAGGTGTCAAATTATAAACAACTTAAAAATTTGCTCCTGAATTTTTAATTAAAATAAAATACTTGCAAACAACTAATATACTTAAATTCAGTGTAAATATATGTGGTAGTTCCACAAGTACCTGTTGCCGCCTGCTAGCATCACTTATCACTTATCACTGGGATATCACTGAGTCACTGCTTTGACAATGGAATTGAGTGACATTCACACCAACCAGAAGGCACTGGAAGCACTAGTTCTGGGCAAGTTGGCGGAGTTTCAGTCACAGCTGAAGGCAGCGTCCACAAATACAGTTGCAGCACCATCACTTGAAAAACCACCATCAGTTGAAAAACTGTCCGACGACTTCTCCAACTTTAAAAACTTGGTATGGAGTATGTTTTCACTCCTCAGGCAGCAAATCGCTGAACAAACAAAGACTGTTGATGCTATTGAGACCTACAATCGTAGAAAGGTCCTTTTATTCTATGGTGTCGAAGAGTCAGAAAACAAGGACTTAAAATCGACTATTCTGCAGGTCATCAGCGGTAAAATGTCTGTTTCGAAGGTGAGTGAATGTACCATTGCATCTTGTCATCGTCTTGGTGCTGCTGTTGCTGATCGACCGAGGCCGGTCCTTGTCCGGTTCAATGATGTTGATATCAAGTCTCTGGTTTGGAATAGCAAGTCCAAGCTTAAGGGCACCAAGATTGCTCTAGCGGAGTTCCTAACTCGAGTGCGGCATTCTGTCTACATCAAAGCTAGACAGCATTTTAGCATAAGATCAGTTTGGAGTCTGGATGGAGCAATTTCCATTAAACTTCCCGATGAGTCACTCAAGCGCATCACCACTATGACTGAGTTGGATGACTTAATTGTTCGTTTTCCGAAGACTGCATCGCCGAATGCATCACATGAGGATACTGCAATTCGATCATCGCCAGCCGATGTATCACCGCAACCAGAGAAACGGGTCAAAGTCGCCCCTGCATCCAAGACCGTTGCATGTGAGGATCGTGCGAAGACTATTGCACCACGCCCTAAACGTGTAGTGCCTAAGAAATAGCTTGTGTTTGCCGCTTCCGTGCATTTGTTTAAATTTTCTTGTTTACAGTTGGCAGTGTAGTTTAGATATTGCGTCGCTAATTTGCCTAAACTTGCTTACTTGCTTGCTACCTGCTTATTTTGCTTGGCTATTTTTGCACACCGCTTTTTATTTACGTCTATTTTAATGCAATGTAACCTCATTTTATTGTATTTACTTTGTTTTGATTATCTTGTCAACAGAACAACAGATTTTTAAGAACTGTCACTGTCATTGCTGTCGACTTGACATTTCACGTAATCCGCATACGACTTTATGAGGAGCGTTTGCAGAGATGGCTATATTATTGTTTCTGTGGCTCATTATAGTGGCATTTAATTTTTTTTTCTTTTTTTAAGAGTGATATTTTGTTTCCATATAATTTTTCCATTAAGTTAATTTTACTTATGCTGCTTTATATTTTATTTTTGTAACAGTGACTGGCAGGCGGTGCTGTCAAGTGAACCAGTAGTTTGAGTAGATACTGGTCAGATATTTAATAGGTATTTGGTACCATTAGATTTAAAACTTAGAATCATATTTATTTACTATTTATTATATATATATATATGTTTTTGTTATGGCCTTTGATATCAATGACTCATATTTTTCAGTTAATGCCAGTACTAGTTATGATTATTTATCATGTAGTGATTCGGTGGGTGATAATGATAGTCGTACGCTGGGTGAACGCCTTCATGACACATTTCAACCTTTTCCTTTTAACTTTAATATTTGCCATATTAATGCTCAGAGTATTGCTGCGCATCACCCTGAGCTAGTTGAAACATTTGCTGCTGATTCCATTCATGCAGTACTCATTTCAGAAAGTCTTTTGAAGCCGCCCATGTTGTCTGCTACATACTCACTGCCTGGATTCACGTTAGTGCGTAATGATCGTTTGGATAAGGGTTGGGGTGGAGTAGCCATTTACTTACGTAATAACATTTCCTATAAGATATTGATGATGTCACAACCAAGCTACTCAGCCTCAGCCGAGTTTATATTTCTGGAGATTACGTGTGGGGGGGTCAAGGCTGTCCTTGGCGTGGTTTATTGTCCTCCCGCTACTGACTATTTTGCGGACTTCGAGAGTGCGCTTGAAGCACTCTCTTCCGAATACTCTCATCATATTATCATGGGTGATTTTAACACCGACCTGCTTGCTTCTGCCAAGCAACCGGCACGAGCTCGTAGGCTTAAATCTGTCGTGGAGTCATCTTGTCTTAATCTCCTTTCTCTTGAACCTACTCATCACAACATTAACACCGACGACACCCTGATAGATCTTATAATCACCTCCTCGCCGGATCTTGTTGAGGCACACGGCCAGTTTTCTGCGCCTGGGTTCTCACATCACGATCTTATTTTTGCCTCATACAAAATGAAAACTCCCCGACAGAAGCCTGTGACCTTGTCGCTGCGAAGTTTTGCTAGGTTGGACGCGGAGGCTCTTCAGAGCGATGCTTCAAGAATTGATATGGAAACGTTGGTAGGCGCATCATCGGTTGATGAGAAAGTCAACCTTCTTAATTCAGCGATCCTTAAAATCTTTGATGACCATGCCCCGATCCGAAAGGTTAAAGTGAGGCATCCTCCGGCTCCTTGGATGACAAAATGTGTTCGCACAGCAATGGGACGTCGTGACAAGGCATTTAGAGGATTCAAGAGGAATCGTACGGAGGAAAACTGGGTTATCTTTAAGGCAGCCAGGAATCGGTGTAACCAGGTGGTGCGGGCTGCTAAACGCCACTTTTTTCATAGTAACATCTCCAATTTGTCTTCAACTAACATCTGGAAATTTCTCAAGTCGGTGGGCATAAGTGGGCCAGCCGATGATCAGCTGACTTCTGCTGTTCCACTCAGTGATATTAATAAGCATTTTTCAACTATCAGATCCTTCGATTCGACCCTGAAACAGGCTACCTTGCAACTCTTATCTGCATTGCCACCGCTTGATTTAGAACACTTCTTATTTACTCAAGTCAGTGAGGATGAGATTAGAAAAACTATCCTTTCCATAAAGTCCAACGCCATGGGATGTGATGAGATCAGTCGCAGAATGGTGGTGATGACTCTTGAGGGTATACTACCAGCAGTCACCCATATCATCAATTTCTCATTATCAACTGGACAATTCCCCACCTTGTGGTGCAAAGCCTATGTTCGTCCACTTCCTAAGGTCCCACGTCCTTCCCTTCCCAGTCATTTCCGCCCTATCTCTATCCTACCTTTCCTGTCGAAGGTTCTAGAGGCCGTTGCGCACAAACAGCTCTCTGAATTTATTCATAAACACAATATTCTAAGCCAGTATCAGTCGGGCTTTCGACCTGCGCACAGTACGACCACTGCCTTATTGAAGGTCACTGATGATATTAGGAGAGGAATGGAGGACACTAAGGTAACCATCCTTGCTCTCATAGATTTTTCAAATGCCTTTAACACAGTGGATCATGATATCCTCCTGTCCATATTATCCCACTTTCGAATCTCATCTTCAGCTTTGGACTGGTTTTCAAGTTATCTTCGTGGCCGCCAGCAACTAGTTCGTCTTGGGCAGACATCTTCTGAGTGGTGCAATCTGACTGCCGGCGTACCGCAAGGCGGATTACTCTCTCCTTTATTATTTTCTGTTTTTATAAATATGATAACCTCCAATCTGTCCTGCTCGTACCATCTTTATGCCGATGATTTGCAGTTATACGTCCAGTGCGAGAGAAATGATCTGGCGGGCGCCATAAGTAAACTGAATGGCGACTTGGGTAGAATTTACGACTGGTCCTGTAGTTTCGGTATTGCCGTTAACCCAAACAAATGCCAGACTATAATTCTTGGCAGCACGCGTATCTTGGGAAAGATTGACGTCAGTTCCCTCGATCCGATCTTATATGATGGTGTTCCTATTCCATTCACTTCGGACGTAAAGAACCTGGGGCTCCAAATAGACCAATCGCTTAGCTGGAACGTTCAGGTGGCCGAGGTAGGCAAAAAGGTCACGGGTACTCTGCGTGCGTTGCATCGTTTCAAGTTTTTCTTACCAATAAAAACCAAAATACTACTGATGCAGACCCTAGTCTTGCCCATCTTAGACTACGCAGACGTGTGTTACCTTGACGTGAACGAAGCCTACCTCAACAAGCTTGAGCGCCTACTGAACAACTGTATTCGATTTATCTTCGGGCTTCGGAAGTATGACCACATTACTGAATACAGGGAAAAGCTGGGTTGGCTAACCATCCGCGAGAGAAGGAAGTCTCGTATCCTCTCAACACTTTTTTCCATTCTTGACAATCCTTCCTCGCCGGGTTATTTAAGAGATCAATTCAACTTTTTACATGCAGCACATGACCGTGATCTACGTTCCTCCAGCAATTTGCGTCTGGACATTCCACCTCATCGCACTAATTTCTACAGCCATTCATTTGCAGTCCAGGCAGCGCGTCTCTGGAATGAAATTCCTGAGGATGTGCGAAAATCACAAAATCGCTTTACCTTCAAAAAGCTAGTGAAGAAATTCTTTATAGATAAAAGGCCTAACAATAAATAGTATATGTGTGATATAGTATATGTATCTACAGTATTTATGATAGGTATATTATGTGTATCGTATTGTATTTATTGTGGGGTTATGGTATATCATATTTTATTTATTACCATATCTTGTATTATTAGTTAATTAAATATACTTGCTCTCTGTTCCGCTTTTGGCACCTACTCTTTCGCTTTACGCATGGCCTACTGGTTGACTGGTAGATAAAGCCTTAATGGCTTTAAGTCCGCCAATTGTATTATTTTTAGTGCAATAAAGTTTTTAAATAAAATAAAAATAAAATAAATTGCCTGTATAGAACTTGAGCGACTAATTGTAATGAGCGTATATAAACCACCAGCTTCATCATTTGATCTGCTCGAAAAAATTATGGATGAAGCCCTTATTAAAGTTAGCAATTGTAATAAGAATGTTGTTGTTTGTGAAGATTTTAATATAGATTTATTAGATGTATCTTGTAAATATAGGCTAATAACATTATTTAAGTGTCATAATTTAATCAACTCACTTTTAGAGCCTACCAAAATAACAAGTCCTTCATCAACTTGTCTGGATAATTTTTTTTGTTATATCCAGGCATGTAGCCAGTCTGTAATAAACAAACTACAATCCGATCATTGTGGTGAATTGGCTGTGTTTATTAATGTTGATATGAGAAAAGAAACAAAAAATACTATTTTAGTACCAATTAACAGCAACCGTCTGAATAGATTTAGAAATAACATTACAGAGAAATAATTTAATTTAAAGTATTGTGATGATACAAATGAATATTATAATTCAGTTTTACACATGACAAAAACTGAAAGTAATCGTATATTCAAACCAAAGGTGAAGGCAATAAACAGCAAACTTATGTTCAGCTATTGGGCGACAGCAAGAATACATAAAAATAGAAACAAATTATCAAATCAAATCAATCAAATCAAATAATTTTTATTCAGTTTGGGCCTTACAACACTTATGAATGTCAATATACAATCAATATAAATAGTACACAATGGCATCGTCGCCTCGAGCTAGTCACTTGACTGGTACCATGCGGAAAAAAAAATACTCCTAGCGGAGACTGGAACGTACCAGGTATGACAAGTGGTCATTGGCCAGTGTGACCCGACCATAAACAGTTCATGGTCTATGGACCCGACTGTGGTTCTGTCACTGTCCAATGTCACTTTGACGTCAACGCGCCACCGCGTGCGTGCCATAATACAAATGAACAATACACAGAGCAAAACAAATAAATGCAAAAGAAAACCATAAGGAGTCACATAGAAAACACAATACATATCGCAATCAACAATCGCTGCTAAATAATACTCTTTTAAATAGTATTGTGTTTCTGCCGGTGAGTAAGGTTTCCAGTGCTCCATGGGGTGGGGATTTGGGGAACCGTGGCTTTGGCAGTGGAGTGGCATTTGCCTTTTGCTGCCAGAGCAACGTGTTATAGAGGTGGGCAACGCATTAGCGATACTCTTGGTGTTGCTAATGTCTATAGGCAGTGGTGACCACTTTCCGTCAGGTGGCCTGCTTGCCTGTTTGCCTACCGTATGACATAAAAAAAAAAAACACCGTAAAATAACCATTGGAACCAAATCATAATCGTGATATACTTTGGGTAAGTATTTACAAACATCAAGAATATAAAATTTCATTGATGTAAGGCTTACAAGCTTGTAATGGTAACCTAACAAACTGTACAATATTTTATAGATAATTTATGACAAGGAAAGAAACCACACACCGGCCACATGCAGGACATTTGTGCCATGCAGTGGCACAACAATGGGGAGTGGCCTGGAATGTGTAAATAAACACATTATATGAGCTTTATGCAGAACGGGCGTATAATAATAGCGTAGAATTTGCTATGTTAAGCATTACTCGAAGTTAAGTGCTACAGCTAAATCGATTTTCGTTAAACACAAACTAAAAAATTGCAAAGATGTAGTAAAATCCACATGGCAGATAATAAATAGTGAAACTGGAAAACTCAAAAATCGCGATACAAAGTATAATTTAAAAATAAATGATAATGTTGTTACCAAAAACTCGGAAGTGGCGGAGACTTTCAATGAGTTTTTAACAGACATTCCAGTGTCGACTACAAAATCATTAAATGCGTCTCCTGCTCTCGCTGAATCTTTGCTAAAACAGAATGTACCCGAGAGTGTCTTCGATTTTATGTTCGAACATGTAACACCTCAAGATATAGTTAAGGCTTTTAAAAGCATAAAAATAAAAGCGACTGCCGACATCGATGATTTGTCAGTTAAAATTATTAGCTCTGTAATTAATGTTATTGCTGTCCACTTCGCGAATATATTTAATAAATGTGTTGATAATGTCGAATTTCCTGACCTGATGAAACATAGCAAAATTATTCCATTGTTTAAAGCAGGTAGCACAACAGATCCCACAAATTTTAGACCAGTTTCAGTGTTACCGGCGTTAAGTAAGATATTTGACAAAATCATATTATACCAACTAAAAGTCCACTTTTATGGAAATCATCTATTGCATCTTATTTTCCAATTCGGTTTTACTCGGGGTCGTTCAACAACCGATGCAGGTGTTGAACTAATTAAGCATGTCTTTGGAGCCTGGGAGGAATCTCGTGATGCCTTAGGGGTGTTCTGTGATATATCCAAGGCCTTCGATTGTGTTAATTATGAAACTTTGGTTAGGAAATTGCAACATTATGGAATAAAGGGCTCTAAACTTATTAAAATCATATTTAAGTCAGAGAATTCAGAAGGTTGATGTAAACGGAGAAAGATCGGCAGGGTCTGTTGTCTCTATGGGGGTCCCACAGGGGTCAATTCTAGGGTCCGTTTTTGTTTCTTATTTATGTAAATGATTTGCCGTACTTTGTAAAAGATACTCACGAAATTGTTTTGTTCGCAATTAAAAGACAACAATTAACATATGACGACGTGAATAAAGCTATTTCAGAAGTGGTAAACTGGTTTACGGTTAATAATTTATTGCTGAATAGCAAAAAGACAAAATGTTTAAAATTCTCCTTGCCAAATGTTAGATCAGTACCCACTAATATACAAATAAGAGGCGATAATTTGGATCTTGTTAATTGCACAGTATTTTTAGGCTTTACTCTAGATAGTAGATTACAATGGGGTCCACACATTGATAAATTGGCGAAAAGGCTAAGTTCCGCAGCATATGCTGTAAAAAAGATACGAGGTTATTCTGATGAGGCTACAGCAAGATTAGTTTACTTTAGTTATTTCTACAGTATTATGACTTATGCCATACTGCTGTGGGGACACGCTGCCGACTGGCATAATGTATTTGTACTGCAGAAAAGGGCTATTCGCGCGATTTACCAATTGGGACCTAGAACTTCACTTAGAGATAAATTCAAGAATATTGACATTAAGACAATGCCATTACAATACATATATGAGAACTTGATCTATGTTCATAAAAATATACACTTGTTTATGAAGAACAGTGATGTTCATAGTAGGAATACTAGAAATAATGATAAACTTGTTACTAGTTCTTGTCGTCAGCCAGAGCCAAAGTCCACAAATCATTTATGGGTCAATGTGTACGCTTTTATAATAATATTCCAACAGATATACAGAATTTATCATTGAATAAATTTAAAGTCACTATAAAAATCAAATTATGTAAAAAAAGTTATTATAGTATATCTGAATATGAAAATGACAAAAGTCCATGGGACTGAATTGCTGTTCTATACAGGTATTTACTTTTAAGATAGTATCTAGGACAAATAATGTATAAGCACATAAGACATGTAAAAAAAAAAGAATTAACGTAGGCTCTGTAGGTTTCTTGCCGTTTCTTTCCCCCACGGAGAACCACCGGTAGCGGAAGGAAGCGGCGGTAAATTTCCTTCCTTTCCCACACATGGTGACTTCTGTCTGCGGTTGGGTAGGGGTAGGATAGTAGTTATAGTAGGGGTAGGGTAGGAGTAATATAGTGGTAGGGCAGGGGTAATATAGTGTTAGGGTAGGGGTAAGGTAGTGGTAGGGTAGGGTTAAGGCAGTGGGAGAATACCAGGGATAGGATAGAGTAGGGTGGGAGCAGTTACCTATCACATGCAGCATGTGTAATGCATGCTCACTTAAAAGTCTGTCTGGCGGTGGCGTGGGGGCCGGGACGCTCTTTTCCCTAAAATATGGTTGAATTGGACGACGGCTGGGCCCTGCGTTATACTCGTGAACGGGTGCTGCCTTGGTGGACTGGCTTACTCTTGCTGTAGTTTTAGGTGGTTTTTCTTAATTTTACTAGACATACTTATATAATATATTGAGCGCAGTCCGGCTCTGACTGGCATTGCCGGGCACGGTCCGGTCGTGATTGGCGTGGGGTAGGTTTGCTGCGGCCATGGGGCGGCCAGCGTGTCACTGTGTGCTTCCTTACTACTTTCCTACCCCCCATCTTTTTGACGATTGAAATAGATATTAAATGTCCTAATCAACAAATATTTTTGTAAACTTCTTCATTCACACATTACCCTCATATTACAATATATATACCAATTAGAATTAAAAAAAATTATGTGTCAATGTGACAACAACTTGTTGTTTTCTTGTGTTGCTTCGACATATATCTGCAATAATCTTATATTAAGCATTACAATATTTGTGTACTCATATAATTATTTGGATGTTTTGTACATTTTTAATTATCTCATTAAACGACATATTCAATTATTTTTGTAACTCCTGTATTTATTCAGCAATAAAGAGTTTACATACATACAAACATACATATCAGGCATGCACCTGTTGCTTACATTTTCTCTATCAGAAAACATTATTATTTGTTGCTGATGATTTGTTTCGTAAATACTTAAAAGAAAAGTCAGGTGGAATAGATAGCGTTATTGACTAACTAATTTGCTAGTGCGATTGAATATAAACTATAAGCTTTACAATGCGAAATTTGTAACCTTTGTGTCATGCATATATACATTTTTGGGTTTCAGATATATCTGCTGCTAATATTCCAAACGTATCTACTGCATATGAAGAAAAAAAGACAAATTCTGTCCAAAATTATGCTCATCTATTATCGGATAATGAAGACAACTATACCACAGGAAACTTCCATGCATTTAGATTAGCTCAACTTACTAAACCAAAAAAGAATGCATTTAGAGATTATTTTTTCCAACCAATCGACCTACAACCCTATAACCATCAACCAACGCAATTTAAGAACAAAATTGTATTAAGAATTAACTACATACGACCTCGTTGTGGAAAGGTGTTGTATCCACAAAAAAGTTGTGATGAATATGTATGTAGTACTGTAACTTCGAACACAAATACTTATCACGGAATACTGCATAAAAACCACCCAAAAACTATTTGCAAGCCTTCTGGGCGGATAAAGCTATTATATCACAAGAAGGTACATTATTTCATCAAAGATAAAAATAATAAGTTAAGACTTTTGAAAATCGAACCCGTTTCTAAAAATGCAATTATAGGCAGACAAAAACCTAAACCTAAACCAACCCCCAAACCAGCCCCCAAACCTAAACCTAAACCAACCCCAAAACCAGCCCCCAAACCTAAACCTAAACCAACCCCCAAACCAGCCCCCAAACCTAAACCTAAACCAACCCCCAAACCAGCCCCCAAACCTAAACCTAAACCAACCCCAAAACCAGCCCCTAAACCTAAACCTAAACCAACCCCCAAACCAGCCCCCAAACCTAAACCTAAACCAACCCCAAAACCAGCCCCCAAACCTAAACCTAAACCAACCCCCAAACCAGCACCAAAACCTAAACCTAAACCAACCCCCAAACCAGCACCAAAACCTAAACCTAAACCAACCCCAAAACCAGCCCCCAAACCTAAACCTAAACCAACACCCAAACCTAAACCTAAACCAACCCCCAAACCTAAACCTAAACCAACCCCCAAACCAGCCCCCAAACCTAAACCTAAACCAACCCCCAAACCAGCCCCAAAACCTAAACCTAAACCAACCCCCAAACCAGCCCCCAAACCTAAACCTAAACCAACCCCCAAACCAGCCCCAAAACCTAAACCTAAACCAACCCCCAAACCAGCCCCCAAACCTAAACCTAAACCAACCCCCAAACCAGCCCCCAAACCTAAACCTAAACCAACCCCCAAACCTAAACCTAAACCAACCCCTAAACCAGCCCCCAAACCTAAACCTAAACCAACCCCCAAACCAGCGCCCAAACCAACCCCCAAACCAGCCCCCAAACCAGCCCCCAAACCAACGCCCAAACCAACCCCCAAACCAACAACTAAAGCCGGCACCACCAAAGCAGCAACCACTGCAGCCCCCGACCCTAGCGATACAACAGCAGCAACCACTGCAGCCCCCGACCCTAGCGATACAACAGCAGCAACCACTGCAGACCCCGACCCTAGCGATACAACAGCAGAAACCACTGCAGACCCCGACCCTAGCGGTACAACAGCAGAAACCACTGCAGACCCCGACCCTAGCGATACAACAGCAGAAACCACTGCAGACCCCGACTCTAGCGATACAACAGCAGCAACCACTGCAGACCCCGACCCTAGCGATACAACAGCAGAAACCGCTACAGACCCCGACCCTAGCGATACAACAGCAGAAACCACTGCAGACCCCGACCCTAGCGATACAACAGCAGCAACCACTGCAGACCTCGACCCTAGCGATACAACAGAAGCAGCTGACATAACAACCACTCTAGAACCAACAACTGCAGAAGACACCCCGAAGGATGAGCCTGATGACGACAGCCCTGCGTTTTGGAAGAAGCAGAAGAAAAAGGCTTTTGTGCAAGAGATTGTAGTGGGACCTCCCGATAAACCGGGAGTCGATAAGTGCTTGAAATTAAGTAAATGTAAAAAAACGAGATTTATGCCGAACGGTTACAACTTAAGTTCCGAGACTGACTCCATGGAAGACGACACCTCGACTTCCGACCCACTCATAGACTCAACCACCGAACAACCTGAGGACGACAAAAATGAGACTGTCCGCGAAAGACTGAAACAGAAGGAGGAAGAAAATATAGAGGACGAGAAAGAAGAGGAAGAAGAAAAAGAACAAGACTACGAGTCTACTAACGAATATGTAGAAGACGAAGACAACCTCGAAGAAGTAGACTTCGAGGACAGCTACGAATATATAGACGACGACGACTACGAGGGCACCTACGAAGTTATAGATGACACCTATGGAGACGAGGACCTCGAAGGAATAGATGATGACGACGACTCATGATGACGATTACGAGTAGAAACTGATTTAAACTGAAAAGTTTTATGTTGTTATCATCTGTAACATGTTTGACATGAGTCCTCATCAGGTTATACTGCTGTACCTGGCAATTTCTGTTTATGAAAAAATACCGACGAGTATTATAAGGTAAATTAATACCACTTACCTACCCAGTAAATCCTTTACCGAAAATATCAAACCACAAATCAACTTGGCAGCAGGGGATCTCGATTCAGATATATATTTAATCAACAAATGCTGATATAGGAGCCCTTATTGATGCAACGCAATTTGTGAGCTTAACGCCCTTCGTTGCGAGACTGAACTTGCGATTGTGGCAGTTTCCCTAGGCTTCGCAAGTGGTGCAAGGAACAGATTGAATTGCATTGAGATATTCTACATTCACTGCATTTACTAATACAATTTACTAATACTACTACAAAACTATTTATTCCACACAAAATGTAGCATGAGAGTACGTTTTTAGGTAGTAGTACATATGTCATACATGGTACATTTTAAAATCTTGCACCGTGGTGGAATTGCTATAGGAACAATATGAGCTGGTTTAAATGGATAATTGACACATGGACACATGGACAATTTGATTTTAACTAGGCAAAACTCATTTTAATTGAGTGATATATCATTTAAACATTTATTTATTTAACCATTTATTGTACACCGTGAAAGATACAATATATTTAGGTATGAACTATTAATTATGTAGTAAGTATTTTTTTATACCACCAAGGTGGCAAACAAGCTTACGGTCTGCCTGATGGCCCCGGCCTATGGACGTTTGCAATACCAGAGGCATCACCCACGCGTTGCCGACCCCGTAATAACCTTTAACCCCTTTCTTGAAGAACTCCATGTTGTACTCTCCAGGGAAAACCTCTTCCGGTAGTTCATTCCACAACCTTAGTGTGCGTGGGAGAAAGTTCCTTTGGAACCGCACAGTTCGCGATCAATTTGGCTCCAAGGTGTGAGGATGTCGGTGGCGAGCGGTGCGATGATAGAACGCAGCTGTAGGCATCATGTCAAACAGTTCTTCAGAACAAACACCGTTGTACAAGCGGTAGAACACACAAAGGGACGCGAAACCCCTCCGCTGGCTCAGCGGCTCAATACCACTTGTGAGCATGGTATCATCGACAATTCTCATAGCGCGCTTTTGGATCCAAGCTGATATGCCGGTGCTCCCGCCCATAGATGAGAGCAATACTCCGATGAGAAGGTTGCGCAATTTTCTTCCGATACCAACTAAGATTGCGCTGGTTCAGGCCTTATTACTACCGATACTGGACTACGCTGACACATGCTTCACTGATCTGACTGAGGAACAACTTCATAAGCTGGAGCGTCTACAAAATTTTTGTATAAAGTTTATTTTCGGCCTTCGTAAGTCCCATCATGTGTCAGAGTTCCGTGCTCGGCTTGGGTGGCTTTCTATCCGTCAGCGCAGGAATAGTCATGTACTCTCGCTATTGTATCGTGTACTATTTGACAGCTGTTCGCCACGATACCTCAGCGAGCACTTCCAGTATGACACTGATGTGCAAAGTCGATCCCTCCGTTCTTCGCGTGATCGAACGTTGGTGATGCCCAGTCATGCTACGAGGTTCTACGGCAAATCATTTACTGTCCAGTCGGTGCGTCTGTGGAATGCTCTGCTCCGCGAGGTGAGGTGTTCTGATACACCTGGTGTATTCCGGGGGAGATTGAAGCAACATCTCCTAGACTATGATATGGAATGGAATAGATTGTTATTTATTGAAATAAGTTATTTATTATGTTTTGTTTATGTTATTGGATATGTATCTAAGTAGTTGCTATTGTTTATGTTAGTATTGTATTTTGTACATTGCCTAAAATGTTAATATTCTTTGATTAGTTTATGTGTAAATGTTGCCTGGAAGACATCGCTCTCAGCGATAAGGCCGCCCTTGTACCTATATTGTTTTAAACTGTATTTTTACGATCTCCTTTAATGTACAATAAAGAGTTATAAAAAAAAAAATACTCCAAATGGGGTGCAACTTGAGCCTTGTAAAGGAGAAGTCGTTGCCCCGGTGTGAAAAATTGCTTAGACCTGTTAAGCACACCCAGCTTTTTAGACGCGAGCTTGACCTTTTCTTCCATGTGACTGCGAAACTGGACGTCACTGAAGATGTCGACACCTAGGATATGTATGCTCTTAGAAATGGCAAGCGGTGCGTCCTGGAACTGAGGAGCTACAACGAATGGAGTTTTCTTGGCGGTGAACGCGCATACTTGTGTCTTAGTGGGGTTGAATTGGACTAGATTTAGTCGTCCCCAATCGGAGATTCTGGATAAAGTACTCTCGATTTTAGACACAAGTACTTCGCGATTTTCCTCCACTATGGTACGACCCGTATAAAAGGCGTCTCCAGTATTGTCATCCGCATAGCAATGAATGCCGTCAATGGACAGCATATCGTTGATATGAATGAGGAACAGAGTTGGAGAAAGCACCGAGCCTTACGGAACACCAGCGTTAATGTCCAAGCTATTGGAGCATCAGCCGTCAACTATGGCTTTGATGCATTTGCTGGACAAAAAGCTAGTTACCCACTTGCACAATCCCTCGGGAAGCCCGTATGATGGTAACTTCGATAGAAGACCCCTATGCCAGACCCGATCGCACGCCTTCACCATATCGAGGCCAACAGCCAGTGCCTCACCTTTACTCTCAACAGCTAAAGCCCAACGGTGTGTTAGATACACTAGAAGATCACCCATATTGACGGTCGCTCAAGAGATCGTGCTCTTCTAGGTAACCAAGGAGCTGTGCGTTTATTACTCGCTCCATCACCTTAGAGAAGGAAGGTTATAGCGATAGGCCTGTAATTCGATGGGTCTGATCAGTCGGCCTTTTTGGGCACATGGTGCACGTAGGCAGTCTCACACACAATTCGGGAGCACACACTTTAAGCACCACAGCTGGAATACCATCAGGCCCACTCGACTTTCGAACGTCTAGAGAGAGCAGAGTCCGCCGTACCTTTCGCTGTGAAATGGATATTTCCGGCATTGATTTGCCGCACCAAGGGATAGTGGGCGGGTCGACTCCTCCGTCATTCGGGCTCGAGTTTGAGGCAAAGAGAGCACCTAATAAATTGGCTTTCTCTATTGCATTATGGGCCAGGGTATCATCAGGTTTACGCAGTGGTGGAAAGAACGACTGACTAAAGTTTCCTTCGGCAGCTTTGGCGAGCGACCAGAAAGCCCGACTACCAGAGGGCTAGCTCGTGAGTTGCTCGCCAATTCTGCTAACGAAGGCGAATTGTGCTCTAGCGATAGCTCTCTTGCTGTTCCTCGAGGCAGCATTTAATTTCCGCTTTCAGCAATATTCGGGTCCTGATTGAGACGAGCAGTGGTCCAAGTTTCGTACGCAGATTGCTTCGCTCGTCGAGCCTCTCTGCATGGCCGATTAAACCACAGTCGTCTCCGTGCCCCAGCAGCCACTAGCGGGTTAGGAATGAAGCAGTCCATACCCGCTAAGATGGTCTCGGCGACTGCGGTGGCACAGGTATCAGGATCATCCGATGCAAAGCAGAGCTGATTCCACGGGTACGATGCGTAAAATTCACGCAATCCATCCCAGTCTGCTGACTTATAATGCCAAACACGACGCAGACGATGCACTTGTGACAAGGCAGTGATCCGACGAGCCAAGAGGCGCATCCACGGAAATGGAGTACCCACTGGGACGCGTAGTCAGCAGAAGGTCCAGCAAGGAGCTTGTATGGTCCTCAACATCTGGGATTTTAGTTGGCGAGCGAATCAATTGTGAGAGACCATAGACCAGAGCAAATTCGTGAGCAGACCTTCCCGCATAGTTAGTAGACCGAGAACCGAGCTACTCCGTATGATGGGCATTAATTCTCCTTAAACCACTAACTCAGCGGAAGGATACTGCTCAAAGACTTTATCAGTCGTCACTTTCAGGTGCTCAAAAAGTCGCATTGTGTCCGAGTCACCGCCATGAGACCTGTATAGGGCTGCGTAGATACGGGTGTGGCCACCGTAATCCACACGAACCCACATTATCGACAGGTCCCTGTCTTCAAGGCCGTGTAAACGGCGGCAACAGATATCCTCCCGAATAAACATACACACCCCGGCACGACGCACAAAATTATGCTCGAGCTTGTACCCGGGGTAAGTTAGATATGATGTATCAGCCGGGCAGGATATCTGTGTCTTCGTCAGAAAAAGAAGGGCCCGGCTGCGCAGACTCGAGGTGTTCATGGACTACGTTTACGTTGCTATGTAGACACCCAATATTGCAAAAATCCACCTTCAGAGTGGAGGGGGTTGCCGCTGTTAAAACAATCCGGGTTCACTCTGGTCTCCTCCTCTGGCACGAACATCACGCCAGGGAATTTTCGCGAGACTGGCAGCTCAGCCTCCCAGGGCGGAGATTACGTATTCCCTGGGTTCGGGAGCCCGTTCAGCCTGCGGACGGCCAGCGGACAGCCATTTCACTAGGACCGCCGCGCCAACACACCGCCCCCGCTCAGCCATGTAACAGCGAATATGTCAGCTAGGCCCCTCCACTGCCAAAGCCACGGTTCCCCATGGAGCACTGGAAACCTTACTCACCGGCAGAAACACAACACTATTAAAACAGTGTTGTTTGACTGCTGTATTCTGTAAGGTGGAGGTACTTCCCCAGTCGGGCAGCTCTGATTCAGGTGGGATATCCCACCATGCCCTACCTCTCTTGCTATAAACTAGAACTAAGATATGAACATAACCATAATAAAACTAAAAAAATGCTTGTTTATCTGTTAATATACAGATTTTACCAATACATTTTTGTTGGAGATTTCAGCTGTCAAAATCAAAACTGCAATAACTCTGAAACGGTCGCTCACGAAAATGATAGAAATTGTATGCTCTCTGAAAATTGCGTAATTTGTTTTTTTGCCGGCAGTACTATTATTTTTGTCCAAAATGAATGATATCATTTTTGTATCTACGTTTTCCTTCGTTGCATTTGAGTCGGCAGATTAAAAAATCTATGGTCACTTTTTTACGCCCGCGTGTGAAAACACACGCGAGAACTCATATGGTCAATAATTATGCGACTTGTTTAAAATAACGCGCGTAAAAACGTCGAAAAAACTCTCGTGTAAACGTTGCCTAACTCACAATCACTCGTAAATCTCTCGTGCGAACGTTGCCTAACTTAAAAAAAACCAGAGTCATACCACCATTTTCTTTGTTGTCACCGTGACATGGCACCTAGCGGTGAGCGTATTTTAATTTTTTTTAAATCTATCTTGATTGACATGTTGTTTTAAGAAAATTCACACTATGACGATGCATATTTTTGTCACAATTTCTAAAATTGATTCTCGGTCGCCGCGACCATGAATGTTTACTTACCGATGAAAAGATAATCCAGGTGTATTTCCATACTTTGTGTACAGGCTCTTGATAGCTCTGCACAGTGTTGTAGATGATATCTTGATATGATGAATAAAACTTGTAAGTATGTTATGTAAATCCATTTTATTTGAGTCCTTTACACGTGAGTACACTGTCTGATGGTATGTAGTGAACTGGCTAGCGTACGGGCTTAATGCCTGTATCGCATAAATGCTGACACAGAACGATGTGCGGTAATGAGACCGTACATATTCCCGGGCCAGACAGATTAAGATGAGATAAAACTACTTGATGTATAAAATAATGATTGAATTAAAATAAAAAACATTAAACAGACTGTTCTTGGAAAATATCATTGAATTTTCTTAATATAGGAGTTGTAGTCTGCTTCATGTTGCGTCCGCTGCTTCTTGTCGGCGGTCGCGGGGCGGCGCGGGGCGAGGGGTCGCGGGGCGGCGCGGGGCGAGGGGTCGCGGGGCGGCGCGGGGCGAGGGGGCGCGGGGAGGCGGCGCCCGCCGCACGCGCGCTGATGGTGTTGATACTCGTTGAGCTGTGTCCACGATTCGACATCTTGACTTCAGTCGATTTATTATTAGAATCCCAGCAATGGTGATAATGACTCCGAAGACGATATAAATCATGACGTAATGGTGTACATCATGCGTAGATATTCCACTTGACAGGATTGCTGAAATCCTCGTCTCTTTTAATTTCTGTATTTTGTTGTCAATGACTGAAGCTTCTTGTGCAAGTTCCATCTGTGATTTGCTTGAGTAAATCATTTGTGGGATTGATATGTTAATTATGTGGTTTATTGGTGATATTGTAGGAGTAGAAAAATCTGGAGACATTCGAACCTCACTAATATGTGGTTTATGAGGATAAATCGCGCTTTTAAATAAATGTGCACTAAATTAGACCGTCTTTTAAATAGTTTAATTTAAATATGATTACGAAATTGTAAAATTTAAACCGATGTTTCAAAAGAAACGTCAGGTCTTCAGGAGCTCCAGCAACATGTCGAAAACATTCAAAACATTGAGCGCGTCATTTTCCGGCAACTTATTCCAACAGATGGAAAAACGGGATAGCAAGATTCATAATCATTGTAGAGTGAGCGGACAGGGAATATTTGTGATTTGTGTCTAGTCTGTTATGTCTGTGGGTGCGCCGCACAGTGCACTGCACCGCACCAGTGGGCGTCGAGCCTAATAAGTAAATCTTTTTTGTAAGTTGGCAACATTGTTACTATTGTCTTTCTTCTCTCTTGTGAAAACTGAAAATAAATAAGGTTGTAATTCTCAAATAATCTGTTTTAATCACAGTAATTAGCCTAAACATCGTGTAAACAGTTTGTTACAACCCTATTTTTCAAGAAGAGAACAATTGTGTAGTGAACAAGGAATTTTAGTGTATGGAAATAGAGTTTATATTCAAAGTAATTTAGTAAAGGAACTTCATTCCACACATTTGGGTATTGTCAAGATTAAATTTTTGGCTCGGTCAAATTTTTGGTGGATATCAATGAGCAGTTTTCTAATAGGTATCTAAAGCATTCCTAACCACTCCCTAGATGGCGCCCCGACAATTTTGGTAATTGATAATCGCTTGAAATAGGTTCTTAGCAAAGAGGATATAAACACTGGGTACGTTGTATTGGATAATATTGTATTTATCAATCGTTTTTAACCATTTTAGAGGTTGTAATAAATTATTACAAACAAAAAGAAACATCACTTTGACTGAGTCAAATCGTTTGATGGACACTAGGATCAAGAATGGACGCAATGCAAATATGAAAGGTTTGTATTAAAATACATTTCGGTGAACCTTTTGGTAAAAAATTACCAAAATTGTAGGAGCGCCATCTATTGATGCTTTTTGAGACCAATTGACAACACCTACTGGAAAACCCCTCATTGAACTTTTAGCTAATAGCTGCAGTACTGGTTTAGAATTCAGACGTAATCCAAATAAAACAGTTTTGCATTCATGGGAATACCCTAAATCTATATGGTAGAGGAGCGTCGGTGGCCGAGCGGTTAGAGTATCCGACTCGTAAGCCAGAGGTCCCGGGGTCGAATCTCGCTCCGGCCATATACCACTGACTATTTTCTGAGATATGTACATTAGTTGAATACTAACTGATGCTCTTACGGTGAGGGAAAACATCGTTATGAAAACTGCACATTCAGGCGACTGGATATGTAACCATGATCCAATCTGGTTAGGTTCCCCTGGTAGGGTCATGGAGGTCAGATGGCAGTCGCTCTACTGTAATTACCTGACCTGCCAAATCCTAGATCATGGTCAAGGCGGACCCCGGGCCCTCGTGCGCTAGAGCACAACCGGGACATTAACGCCAAGATGATTATTATATTATTATTACAATAAATCTATATGGCCTAGGGTACATGTAGACTATTTTGGCCCTTGCTATGGAAATATGTATTTTGTAATACAATGTGTCCATTCAAAATGGATTAAGGTGGCTGAAATCAGATCGAGCTCAGCTGTTCAAGCTACATGGGAATTATTGATAAAATAAAATTTATTGATAATATTTACAGTTATAATAAAAATATATCCTAATACCTAGATACATCTAAAATACCAAAAATATATACAGTAATACATATAAAATATACTAAACTAAACCCTTATAAGTTATAAATATTTTATTATCTAACTAAACTAAATTAAAAATGATGTAAAAAACCAGGGCCACGCGGTAAGGCCCATCATGGCGGCGGCATTCCCGCGCTGGATGGCGATACTTATCCGCTGCGCGAGAAAGCTGCCGGCACGTGAGTCAACCGTCGCCTCCCTGAGCCGCTTACTAAGCTCCATGAAGAGCGAATGTGCGCCCGGGCCCCACGGACCCAGTGTCTCGACACCAAATGCGACAAACACGTATTGGGCGCCGAGACAACTGTACTTGCCCACCTTCGAGCGCTCTCGTATCTCAGCCGCCGCGCCAGCCCGTTCAGCGGTTGCCGGAAGATAGGTCGCAGCTAGTGTGTCGGCGCACGTGGCGTTCCACACCAGCGGGCGACCCATCCTCCATGGTATCATAGACATCCCGTCAGGTCTCTTGCCATCGTCCCGTGCAATGTGTTGAGGTTCCAGGTTTGCGGGGACGTTGGCGCTGACGAGAGACCGTCGCAGGATGTCATTGATCACGGCGTGACGGGAGAGAACGGGAAGAACAGGCAAGCCCATGGTGACCGAGGCGGTCAACACTAGCTCCACAAGAAGCACAACTATGCTCGATACAAACCTCGGCTCCCAGCCGGAGACCGATGGCGAGACGGAGAGTGGTCGGGTCGATGAAAGTGCCGGTGTTGGGGGATGGGTAAGCGTGGAGCCAGTGCCCGAATTCTTGTCTGGCAACTGCTTCCAGCCTGGCGCGGTCTTTTAAAGATGGTGAAGTATTAATAAAAGTGTCTAATATGACTTGAGATGAAATGTGGGCTGAGGGAAAGCTGAAAAAAATTTGGGCTCGGTCCAGCTAGCCAGGCAGTTTCAGCCTCCGCCAAGCACGCGACCTCACAGTTTGTAGCCGCGGGGGCTTTAAGAATATTACCTGTGAGGTCAGACGAGCTATAGATAGAGGACAGAAATTCCGGCAGTGCTACACTAAAGATTTTGCGTGTTCCCAGGCCACCATACCTAATTGGCAGGGAGGCCTGGGTCCATGCCTGCTCGCTGAGTCTGATATTTTTGATAGATTCAATTTGGAATTTTATTACATTATCTAAGTGTTGGGTTAGATCAGGGAATTTCCACACTGGGCAGCAGCGGAGAAGGTAAGTAAATTTAGGAACGAAAAGACAAAACTTCAGTACGAAAAGGGCAGAATGACTGCTAATTTTAAGGAATCAGTCCGAAAATTCATTAAATTTAGAAACCGAACTTGTTAGAAGCGGTGGAATGGCCTCGTCGAAAATAGGGGAGCCAAGAAGGCTCAGATTGTCTTTTGTGATTATTTTTATGTTTGAGGCTACACTATTAAAATTTTGGACTATGGATTGTGCCAAGGTTGTGTCTATTTTTTCAGAAATGAAGAGTTCACATTTGTTAAAATTTAGTTCCAAACCAATGAGGTCAAAATTGTGTTTTATCATTTCTAAATCAGTTAGGACAGTCTGAGCATCCCCAGCTATGGTACCGTCGTCCAGGTACCATACATTAAATTTTGATTTGACACTGTGAATTATCGAATTTATGGCCAAACTGAAGATCGCTGGTCCGAGTGAATCACCCTGCTGACACCCCACGGCCGAAAGAATTTCATTATTTTTGTGCAATAATTTTGAAGGACAGTGATAACACTGTGGCATAAAATTATAAATCTCCGGAATATGCAGTTTAATTTTATTCAGGTCCCTTTTTATTGTCCCTGTTTATCGAATAAAAAGCATTTTTTACATCTAGTTTAAGTATCACCTCGCACAAATCATCTTGCGTAAGGTGCGTACGGCATGGATCGTTGCCTCGCAGCCTCCGCGTGTTCCGAAGCCAACCTGTACGGGTTCGAAAGAGACTGGAATTTAGAACGAGTTAGCCGAACATAAATTTTGGCAGCCAATCGCCGCAGGGTGAAACCTACAGCGATCGGTCGTATGCCACTTTCTTAGTCAGGGCTATTAAATTAGCCCCGTATAGGATCGGTGTCACTTCCTCGCACACATTCCCTTCTGGCATGACATTCACCAGCTCGGTTAAGGCTGAGATGACGTGGTCACCGGCTATGCCCATACTGTGGCTGGTGAGATCCTTGAGGTGTTGAGGGGAGATGCCATCCAAACCGGACGCCGAACCTGCCGGGAAGGTGGCGATGGCGGCAACAACATCTTACTCCTTGGCGCGGAGACATGTTGCGAGGTCAGATGGGGGGTCTACAAAAGGGGGGCAGGAACGGCCTGGGGGTATTTGGATTGTAGTGCGGTGGCGGTCTCCTGTGAGTCAGATACAATGGTATCGTTTGAAAAAAGTAGCCGAGCGGCGCCTTTTTAATCTCCGTCTTGCACTTTCTCTTCTACTTTAGAAAATATGTCATTATTATGTCTGCTATTCTGAGGCCTTCGGGGCGCCGCTTGGGGTAATTGTGTGTTTGGAGAAGTGTTGTTTTTTATTTGCAGTGTGAGGGAGGTCTTATTCTCAAGTGAGGTGTGTAGAGTTTTGTATGAAAAGGTGAGGAGGTCATGCCAGGACACGAGATTGTTGTCGCGTGTGCATCTTTTGATGCACTCGGCTAGAGTGGAAGCTACACAGGATCGGGCACCACGAGGTATGTGATTCACTATGGCTGTAGAACTTTTTAACTGGCTAAGGAGTAAGTGTAAGGGGGTCGATGTGTTTGTGAGTGGTGTGTTGTTGTTCTGGGAGTCGTGGCTACTTGGTGGGCATAGAAGGATGCGCGCGTGATGAAGTCGCGATTGATGTATATGGAGTCCTTTGATGCTATTGAATGATCGTAAACATACTATGGAATGTTGCATGGGAATCTGTTCAGGGAAAAGGGGCACTTATTGATACTATACGTAGAAAAGAATAAAAAGCCTAAAAAAATATACTTATAAAAATTTCTGTGCTTATAACTATAGAAAAATTTTTTCACACCCGTCTGCACTTCACATAATTGTTTATAAATAATAACATTTTCATCATTTCGTTCTTCACTTGACAGTGACATCTAGTGTTTACCTCCTCTCTGGCGCTCTAGTTTTTACCTCTTCATGAAAGGCGCTATCCTAAAAGGGAGATTTAAAAGCCAAATAAGTTGGATCTTTAAGAGGAGGAGTGTGGTAGGTTAAAGACGTCTATCTATTTTTGTAAGTTGGCAACATTGACACTATTGTCTTTTTCTCTCTTGTGAAAACTGAAAATAAATATAATTTTAATTTTCAAATAATCTGTTTGAATCACAGTAATTAGCCCAAAGAAATTATTCCGCGGGTATGTTTCTTGGGGAAAGTTGTTCAGTTTTATGGGTAGAATATGAGATTTCAATTAATGCTAGCGGTCTTTTACACCCTGTAAAGATATTTTAGTAGTAGGTAGATAATTTTAATTATAATATATCGTGAATAATGACATCCCTACTATCCCTACTAATATTATCAATAATTGTAATAATATACTACTAATAAATAAATAATTAGTTATCTAATTTCACAGTGTGCTAATATTTTTTTTTACATATTAAGATATTAGTATCTCTGTCTGTCTGCCTGTTACTTTATCATGGCTAAACCACTACACCGATTTTAATGAAGTCCGATATGGAGATTTTTTTGCACCTGAGGATGGACACAGACTACTGTTTATTCCCCTCCACTCGCAATTTTGCGAGACTAGATACAGTAGAGATATAATAAATATTTTATTCTTTTACCATCTCCCATATCAGTTTAAGTTACAGGTAGTAGTAGTAGTTAAGCGCGCCCTGCGTGCTTTCAAGTTCAGCAAACTCACCTACAAAAGTGGCCTGCCCCAATCACAGATCGATTATCTGCTGATCCGAAGACGTAACATCGGCCATGTATGCCAGTGCAAGATCGTCCAGGGAGAAAACCTTACTTCACTTGTCATGGACGTCCGGATAAGTAGTAGACGGCAGATCGCTGCGAACCGTCTATAAAGTAGACTCTGAAATGTCGTTGCGTCAATAAAAGTGGTGTATCAGAATCATTGTCATCAGGGTAGTGATATCAATATTAGATCGTATTCGTCCAGATAAATTAAAGAAAAGGTTCACATTTTCTCCACTGTATTTATTCCAATTCATTTTTGCACATCACTTATAATTTTACTTGAAATCAGAGCGGTATTATATTGTAGGCAGTTGAGGTAATTCACATTCTTATCAGGTAATTTTAAAATTACTTTATTTTGAAATGTAAATAACAGTTTCTTTAAACGAAAGGAGACAGTTCTCTCCTCGGCGGTGGTAGGGCCAGGAGTTCGTGGAGGGAGCCGAACGCCTCGTTTGGAGCGCGGAGGGCAAAATCTCCAATGAGCTCTGGTGTCACTATTTGTAAATTCAGCCTTAATATTTACAAAAATGGCAATGAATAAATAGTAATATAATAAGAACTAAAAAAAATCTCAAATCAGTCTGTTTGTCTATTTGTATACGCTAATCTCCGGAATTGCTGATCATAATCATAATCAATTTATTCGTAATGTAAAATTATACGTCATACAAATTATCATATAGTGTTTGGAGAACGAACACTCGTTTCCAATCTGCAGCGCGCCCCACGCCCCTCGAGACCGTTCTGTAGTAACGATTGGATTATCACAAAGTAGCAGACCCTCACTGTATTCTTATCTCGAGTTGACAACAGACGATTAAGTGCGAAGCAACCCAGCGCAAGTTTTCCACACAATCGGTCTATATGCTTCTTCCAACTTAGTATTTGGTAGAGCTACCCAAGAAGGAAGCCATGGGCACTGCTTAATCTTAACCACATCTACATTCACCAACAGTGGACGGAGAGCTTGACCAGATAGGTCAAATCAAATAAATTGCATCCCGAGCGACAGAGGAGATCTAGAGTAGGGGGCTGTTTTAACAACGGAGACGTCATCTGCATACAGACTTCAGCGTACTCACACAATTTGATGATCTCACTAGTTTTTTTCTCTTATTTTTTTTTTTTTAATTATTTGCCAACAGATTTACACTTTTTGGTACATTAAATATTACATGAAAAATAGTAAACACTTAAATGTAAATCCAATAACAGGCAAACTTACGTTCACAGTAGAATCGATCGGTATTAATTAAAAAATAAATCTATATCTACCACCACTAAAATTCAACAACTAAATAATGATTGTTAGTGTAAATGGCAAGAAGACGTATTTAGTATATTATACAAATATTTTTTTTATTGTAATAAAGAACAGTGTAGTATGTCAGCACAATTTTCGAAGTTACATAGCTTGTTATGTTCCCTGCACAGTCTATAAACTATTTCATTACTACCTACATTCGTTCCAATACTTTTAAGTGCGAACGGTCTAAAATTAATCAATCTGACATTGCGTCTAGGCACAGAGAAAGATACCATGTTCAACAAGTATGGGCAGTCGATTAACCCCCTTACAATTTTAAAAAGAAATATTTGGTCTGACATCCATCGCCGATCCCGGAGTGTGAACATTTTATAGTGGGACAATCGCTTCTTGTACGAGGTAAGCTGTGACAATTTCCCCTGGTGGACCGTTAAGAAGAACATGAAACGTTTCTGTATTTTCTCAATTCTGGATATATGGTTTTCGTATTGTGGATTCCAGACACAAGAACAATATTCCAAGATGCTACGTACCAACGCGTTGTAGACATATATAAGCGCAGAAATACTTTTAAAACCCTTGCAGTTCCTACAAACAAATCCCAACATTCGAAACGATCTATTAATAATAACATCGATATGTGGATTGAATGATAGTTTAGAATCAATTACAATACCAAGATCCCTTATTTGACTAACCTCTTCCAGAACATGGCCATTTATTTAATATAAAGTTCTAAGCGGGGACTTCTTTTTAGTGAACTTAATATGCTTACATTTATCAATGTTGAGAGGTAGCCTGTTCTCAAGTGACCAATCGGAAATAGCACCTAGGTCTCTCTGCAGAAGAATAGAATCTACTGGCGACCGAATAATCTTAAATATCTTTAAGTCATCCGCAAAAAAATAAAATTTAGAATGACAGATTTTAGTGGCTAAATCATTAATAAAAATTAGGAAAAGAACTGGCCCCAAATGGGAACCTTGAGGAACGCCTGAACATGCCCCAAATGTTCTAGACTCATGACCACAAACTACTACTTTCTGTACTCTGCCTGATAAGTAGGAGGGTAGCCATTTCATTAACGTTCCACTGCATCCAAAATTACAAAGCTTCTGAAGCAACCGTGAGTGAGTAACCCGATCGAAGGCCTTGCTGATGTCGGTGTAGATGGCATCGACTTGATCACCAGCGTCGACAGCGTCAGCCAAGTCGGCGCTAAAACAAGCCAGGTTAGATTGTGTGGACATATTTTGCCGAAAACCATGTTGCTCTGGTACAATTAAATGTCTTAAGTGATGCACTAGAACAGGACAAAACAGCGACTCAAAGATCTTAGCAACGACCGACAAAAGCGAAATTGGTCTGTTATTTTTAATGTCATTCGCATTACCACCTTTAGGTATCGGAATAATATTGGCAATTTTCCATTTGGATGGGAAAACACCTGACCTAAGTGAGAACCCGTAAATAATAGAGAGTGGATAGGAAATAGTATCAGCACAATTTCTAAAAAAAACTGCCGGGATTTTATGCTGAGACTGGTCCATTTCGGTTTCCATTACATCACTAGCTGGTCTTATGTAATTTTCAATAATTATAATTTACTGTACTTACCTTAGGTTAAGGATGTAATGAAGATCCGAATAAAATACTGTCTATGTCTATGTCTATTCCATCTGGACCAGCACCCTGTCTATCATTAATGTTTTTTATAGCTTTCACTATTGCTTTTGGGCTAGTATCAAACGACCACAGGCAATTGGACGTCAAAGCCTTGTATGAAAAATTCTCATCAACTGTAGAAGAGTCATCAACATAGACAGAAGAAAAATTTTCCGCAAAAGCATTACAAATCGACTCTTTAGATTTTAACTGAATATCATTAAGGTACATTTGCGCAGGCAATGAACCTTTATTGTGGCGTTTATTACGAATAAAGGACCAAAACGCCTTAACATTACCCTTCTCCAGTGAAGACTCAATCGATGAGATATACTTAGTGTAACATACCCTTATCTGTGTATGGCATCTATGTCTGGCCTCCTTAAACTCAAACTCATCCATTTTATTGCCGAATTTTTTAAAACGACGGCGATACTTTTCTTTTTCTTTTAAAAGTTTGATTAAATTTGTATCATACCAAACAGGATATTTACGAGAGCAAGGAGAAACGGGAACATGTCGTAAAATAATAGAATTAATGAGTTCGTAAAATGTATTAACCATTTCATCAGCAGTAGAACACGACTCTAGAATACCTCAATCGAATTGAGCAATTTCTTCATTAATTTTGTCGTAGTTTCCTTTATGAAAATTTAAAGTGTTTGCCCTAGATTTAGATAAATACTTGTCCTTCAACAGATCAAGCGACACAATTAGCGGCGGATGAAATTCGTCAACTTTAGACAATGGCATATCAGCGCGCTCAGTTCGTATATTTGGGATGTTACTAAGTACGAGGTCAAGAATACGATCACTCTTATTAACCACGTAATTGTATTGCTGCAATCCATGAAGAGCCGAGAAGTCGGACATTCTCTGAGATATGCCAACCCCAGGACCATCGAAGAGCGGTTGTCCGGTGTTGAGTGGACTGTTTGTGTTATTGCTGTTATTAGACATCCAGTTTATACTGGGTAAATTGAAATGTCCAAAGAGAATAATCTCATTCATCGTACATAATTTGTCACTGAGACTTGTTAGATAACTGTCCAAACGGCCCAGAGACACCGGTGGAGGAAGGTAAACCACGCCAATGCCCACACATTTGTCTCTTATTTCTCCTGTTGCTATTTGCTGGCGATTTCCAGCAATTGGCAACACTTTTGTTTGCTTTCGCTGGAGAATATTTTTATGTTCATTGAGAGAGATCCAATGACCGCATTCCTCATATTTTGTTAGATCTGTTCAGAGTCTTGATACTAATAATGTAGATAAAGGTAGGCTGATTAAAATTGAACCATGTCTGACTAAATTTGACTGATTAAGAGGATCGGGAAAACTTCAACGCTGTGCTGCCATTAATCCTTACTTGAGTCTGAAAATTTTTTCCTACACACATACGTTTCGTGTATGGTTAGTTTGACGACAGAACGTTTGATCGACGAAAGATTCGAAGAGAGAGCTATTCGTTAATTTATGGATAGTTTGACGACAGAACGTTTCATATCGAAAACTCTACTTACCGGATTTGATTAAGTTTGCGGAATAAATTTATTTTCTGCTGCGGGTCTGGGTGTTCTATGTATAATAAGTATGTATTTAAAAGTATATAAGTAGTATATCAGTTAGTTAGCACCCATAGTACAAGCTTTGCTTAGTTTGAGGCTAGATGGCGCTATGTGAATTTGTCCACGATTATTTATTTATTTTTATTTAATATAGTGTTTTAAACTATCGCGGTTATTATCACACATTTTAAGAGTATAATTCGGGTTTTCTGCCGCATACGTTTGTTAACGAGTAGCCCGAGACTCCGGCGTCCCGTGACCAAGATGCATGCAACTGCGTCGAAATATCGGGCTACTCGTCAACAAAGGTACGCGGTAGAAAACCCGGAACATACTCTTAAAATATATTCTTATTAAATAATGTTTCGCGGACAACACCTATACAATAATATTTACTTACTTCATAACTTATATTTTGATGCCATTTAGCTTTCCAAGCTCTTTTAAAGTAAAGTAAGTAAAGTAAAGTAAAACACATTTATTACACTCAAACACACAGCACAAAATTCTTAAAATTAAATTTAAAAAATATAATCAAACAGAGACAATAACAAAACAAGAAAAAGAAAAAAGATACTCTAATCTCGTTACTTGTGCCACGTGGAGAGTGCAATAGGGCCACACTCAGCATATGCCACGACAGTTGCCGTGACGCTGGTTTTCAGTGGGCCCCCTAGTGAAGCACGGACAAAAGTGCCACAAGAAATAAATAAATAAATATTATTTGTTTAAATACATAATACTATATATGAGTGTACATAGGTGATATATCGTGTGAAGTGTGAAAAAAAATAAAATAAGAAATACGTTGCCTTTCATCGTAACGTAAGGGAGTGGGACTGAGTCGCACGACCGCGCTCCTGCCGTCCCTTTCCCTCCATTCTTATTTTAAGGTATATAAGTTACATATATTTTTTAAATTAGCTCTTTAAGCTTTTAACTTTACTTTGATGCCCTACTCAATGGGTTTCTAAGCGGAAAAAATCCTTAAATTGTAAACATTCCACTAGAGCCCCAATAAAGCTTTCGTCAACCTCGATTCGTCAACTACAAGCATTAGGGGGCACACCTTACAAATTGAGATCTCTTTACGGTGATTTCACGGTCACCCATCCAGTTTCCGGACTCGCAGCGTGCGCTGCTTAACTTTGGTTATCGGGTCTTGCAAGCACGCTGCAGCTAGACCAGGGCATGAGTATTTACCGGGTGATAATTGAAACTCAAATAGATGAGCGAGCTATCTCCGAGCACGTTCCAATTGGAAAGTAATCCCTCGCCAAACGTTTGTTCGTCTCGGTGGCCCCCTCCCCCCGCCCCGCATGCAAATATTGGACCCCCCTTGGCGCCCCACTTATAACACAATTCCTAATTTAATAAGGATATGGTTTTAATTATTCCAGACGATAGCCATTGGCGCAGTGTAGCTGGATTTCGGTGAACTACTTATCTAATATACCATCAATATAAATAAAAGTAGCTTTCCGCGTTCTGTATAAATAATCATGTTAGCGTTAATGACCCAGATCTGGGCCGTGGTCTTGCCTTGACCATAATCTAGGATATGGCAGATCAGATAATTGCAGTGTAGCGACTGCCATCTGACCTCTATAAGCTAGAGAATTTCTTCCGGAAGGTTTATATGTATTATTAATAAAGGTATTCCTTTACGCTGGTTCCGCTCGTTCCAACTATGCGAGACATTCGGATCGGTTCGGGAAAGCTGACATATTCTTCATGTTACGCAACAAATTCATCAGTTTTGTTATTGACAACTTGCCCTTGTTTGATGCTGAAGTTTAATAGAGCATATTAACAACATACACCACACACATCACTATTACACACACACATACACAATACCCTAATTTCCTCATACACACATTTATAGTGCATGCATACTAATACATTTATGAAATAATATTTTTAATCATTCTTTCTTTTTATAATCACGGTATAATTTAAAATGTAATTTGTTAAACTTGGTAAATGGCTGTATAAGTTTGTATTTATATTAATATTTATCTAGATTTAATAGCTGTTAATAAAAATAAATACAATAAATTAAAGAAAAATCTAGGGAACCCGTGCGAAACCGGGACGAGTCGATTTACTAAGTTACAAAATACTTTCGTTCTTTTACTCTTTACGAGCTAGTCATTTGAAGATGAAGACAATGATATTTGACGGAAATAATTAAACGGCATCCATTTAGTCGCCCTCATCATCATCTCGGCGTCATGTCCCGCCAGGGTCCGCCTTCCTACTCTGTCTGACCCACTTCGTTCGATCTTCGGCATCTTTGCTGGTGATCTCTTTGGAGGCACGCATGTCATTCTTGACGACGTTAAGCCGTCGCTTCTTGTGCCGACCTCTCTCGTGCCTGGTGGAGGTGGCAGTCTCCCTACCATGATTTATTCTAAAGGGGAATAAATTAAACTCTACAATAAAATAACTAAGGTATCAAAATGCATAGAAAACGATACAACTAACTATAAATAACCAGACAGAAAAAGTCGAATACCCCTTGTCCAAGTTTACTTTAAATTAACTTTTCTCTAAATTACTAGTCCGATTTTAATTAAACAAAACAAATAACTGTCTCTTTTTAACTAGCTTTAAAATAGAGAACAGGACATCCAAATCGGTCCATTCATTCGATGCCATAGACAGACACATACACAAAGACAGAAAGCCACAAACCCACAAATGCACATGTAACTTATAACACCTCTTGCTCATTTAAGAATGGCTGAATTTACTCTGATTTTCTCTCTTTTTCTTTATCTATTTTTTATACCAAGGTGACTAACAAGCTTACGGTCTGCCTGATGGTAAGTAGTCACCGCAGTCTATAGACATTTGCAATATCAGGGGCATCAAACGCGCAATGCCGACCCCGTAAAAACTTCTATAGTAAGTTTGACACTATTGGTACCAATGCTGCTACAAATTTGCGGATTTGTTATTTTGGCACGTTTTACGGTCCCTTTATTTTTTTACGTTTTGGTTCTGAACGAATGAATGAATAGACATGATTGAGATGTACAATGGCAGAATAGCGATCGTTACTAATTTGAGACCCATGGTTTTCCAATGACATTCCGCTTTCCAGACTGCTATTGAACTATTTGTTAGCATCAGGCTAATTTATGAACGTCTCAATTGAATATCAATAGCAACTTTGTCATGACCAATAGTTATCCACTGACATTCCATTGAACTGCCATTGGACGATTTCTTATTCAGATTGTAACTGGATTGTGGACAAAAACGGCAGTATCTTTGTAGATTTCGACATTCCACTGAACTTCAAACATATAAGTGTGGAGAGTAATTTAATCATGTAGGTAGATGTAGGTACAGCAATTTCCATGCAAGGAGCCTCGGGCATAAAGACTGACACATTGGCCGCCCGCGGCGCGTTATTGCCGCAGTTAATTTTAATTATTCGCGTACAGGACGCAGCACATCGACCTACACAATACCAGTATAAAAGGAGCTAACATTGCTATGCGCGTCCATAGTAATACTAGCTCAATTTATAATGGTTTTGGTAGGTTCTTGTGCTGCCTACTGTACTTTACAGCGGCGGCTGGTTAATTGCCTCAAGTATATTGGCCCGCGAACAAGCTATCGTATTAGTAACGTTATGACGCATGTATTTGCTGTAAATTAGACCCGGGTAATTTCGGAATTGAAAGTCGTTAATCGTGTTTTGAAGGTTAATTTAGTGCCTTCGGTCGTGATTAGCGCCAAATAACTTTCTTGTCATCATCATCATATCGGCCGGAAGACTCTCATTGCTTGCCATAGGCCTCCTCCAGGGATCTTCACAAATGCAGTAGGCACAAGGTACCTGGAATCTTTACCAAATCGTCGGTCCACCTTGTGGGAAGCCTACCCACGCTGCGTCTTCCGGTACGTGGTCGCTACGCGAGAACTTGTCTGTCCCATCGGCCATCTGATCTGCGAGCTCTGTGCCCTGCCTATTGCCACTTAAGCTTGGCAATCCTTCGAGCTCTGTCGGTGACCATAGATCGCTTGCGGATCTCCTCATTCCTGATACGCAATGAGACTCCGAGCATAGCCCTTTCCATCGTCCTTTGGTACTTTGTTGTACTTATTCTTTGATAAAGGCAGTTTCGATCAGGTGAAGTGACGACCTGCGAAAGGTTGCGAAAGGACGAGAACGGGGCGGACTCTATTGAAAATCTATGGGGAAGCCGCTTGCTTGTTTGTCCGCCGTAAAACATAAAAAAGTATGCCTTCAGCAGTGGACATTAAAATAAAAGCCATAATTTTTCACGAACCGCAATAGTGAGATTAAAAATAATTAATAATGTATATGACCTTGAAGGTCTTCCGTGGGAACTCTGAGACTGCACTTGCGGTCTCGGAAGCCAATTGGCACCCAGTTTTATTATTGTTAAGTACATAGCGTGTATGTATGTTTACAATATCTCTTACCTTAAGTTACATGGCGCTATCGAGTTGGCCGGTCTAGAAACATATAAGGAAGCTGTATTTCCGTTCAAATGTACGCACTCCATCCCTATAGCGTGTCGCATTCTATGAAACCTAAAAAGCTTCCCGGTTATAGGTACTTCCAAGACAAAGTTTAGCTGGTAGGCGCTTAGGTCTATCGCGAGTCCAGCATAACCAGCCGGCCGGCCGAGCTGGTACACGTGAGTGTTCTCTGCTTCCATCCCTCGATAGTCCGGAGGGTGCCATTATACCCTTTACGGTAGGCGCTAAAGTCGTTCAATTAACCTAATTGTTTATTTTCAGTTGTTTGTGAGTTTTCTTTGAATAAAAGCGCTGAAATTGCGTGATACGTAATACTTGCACAGTTAATAATAAAAATATGATAGTAAGAAATAGTGGGCACCTCGCGTTCGGACGGAATTCACGCGGGCTCACCCGCTTCACTTCTGATCACTATCTGTTATATTTAATACATTGTTGTTTTTATTTTATCGCAACGCACCGTATGGTACAAGTCACGAGATAAACGTGGCTGTAGTAACACTACTAATTATTATTTTTTATTTTAGTCTATCAACATCATAAACAGTCAGTCTATCGCGTCTAAGTTTAATCGACTAGTAGAACTCCGGACTACGGATACTAGATTTTATTCAGATCACAGGCAATCTCTAGTTTTGTGGATGACTATCATACGTTAGATTAGGCGCTATTGTTTTTGACAACCTGTGTGTTACAGTTGGTTTACATACCGGTCAGCCACGCAAATTTAAACGATGAATTTTAATTTCTGTTACTGGTCTAGGTGTTTTATTTATAATAAGTATGTATTTACAAAATATATTAGTAGTTAATCAGTTTTCTGCCACCTATAGCACAAGCTTTGCTTACTTTGGGGCTAGATGACGCTGTGTGAATTGTCCAAGCTTATTTATTTATTTAATGGTTAGATAGATAGAGGTGAGAAAACTAAAATATTGAAGAAAGCGCGTCAGCGCAGAGTTTTTATTGAGATAAGAAATATAACAATACCATGGACTCAAACTTTATTTGGGACATATTTCTACGACAAGTTATCTTTATTGCGATTTAAAATGCTTGTGGCTTCTGTAATGATGATCAATCCTAGTCTAATAAAAAACCCATTTACATCTATTGTATCTTTGTAACGGAAATGGCAAATAGTGCGACTTTTTTTTTTATACCTCTAAGGTGGCGAACAATCTTGCGGCCTGCCTGATGGTAAGCAGTCACCGCAGCCTATGGACGTTTGCAATATCAGGGGCATCACCCACGCGTTGCCGACCCCTTAAAAACATTTTAACCCCTTTCTTGAAGAACTCCATGTTGTACTCTCCAGAGAAAACCTTTCCTGGTAGTCATTCCACAACCTTAGTGTGCGTGGGAAAAAGTTCGTTTGGATAGCTCATCCAAGGTATGAGGATGAACTCCCTGTCGATGGCGGGCGATGCGATGATAGAACTGGACTAGTTTAAATTAAGACAAAGTAATGTATTTACCGATATTTAGTTTTAGTTTCAATTTTGACAAAATCGATGGAGGTAAAAACAATACTAACCACGGTAAGAAACCCGATAATATGTGTAGTGAACAACCACGAAAGTCTTAGAACTTAAGTGATATAGTATTTTCAAACCACCACACACATGATTTTTTTAAGATCATCGTCATCTTCGTGTCAATGTTACGGTTATGATCTTTGTAGAGCCTGGGGTCCGCCTTAACCGTGATCCAGAATTAGGCATATCATGTATTTACTGATTTCTATACTGTTTTGACCACATCTATCGCATAATATTTGCCGCGCTCGCTCCCGCCGGTCGCCCGTAGCTCGCGGCGCGCTCGCACGTTTACGCCGAATGGGCCGTAACGGCGGCTGAAGTGGGTCTCAAATTGACGTCCATCTCTCTATTAAACGTGATGTTTCGCTTTTAATGTTTCACAGACGTCCCTTCGCGTTAGCCTCGCGTAAATATTTGGAAATATTACCGCCGCTACGGGCCCGCCCCCGCGAAGCGTCCATTGCCGCTTTTGATACGTCACGTTTGCGACGTTTTATCAAATTAGCGGCGATGGTCACGCCAGCTATATTGGGAGTGTCGTTGTTTCAGTGCGGACTCTCTTCGCTAATGATTTGGGAGCGATCGACGTGGGTGGCCTAAGCTGTGATTGGTTTACAAAATCTATCGAAGAGAATGTAAAAATAATAATCATCGTAGCGTTATGTACCGGTCAGGATTTGACAGATCAGGTAATTGCAGTACATCGACTACCATTTGACGTCCGTGACCCTGTAAACAGGGGAACCTGCTCAAATTGGATCATGGTTACACAGTCGCCTGAATGGGCAGGTTTCATCACGATATTTTCGCTCACCGTAGAGCATCGCCGGTTAGTTTTCAACGGAAAGAGTTAGTTAGTTTTCAACGGCACCAGGGTTCGAACCCGGTACCTCACACTAAGAGTCAATCGCTCTCGAGAGAACAAGTACAGGATATATAAACCCAGGGGGTTTTATATCCTGCATCATACAGGTATGATGAACGTTGAGCGAAGGATCTAGTACGTTAACAGGTCTTACAGGGTTTTGTACAAATTTTCCCGGCAGTTTTAACCCGCAATCATTCCGAAGCTCTACAACCATGGACTGCCCCGCTATTACTTTTCAAGGACATAAAGGATCTAATGACACTCGGTTAGAAGGTTTTTTAACCTCCAGGAGGAGGGGTGTTTTGACGTGTGTATCTGTGGCTCTGTGTGTGTGTTGACCGATTGCGAATGGATGCGGTTTTATCTATTTTAAAGCCAGTTTAATCCAGATGGATCATAGCTTTGTTTAATTAAAACCGGTTCTGTAGTTCAGAAATTGTTTAAGTCCGAGTTAACTTGATTGGGAGTTTCCGAGTTTTTTATCGGTTAGGTTACCTACTAAACATTGTGGTGAGAGAATCAGCCAGTCTGCGTTACCGACTTGCTGCCCGCAGACTGCCCAGGGTGCGCCGTACGCATAGGATCAATTGATGAGTCACACGGGGAGGCTCCTTTCGTGCACCCCCGGTTAGGTTATTACCACTTTACGTAGCTGCCTATTAGTGAATTTTCAAAGTTGATTCAGTAGTTAATGTGTATATACATATCAGGGCGGCACTGATCTAGTGGCAACATGCTTTCAAGACTGATAACTAAGGTTTAGCAATGGAACTGGATAGGTGACCGTTTTGTACTTTGAGGCTAGTCGATATTCAGCACCTCAATTAGCTAGTTACTCGTTTGGTGGGCCTCAGTTTTAGAAACAATTTAGACCAAGGTCCTTGAGGTATACTCGTACCTATAATAAAATTATTTACCTAATTAATTTTATTGTATTCAGTAGTGTCGGAGTTTGCGTTCACAGACAGATAGACGGACATGCAGAGGGACTTTAATTGTCGTCGAAACAAAAACCACTTCGTAAAGGCCCCATCTCGCTGCGGTGTTACCCACGACTCTCAAATTACAGTTAATTGTTTTTATTACATTATCCCGTACCCATAACCCTTACGGCAACCCTGTACCAATCATTTTCACCCCACCCCTTCATACTTTACCGTGAAGCCTCTTACAAGAGCCCAAACAAGATACGGGAGTGTAAACTAATAAAACTACTGCATAGTTCAGTAAATCATGCCAACGACGCGACGTGTGTAAGGTTTTCAGTTACCTGCAACGTGGAGTTGGGCAATTTTTTTTTTATACTACCAAGGTGGCAAACAAGCTTACGGCCTGCCTGCCAAATACTTTTACTGTTTTTATTACACTAATGCGCCTATTATATTTAGCTAAAATCGGTCGTCCAAATTCAGCAAGTTATGGTCAGAGTGTATTGCTTATAAAGTAAGGTATATTTTTGAATCACGCCTTTGGAGCTTGTAGCGATAAGGCGCCCTTTGTTCATATGTGTTCCTTGTTATTGTAAATGATTGGTATTGTTTTAAAAGAAATAAAATGTTTATCTATCTATAAATTTGGATATTAAAATGGACATTAAAATCGGTTCAGTTGTTACTAAAATATTTGAATAGGTACATCTGATATCAGTCAGTTAGGCTATGTTTCTATCTGATAGCACCGACAGCACAAGCTTTGCATAGATCGCAGATAAAAGCGCATTGTGAACTGTTCCAATAGTACTGTTTATCTGTAGCTCCAAAGTATAATCTACCTTAATGTGAGTATATTGATATTCCGAATAAGAGTTTTCAAATACATAAGATAACTAAGCGTTAAATACATAACACGTAAAATTAATGTCAATAAATGTCGATATCATTAAATAATAATACAACTGTCAACACAACGTGACTCACAATAACTCTTGGTCCAAAATGCGGGTAGTCAATGAGGGTAGTAAATAAATTAACGTCAAAGAAATGGAAAAATACAATTATAATAATCTGCATAAGTCACAAAGTTCATCTACCACACAGTGAACCTAGTGATTTAGTTCTTGCGTTAATATTATAGGCGACTGTTACTGCTTTCCAACAAACACTGTTACTGCTTTTAAACATGAGGTTCATAAACAGGCATGTCAGGTACCTCAAAGGCAGTCATAGCATCCGCTCGATATCAGATATATCGATAGCAGATATCCTGGTCAACGATGGCCGCTTTCCATCAGGTGGGCCATCTGACCGTGTGTCCACTAAGGCAATACAAATCCCACAGAATCACCAAGGCTAATTACGTAACTCTGTTGCCAATAATTCATTGATTTCTATGATTGTAATTTTAAGATTTGCGTATGATATTGCAATGGAACTGTGTTAGCAACTGAACCCTACTGATTGCTCTGTCGGCCAAACCCAGTTAAAGGGGCTACCAGACGACACATATTTCATGCTGTCCGACTAGATTGGCAAGCAAATGTCTTGTATGCACGCACCAAGGACGAAAAGTCAGACTGTAGCCAATACAATTGGAAATCTGATTTGTGTCGTGTGGATAGGGTACTGCCTACATTAGCAATCAAATTGTCTCGTATGGACGGACAATCACATTGTAGCCAATTAAATCGGAAATCTGATCGGCAATCAGATTGTGTCGTGTGCAACCACTCTACCTAGCAACTGCCGGGCACTCTGTATTCCGAACTCTTTCACGCCCTGCCCCCTGCCCCGTCCAAAAACGCGGCAAATTATGCCCGAAAAATAAATCAACTCTCCACTTAGCGGCCCGAAACGTGTTGAATCATGGCTTTAATTAAATGAAGCTGTGTTCACCGCCGCTGATTTACAGTTTACCTCCTACTCACCTATTGCCGCGGGGGAGTTTCAACGCTTTTTCTTTCCCCAGATGGCAAAGAAGAGAGTGAAAGCGGTGGTACAACTCTACACCGGTTGTAAGATTATGTCCGGTATGAGGAGTCGCCTGGAATAGTACTGCCGTGTTGTCTATTTCCCCAGCCACTATCTCTCCTTACATCGTGGCTTTACTCATGTTTGTATTACACTATTCTGGCTAGCCAGCACCAGCAGATGTAATATTACAATATTCCAGCTAGCCAGCACCAGCTCTGCATGAAGTATTACAATATTCCAGTTAGCTAGCATCAGCACATGTAGTATTATACTATTCCGGCTAGCTAGCATCATAACATGTAGTATTAAAATATTCCGGCTAGCCAGCATCAGCACATGAAATATTATAAGTACTAGCCAGGCCAGCACCAGCACATGTAGTATTACAATATTCCGGCTAGCCAGCACCAATACATGACTTACCTTAAACCAGAATAAAAGGAGCTAACCATATCGAGACGCTAAAGTCTATAGAGACGCTAGCTCTAAGTGGCAGTTAGTCTTTATTTAGCTTTTCATAAGGTGATATATCTGCTTCTTTGTCACTGAGTAGCATAAAATGGCAATAGAGTCGTCATACTGCTTTCCCTTCTATGTACTGTGACAATGTTTGTTTCGCAAGGCTTGAATACTGCATTGCCTGGCATTGCCGCGTCCCCGCGGGCTGTGTTTACTACACTGCCTCCCGGCGCGTTCCGATGCAATTTTTCTTCCAGTATTTGCCTTTTGAAAAGTGCAATGGAAAGCTGTGATGTTCGTTTTTTACTCTTAAGTGAAGTTGGACAATGGCGACTATCGATGCCTTCTGTTGCGTGGTTTTTAAATTAATTTTATGCTTTATAATACGAGTATAATTAAATAGATAATCTATATTTAATATTAGGAAGTACTTTTTATAAAATGTTATGGGGACTACGTGGATACGCGGGAAATAGGTTCCTAAACGTATCAGCAAAGAGATTCCAAGGGAGAACTAAGAAGCGATGGATTGATTTCCGAGTCGAGGCTTTTCTACAACACGACACCGAAGAGAGGGTGACCTTTCACACTGTGTCACTCGAGAACTTTACTACCCCGTTGCTCCGTCGCTATCTGTTATGCGAACTGTGTGCCCTGTCAACAGCCACCCATACCAGTACTATCGAGTCGAGTCTTAAACTCGAGTCGCATATGTCCGAATTGCCTACGAACATAAGACACAACCCGATACCCCCAAAACAAACCATCCGCGTCCCAATCGAAAAGGAATAACCCGAACCCATTCCCGAAATTACCCGATCGCCACCGAAGACGTAACCGGGCATCTGCGGCCACTTGCCCAAGGACCCCAATCCCGCAAATAAAAGACTCGGCCAAAACAAGCGGCCAAATAAAAATGTTGATTTATGATAACCCGTTTAGGTAAGAGGCGGTCCCTCGTGCTATCAAAGGAATGGACGCCCCCCCCCCCCCCCCTCCCAGCCCCCCGCGGCCGCCCGTACGTCAAACCGCAATAAAACAAACTACGCATCGTTATTATATTCACATAAACACATCAATAGTGCGTGACAGTTCACTGGTGAACGTCCACCACAATAAAAGTGTCCTCACAGTGACAACGCACCTGCGGTTACTTGCAATCTAAATGTAAGACTCGTAGATGTGATGTGTGATGATGTGTGGGCTGTCTGTTCGTTTGTCACTGAATAGCATTTTTTTTAAAGTACCTTATAATAGTTAGAAGCGGGTTGTTACTTTGGCCCTGACGAATCGGACAATTTAATTTTCAAAATGTTGAGTTTGTAAAAAGTTGAATTTGCAGAAAAGTGTTTTAATTTCTTCTCTGTAGCCATGTATGCTAGTTTGCATATGCATTTAACTAGTTTTCTTGTCTCTTATTTCAGTCAACTCCCCAGTGATCCTTTTGTGTTGCTGTAGCACAAACCAACCCATATATACAACTTATATATTACTAGTGGATCCGGCGCGACTTCATTCGCGTACTCACTTCACAACTCCATTTTTATAAACCTTCCTCTGCAAATACTCTATTTATTATTGACAACCGCATTAAAACCCGTTGCGTACATAAGGACAGACGATGGGAAGCGACTTTGTTATACTGTGTATAAAAGTTGTAGTTAGGTAAAATGAAGCTGTATTTATTTATATCTCTTGCTTATGTATAAGTTGATGTGTGTGCATGGAGTACCAAATAAATGCGTTTCCATTCTTCTTTATACTATTCTATTCAAGACCATTTCTAGTCTTACATCAGTATTCAGAAATGCTACTATGAGGTCTCAGAGTGCGCGTGAAAGCACAGGGTTCCAACTGACAACAATTGAGTGATGATCGGCAATACAAAATGAATGCTTAACTAAAGGAGCGAGCTATATTGACCAATCATAAAGCCGTATTGATTGCAGTGCGTTTACAAAGCAAAGTACTATCATAAATGCACATAATAAGGATTCTCCATTTCACTTTTGTTTCCTTTATTCAGTTATCATCATATCCCATAACAGTCCACTGCAGGACTTAGGGCCTGTCCCACGAAAAGGGAGGTTATTACCACAATCTCCACGCTTGGCAGGCGGGTTGGAGATCGCAGTGTTGTTTATATAACAATGGAAAACGCTGCTGCACATTTTCTAGCCTCTAGATCGTATGCTTCGTAAATATTAGTCGCCTTGTACGACACCCACGAATGTAAGGGGTTGGTGCTATTCTACTCTGCCGGACACCACACGGCCAATGATTCAGTTATACACAGGCATGTTATTTTGTGTTAAAATGTAGTATGGAACTACTGATTCTTAAAATATATGTCTAGTGCCTACCCCTGTGGGATACAGGACGTGAGTATATATGTATGTAGAAAGTAGACCTGCATGGGGTACTTTTTTATGTGATATGGAAGATAAACAGGCAAGCGGGCCACCTAATAGAAAGTGACCACCGCGCATATGGACATCAGCAACACCAGGGGAGTTAACAGTACATTGCCCGAAAGAGACCTCTAATATACCTTTTGAACGATCCCATGTCACAATCCAAATGAAACACCGTTCCTGGGAGCTCATTTCACATCCACATTTCCACACTTCCAGTAACATACTGAACCGTAAAACTGAACAAAGGATTCTGCCGAGTCACGCCATGAACGTGTCAAAGAGTCAGCAGCGCCAGGCGTGATAGTAAGCGCATTAGCCTCGGAGCGGGCCACCTGCATAATATGATTCATGGCAGTTTTAGTGCGCTCGCTTATGAAACGACCATTATTCTTTTACTACCCGCATTATGTGCGAAATGAGACATCTCGCCGTCTACAGTTCTATTCGTTTTAATTCCCGATAAATTCGAAATGGAGTCGACTTAGTTGCGATGATGGAGGGTAGTGTAAAAGTTGACGTTTGTTAAGGCGGTTCGGCGCACATACAAAATCTCTCTTACTATTCTTTGATCCGTTTGAGAGTTTAGATATTTGGTTTATACTCTTTGGTTTATAAATGTATAATATTTACCGTGAAATAGTTTTATATAGCTTAATGTTATAAAATAAAGCAGTTAAATCGAAAAAACCCCAAGTTGCAGTTAAATGGCGCTGTTTTGTGATTTTATTATTTTTCTTTTTCAATGCGGTGACTGCTTACCATCAGGCAGGCCGCAAGCTTGTTTGCCACAGTTGTGAATCGGAGTGAATAGGCTGTTCCTAGCCAGGCATGCTCCATCTTCGACCGCATCGTCACTTACCACTACCACCAGGTGAAATGGCGGTCAAATGCCTGGATAGTCTAAAAAAAAAAGTCGTATAAAAAAAATGTTATGTTTCATATTATTAACATGTGGAAATCCATTTTGCGGTTAATGTGATACATTTATTAACGACCAATTGCACAAACGTACATTAAAAACGTCAAACCACAAGACACAACGTCAACGTGCAAGAATGTACCTAACAGGTTACATAACGTTGTATATTTGTATAAATTGATCCAATTACATTGGTGCATGTGATTAATTCCGTCACTATTTGCATTAACATGATTTAAACCACTTTTTGTACACTAGTTCCACTTTATTATACAACTTCTTGCATCAAAAAGTAAAATTAAGTCGTGATGATACCTGCACATTTCAGACGAATGTTTAACCGTTTTCCAATCTAGTCATGTTCCCCTGTCTACAGGGTCACGTAACACAGTAGCGCGTCCCGCGTCAGATGGTAGTCGCTGTAATTACCTGATCTGCCATATCTTGGATCATGGTCAAGGCGGACCCCGGGCCCTCGCGCTCGTGAGCACAATCGGGACATTAACGCTAAGATGATTATTATTTTTATTTATCTCACATATTATCTATGTTAATTTCATACATCGATATCTAGTTATAAATAATATATCATAAATAAAGCCAGAAGAAGGATTATTGGCCGCGTGGTGTCCAGCAGAGTAGAATTGCACCAACCCTATTTATTCATGAGTGTCGTACAAGGCGACTAACGTTTTCGAGACAATAGATCAAGAGTCTCCGAATTCTGGAAAGTTGACAGCAGCATTTTCCATTCTTATTTAAACACTGCGATCTCCAACCCGCCTGCCTAGCGTGGAGATTAGGGCAATAACACCTCCCCTTTCGTTGGAGAGGCCCTAAGTCCTGCAGTGGACTGTTACGGGCTGTAATGATAATGAAGCATTATACAGTCAAATAAGTTGCATACAATAATATCATTATTATTATAATATATCTATTTGGTACAGTCTGCGATGTGCATATAAAACAGCCAATATACATTGTGATAAAAGCCAGGGAACAGACTTTACAATGGCAAACCAAGAAAGGGCGCTCAATGTTTAGAAAGACAATAATACCACGCATTTGATGTGGAGCGACAAAAACCGGAAAGCAATTACGCGAGGAGACACGTAAGCATTCCTAATTCCATTTCTTATTCACCGAGTTTCATACGAAAATTGGTTTAACTCTCGATTTGTGGAGCTTCTCCCATTACTCTTTTAACCCTTGGCGTGTTGGTAGGGTCTGTGAGACCCACATAAAAATTGGTTTAGAAAATTTGTTTAACTTCTTAGTTTTACGTTAGAGGTCTAGAAGCAACGCATTGGTAGCGCCCCTGGTGTTAACCACTTTCCATCAGGTGGCCCGCTTGCCTGTTTGTCTGCCGTATTAAATAAAAAAAATAGTTTTTTTGTCGCCCTTTTCCTTCCAAAAAGAACTCTGTTACTCAGTTGGTATGGAGGATAATAATGTTATATCTGAAAATGGCATTAATGATTATTGACCTCTAAAAACCTCTAAAACCCTGCTACCATGGAAACCTGACTAGATTGGATCATGGTAACACATTCCGTCGCCTGAATGTGCAGGGTTCCTCACGATGTTCTCCCTCACCGTAAGAGCTTCGGTTAGAGTTCAACTAATGAACATAAGTCGGTAAAAGTCATTGCTACATGACGGTACTGGGGTAACCCGATACCTCACGCTTCCGAGTCCGACTGAGCTCGACCTGCTAGACATTTGGGCACCGACGCTCTATATAAAAGGAATTGATGTTTATTATTTTTTATGAACGAAGGTATGAAAATTGATGATTACTCAAATACAAAGAATACTATTAACATAAAACGGTTGAAAATAAAGAGCTACAGGAGCCCTTAAAGTATAGTAACATTAATAATACGTCTTACGAGCTTATCAATAAAATATAATTTTTACTTGGGGTCATTCTGACCCATTAGGCGAACGCTGTGATTTTCATCCACCGGCCATTACGAAGGGTTAAGTAAAAGCTTGAGGCGAAAGATGAAGGCTCGTGAACAATTACCGTGCGGTGGCTTTGTATGGATTGTGGCAAGTTTTTCAATATAAGTTAGCGGAAGAGGCGGCCCCATTGCAGCGCCTTCTAAAGTCTAATAGGGGAAGGAAAGAATCACTATAGGTACTTATTAAAGAGAAGTTCTTTATATTAAACTGCTTTTCATGACAATTATTTTAAGACAAATTATGGTAAACATATATTTTCAGATATGCAAGTGATCACAACATGTATTTTAATAACATAGACATATTCCCTAATAAGAGGAAAATCGGCTGATTGGTTTTACATTAAAGCACTAATTTTATGTAAATGCGTATTTGTCAATTCGTGGGTCATATTTATTTTATGATCACGTGAGTAATGTAACGTTACCTGTTAGATACATACAATCGGCATTTAAATGATAATATAAAGTACCGATATATTACCGATAAATACAGATTCCAGATCAGTTAACTCTAATACTCGTTGCTATATTGCAAAGATATGACTGAATGTTTTAATCTAATTTTTTACGAAAATTTAAATAAAATTTGTTTAGAAAATCGTAAGATAATGGACGCATATTTTTATAGCTTAGAAAGACTACTAATGTCTAATGTGTAATGAGTTACTAATGTCTTAATACGCTAATTGTATTTGAGGTAATGAGAGGTTAAAATAACTGCTGTTATAGCTCGATAATCACAAAGATTGTCCCTTAATCCTTGTCGTTAATGCTGGATATATGTTGATTATTTTACTTAAAATTTACGGAACAGGCTTTGATTAAATATGTAAGTGTTGTAGCACAAAACCCAGAAAACATATTACAGGCATATGTATCTCAAAATTTAATAAAATTATCAAGTGGCGCGACTCTGTCAAGCCTGAGGAGTCCGCCTGGGTGAGTACAACCGCCTTATCTGTTTCTGCCGCCAAGCAACAAGCAGCCAGCGCAATTACAGGCACGAAACACTTCATCTTAGTCCTCACAGTGAAAACGCAACTGCTGTTCTGCATTTGTGTTACATGAAACACCAGTGCATGTATCGTAGACGTCACGGGTAACAGTTAGGTACCGCTTTAAATCAGGTGAGCTGACTGCTGGTTTATCATAGAATATTATAAAAAACAACTCTATGCAAATCCCGCGGAAACACGTCATCACCGAATTTCACGCGGACGAAATCATGGGCGGTTGCCCATCTAGTCAAGTATCATCATCATCACAGCCCATAACAGTCCACTGCAGGACTTAAGGCCTCTCCCACGAAAGGGAAGGTTATTGCTATAATCTCCACGCTTGGCAGGCGGGTTGGAGATCGCAATATAACAATGGAAAACGCTGCTGCCCATTTTCCAGTCTACGGAGACTCGACTCGAAGATCTTTTGCCTCGAAAACATTAGTCGCCTTGTACGACACCCACGAGTGTAAGGGGTTGGTGCTATTCTACTCTGCCGGACACCACACGGCCACGGCATTTCATCTTAGTTCTCACAATGACAACACATGTGGTTGTATACTTTTGTTACCTTCAACCTAAATTTGGGATTTGAAATGTTATGGGCAACAGTTACCACTTACCATCTGGTGGGCTGTCCACTCGTTTGTCACAGAGTAGCATAACAAAAAAAATTATAAACCCTTGAGATACTTGTACTGACACACGTAAATGTAATTCCTACGGTGTTCACACACGAACACAGGCATATAAGCACTTCGGAAACAACGCGCGTTATTTCGCATCGTTAATTCCTTAACACAATTTCAGAGCCTCAGAAGTTTCGTCCACATACTGGTTGCGAGCTAAACTCTAATATACTTTGCGCCAAATATCAACATAAAACTTTTACTTATTTACTACGAATTCGCTGAGTTTTTTATGTTAATATTGGTGTAAGATAATGTGCATTTTTGCAGTTAATGTATTTAGCAGTAAATAATCACCTTACCAATTCTGTTCATACACACATATACAGAACGTAACGCTTTTTTTATGTTATACGGCAGACAAAAAGGCAAGCGGGCCACCTGATTGAAAGTGGTCACCGCCGCCTATGCACATTAGCAACACCAGAGGAGTCACCGATGCGTTGCCCGCCTCTGAAGAGACCTCTAATATACCTCTTTTTCCCGTAAGGGTAGACTGAGATCACATTGTCCCACTTGCTATTGGCAAATATTTTTCACTTTTTCCGCATACATCAACCTATAAATGTATCTATATCTCTAACCAATATCTCTATTCTAGCCCTCTCTCTTCGGTAGGTCTGCTGTAAGACATTTCTTTTTAGAAATAAGCTGTACCTTTTGTGATTGTTATCTTTATGTTCATATTATTGTAACTTTCTTTGTGCACAATAAATGGTTAAATAAATAAATAAATAAATAAAATAATTAATAAATGTATGAACGCCACTTAAGGGTACTCGTACTTGACCTTCTAGGTCCCTTTTTATTTTGTAATGTGTTTCTGTGTGACGTAGGCTCGCGATCTGTCATCTCAAAGTAGGTGATGAAGTGTAGCATGTGGTGTATCATGCTTATAGTAAGGGTACCGAGGTCATCAATAAGAAAAATAACTTTAATGTGACTAAAAAGCGTAAAGTAAATAAGTACTATCAAAAGCCGAAAGCACTAAACATATTTATTTTTTGTGCCAGGTTGTGCACGGGTAGAACAAAATCTTGTGGGTCTTCTAAACTATCGCTACAAAATGGATTATGAGTGTCTATTCTTCAGTTGTTTCTTAAAAGGAGATTCTAGGTTTCCTTGTTAACGGTACGTTTAAACTAAAGTGGTGTCATTTGAACAAAACACAATCGGACTTTGAAAGCCGCATAATTTCATATTTTATGACGTAGAATATTAGTTCCAAGCCATAGATAAGCACTACAAGGAACCAAAGCGCATCTATTTCCACAGATATCGGCCACTGAATTTGAGGGGCTTCAAAAATTTTCGTTAAAACTGATCGGTTTTATCGCACGGTCGAGGCGGGGCCTCATTTGCATCCATAAATGATTCATGTGAGCCGCGTGTTGCCCGAGAAAACAGGCCGATGATCGCCGCGCATTTTGACGATTGACGGTTGGGCTGCGTGCGCGCACGGGCGGAGCGGGGTTGGCCGGGAACAAAAATCGTCATCATAGTGTAGGTACGGGCGTGGCGCCTTTTTAGTCAAATTTTCTGGCATTGAGATAATTCAAGAAATAAAAAAAAATCATTTATTTTCAGACGATTTAAATACAAATACAAAACCATTTATTCCACACAAAAGTAGCATGAGAGTTAACATAGAGGTAGTAGAACACATTGAAAAAAAAATACATTTTAACATTGTGCACAGTGGTAGAATTGTTATGGTCACTGGTGGAGCTGGTATTAAGCCCACCCACAGTCAAAAGAAGGGAGATGACTGATTTTTAAACAATAATTGTCTCTTTGATAATTTGATTTAAATTAAGTATTTTGTATATAAACTAACACAGAATACAAAGTATTTCCCTCTAACGCTCACTACCTTACCCCCAGCCTCAGCCAAGCGCTCGGCCGCCACCGAACTCGAGCAAACATGGAATCCGATCCGGCAAATAGATATGTATGGGAAACTAAATATTTGCACTCCGATAACGCAAGGAGGGAGCGGGGACATAGTTGTTGTAGGGATTCCGTAAACTTCGGTGGTTTGTTTTGTTTTAACCCCAGAGGCGAAAAGAGGTTAGCAGATAGGAGAGAATAAATGAATAAATAAATAATCGTGTACAAATTCACATAGCGACATCTAGCTCCAAACTAAGGGTGCTAACTGATATACTACATATATCATTTTAAATACATACTTATTATACATAACTCAAAATTCAAAATGTATTTATTGATTAGGACATTAAATATCTCTTTCCATCGTCAAAAAGGAGGGGGGTAGGAAAGTAGGAAGGAAGCACACAGTGACACGCTGGTCGCCCCATGGCAGTAGCAAACCCATCCCACGCCAGTTACGACCGGACCGTGCCCGGCAATGCCAGGCAAAGCCGGACCGCGCTCAATATATTATATAAATATGTCAAGTAAAATTAAGAAAAACCACCTAAAACTACAGCAAGAGGAAGCCAGTTAACCAAGGCAGCACCCGTTCACGAGTATAACGCAGGGTCCAGCCATCGTCCAATTCAACCATATTTGAGAGAAAAGAGTGATACGGCCGCCACGCCACCGCTAGACAGACATTTAAGTGAGCGTGCATTACACATGCTGCATGTGATAGGTAGCTGCTCCCACCCTACTCTATCCTATCCCTACCCTACCCCTAGCTTACCCCTACCATATCCTCCCACTGCCTTAACCCTACCCTACCACTACCTTACCCCTACCCTACCACTAGCTTACCCCTACCCTACTACTATCATACCCCTACCCTACCACTATCTTACCCCTACCCTACCCTTACTTTAACTACTCCCCTACCCCTACCCAACAGCAGACAGAAGTCACTATGTGTGGGAAAGGAAGGAAATTTAACGCCGCTTCCAAGGTGGTTCTCCGTGGGGGAAAGAAACGGCAAGAAACCCACAGACCCTACGTCTTATGTACTAATACATTTGTCCTAGATTAAAAGTAAATACCTGTATAGAACAGCAGTTCAGTCCCATGGACTTTTGTCATTTTCATATTCAGATATACTATAATAACTTTTTTGACATAATTTGATTTTTATAGTGGCTTTAAATTGATTCAATAATAAATTATGTATATCTATTGGAACCTTATTATAAAACGTACACATTGACCCATAAATGATTTGTGGACTTTGGCCAGACGACAAGAACCAGTAACAAGTTTATTTTTACTTCTAGTATTCCTAGCTAATAGCTCTTTTCTGCAGTACAAATACATTATGCCAGTCGGCAGCGTGTCCCCACAGCAGTATGCCATAAGTCATAATGCTGTGGAAATAACTAAAGTAAACTAATCTTGCTGTAGCCTCATCAGAATAACCGTGTATCTTTTTTACAGCATATGCTGCGGAACTTAGCCTTTTCGCCAATTTATCAATGTGTGCACCCCATTGTAAGCTACTATCTATGTGAATTTGTTCACGAATATTTATTTATTTATTTAAGTAAGTAAGTAAGTAAGTAAAAACTCTTTATTGCACACACAAAAAAAATATTCATAACAAGAAATAATTAAAACAATTTATATGCGCGCAACGGCGGCCTTATCGCTTTAAGCGATCTCTTCCAGACAACCTTTGGGAAGAGGTAAGTTATCACAGTATCTCATAGTAGTGCAAGAGCAAATAAGGGGAAAAAACTACAAGATGTACTTACACATGTCATCATAAATAAATATATAAAGAGAATACTGTAAATATATTATTATTAAACTATGGATAAACATAATTCTATACAATAAACATAATTCTATATACACAATAAAATAACTATAATTATTGCAAACAAACAGTTTTTGAGAGGAAATATTCGTGTACCTTCTTTTTGAAGATGGGTAACGATGTACTGTGACGTATTTGTCGTGGCAAAGCATCCCACAGGTGGGTAGATTGGATTGTAAAAGATTCCTTATAATAACCCGACCGCGTAAAAGGGGCTCTGAGGAGATTGTCAGATTTGGACCGAAGACCACGGTCGTGTTCAGCACCAAGAAACTGAAACCGCTCGGACAAATATCCCGGTGTGAGTGGATTGTGGAGGACATTATAAACTAATGTGAGTGCATGTGCATCCCTTCGTAACCTGACCGGAAGCCACCCTAGCTGAGTACGGAAATCTGAGACGTGGTCGAACTTGCGCAGCCCGAATATGAACCTGTTGCAGAGATTTTGTAGACGCTGAAGCTTATTGAGCAGGTCCTCATTGAGATCTAAGTAGCAGGTATCCGCATAATCCAAAATGGGAAGCAGCAATGCTTGCGCAAGCTCGACTTTAGTCTTAAACGGCAACAGGTTCTTCCACCGCTTCAGCGCTCCAGCCGCAGCAAACATCTTCCGACTCACCTCCGACACTTGCGGTGCCCAGGACAGCGTACTGTCGAAGTAAACCCCCAGATTCCTAACTACTGTATTAAAAACTAGTGGCGTATTTTCGAACATGACTGGTGGGAGATCGTTCAAGCTAAATCGAGCCAGCTGCTTCGTTCCACCAATAATAATTACTTGAGATTTACTTGGATTTACCGTAAGGCCATGCCTACGACTCCAATCAAGTATCGCCGCCAGGTCGCAGTTACTCTTAGCAATGCCTGCAGCAATATCATCAACCGGTACCTGTGTATAGACTTGTAGATCATCCGCGTATAGGGGATACTGGCTCTTAAGGACAGGGGTAAGGAAATTTATAAATATGGAAAATAGGAGAAGCGACAGGACTCCGCCCTGGGACACACCAGTCGCGACGTCGCAAAAGGAAGACACTCCTCCATCATAACGGATACACTGTCTTCGTCCGTATAGGTAGCTACGAAACCACTCCACCGCTACAGGAGACACCCCAAGTGACTGTAACATCGCAAGAAGAATATCGAAATCTACCGTATTAAAGGCGTTACTAAAATCAAGTAGTGCGAGGATGGTGATCTGTTGATTTGACATTCCCAAGCGGATGTCATCAGACACCTTAACAAGAGCTGTCACTGTACTGTGCCCCGGACAGAAGCCAGATTGGAGAGGACTGAGGAGGGAATTAATGTTTAGAAATGAACACAGTTGTTGGTGTACAAGACGTTCCAAGACCTTAGAAAGGAATGGCAGGATAGAGATCGGACGGTACTGGGAAGGAGAAACAGGATTGCTGGATTTTGGGATCGGGATAACAGCTGCCCGTCGCCAACAGTCAGGGAACATGCCAGTGTCAAGCGAGAAATTAAATATATGTCTGAGGATTGGAAGGACGACCTCAAGGGACAAAATAATCATTTTCCGGCTGATCCCATCACACCCCTCAGCATTCGATGAAATAGATATAATATGTTTCCCAATATCTCGCTCCGACACGGCACTGAAGTGGAAAGGTGCATACGAAGGAGGGCTCACAGAAGACAGTGCTCGCAATGTAGCCTGCTTAGTGGGGACGGGCAGCTGACAAGATGAGGTGAAATATTGATTTAAGGATTCGATATCTTGGTTAGGGATAGAGGAAGCATTGTTTTTACCAATACCAAGGGATTTAAGGAAGGACCAGACCTTCGCAGGATCGCGATTTTGCACAGAGTCATGGATGTAACGCCGTTGCGCATCCCTACACAGCCTGCTGCAGCGGTTCCTCAGCTCTTTATATTTGCTACATAAGATGTCAGAGGGGTTATTTTTGTACTTAGTTTTTGCAGCATTCCTCTTATGCATAAGTAACCTCAAGTCGTCCGTGAGCCAGGGCGCGGGAAGATGCTTTATTTTTATAGGACGTACAGGCGCATGCACATCAAATAGCTGGGTCAGCATGATATTAAAAACTTCAAGCTTATCGTCGTATCGAGATCAGACATAAATGTGTTATCATTAAAATTTCTAAATGTTCGCTGCATGACCACGCGACGTTTAACTCTAGGACACTTAACCTTAAAAGACACGTAAATAAGGTCATGGTATGAAAAAGCATCAGCAGGATGTTGGCCGTGTGAGTAAACATGGTCAGTAGAAGAAACTATAGCAAGATCCAGTAAAGATGGAGAGCAATTTGGAAACTTGTGAGTTGCTGACAAAGGAAGTATATTTAAATTTGTGGCATTGACTAGTGAGCGTAAACGCGCTGATCGGGAGTCATTTTTAATGAGGCAGGTATTAAAATCACCCATTATAATTGTGTGATCTGCAAAGGGAACGAAATCCTCAAGAAGAGTCTCAAATTGCGTGAAATAATCAATTAAAAGAGAGGGACTGCACACAGCACCTAATAAAATCTTAGAATTTCCGACCAAAACTTCCAAAAATATGTGCTCAGCCCTTGCAGAGTAATCAGAAGGAGACTTACTAAGTACCTTGTGGGGTAAATGACCTCTCAGGTAGATGGCAACGCCACCCCCACCTTTGTTGGTCCTGTCATTCCGTATCAGGTGGAAACCAGGAATGGAGTAGGAAGTAGAGGGGAGACTTGGTTTTAAGAATGTCTCAGACACAAGAATTGCCTGAATGTTTTTGCTAGAGAAAGTGTCAAGCATGTCAGTATAATGCGCAGGGATACTCTGCGCATTAATATGCACGACATTAAAATTTTTGGGTCGAGCTGAAAACTCTGAATCTAACAATTCATCCAAGGATTGGGGAACACTGTGGTAGCTGCAAGATGATACGTCAGCGGATGATGCAGAGAAGAAGTCGTACTCCTCCCCAGACTTGTTTGCATTAAATAATAAAAATAATGTTAAATTATATATAAAATGTATAAAATATATAGTGAATATAAAATGATATATTATTATAGTATCAAAAATAAGTTTTCGATAAACATATTCTACCCGCCAGCAGTCTGAAAACAATATTATTTTAAATAACGAGAATTTTTAAATAAATCACGACAAAAGAAAAATAAATTAAGTAAACATTTCAGAAAAAGTTTCACGACGCAAGTTTCTGAACGCAAGGTCAGAGAGAGAAAAAAAAATAGAATAGACAGCCAAACGTCAGTGTCAGTTCCGTTTGTAATGTAAACAAACAATAATACAGTTTGATTTAACCCACCTTTTATAATATTTAAACAAAACAAGAAATATTAAAAATATTTAAAAAGCCTATATAAAAGTGGGTATTGTATTATACAAGTATACGGTGGAATGTTCGAAAAACAGCAACTCCGCGTTTACAATAGGAACAGGAATGGACTCAAGTTCCGTGATAGACTCTATCCTACGCTTTGTACCTTCAGAGGTTTTTATGTAGATCCAGCCGTTCTGCGTCCAACAATTACTGACACCCAGTTTCTCCCTCACTGCCATAAACACGTCTTGCCGTGATTTTATCAGGAACTCTGACAGTGTAATGCCCGAACCTTTGAGAGACTTCTTACCAAACCACACCGGATCCCGAGCTGCAGGGTCCGCAAACTTTATCAGAATGGGTCTCGGCTTTCCTCTGCGATCAGTTTTAAAACCACCCATCCTATGACTCGTCCAGATATTGTGCGTGGTGGTTGATGACAGTTTAGTATTTAGGATATCGACTACCATTTTGGTAGTATCCTCCTTTTTCTCTTCGGTAATACCATGGATGAGCAGCATGTTTCGCCGTGATTGCATTTCCAACCGATCCAGACCTTTGACAAGCGCCTCCTGGCCTTTCTTTAAGGAGTCAACCTGCTCCTGTAGCAAACTGAGTGCCTTGCATGAAATGGTTTTCAATGCCTGAAGCTCCACATTCAGAGCCGCAATAGTACCGGGATGTTTCCTCCCAGCCTAGTTCAGCTCTGCCTGGAATTCGGCAATCTTGGTGGCAACAAACTCCCGTGTAGCAGCCATGCAACTTATCACCTGTGCATTATCCATTGTGTGTGATATTGTGTTGTGGTTCCAGAACAAGTATATTTTTAAAGGAGATACCGCAGGCATGTAGCACTTTGTACACTTATACTATTTTCATAAGAACTATTTACTATTTAGTATATTAAATACTTTAAAAAATTAAATAATTTGATAGCTACAAAAAGGCAATGTTCACTCTGCGACTACCCGCAAATTCGCAAATAATAAATAAATTTATTATTTATCTAGAATAAAGCCTAAAAGTACTGTGTAGTCAACAATATCCAAATTTTCGCCTCTTACTTGTATATTAGTAGGTACTGATCTAACATTTGGCAAGGAGAATTTTAAACATTTTGTCTTTTTGCTATTCAGCAATAAATTATTAACCGTAAACCAGTTTACCACTTCTGAAATAGCTTTGTACACGTCGTCATATGTTAATTGTTGTCTTTTAATTGCGAACAAAACAATTTCGTGAGTATCTTTTACAAAGTACGGCAAATCATTTACATAAATAAGAAACAAAAACGGACCCAGAATTGACCCCTGTGGGACCCCCATAAAGACAACAGACCCTGCAGATTTTTCTCCGGTCACATCAACCTTCTGAATTCTCTAACTTAAATATGAACTTAATAAGTTTAGAGCCAAGCCCAACATTATGGAATAAATCCATAATGTTGCAATTTCCTGACCAAAGTTTCATAATGAACACAATCGAAGGCCTTGGATAAATCACTGAACACCCCTAAGGCATCACGTGATTCCTCCCAGGCCCCAAAGACATGATTAATTAGTTCAACACCTGTATCTGTTGTTGAACGACCCCGAGTAAAACCGAATTGTTTAGGATGCAATCAATTATTTCCATAAAAGTGGACTTTTAGTTGGTTTAATATGATTTTCTCAAATATTTTACTTAACGCCGGTAACACCGAAACTGGTCTAAAATTTGTGGGATCTATTGTGCTACCTGTTTTAAACAATGGAATAATTTTGCAAGTTTCATCAGGTCAGGAAAATCGCCATAATCAACACATTTATTAAATATATTCGAATATGGAACATATTTATTTTATAGAACATTATTTCATAGAACGCCCATACCCGTAACGAAATAAAAATTCATAATTTAAATTTCTGCCAGGCCGGGAATCGAACCCTCTTGCAAATAATCATGGACAAATTCACGCGCCATCTAGCCCCAAACTAAACAAAGCTTGTACAGTTTCATTGAGATGCTTGTTAGCTTTGTTCCATTAAAATCGGTTTAGTAGTTAATAAAATATTTGAGTACATGTAAATCCAACGTATTTACGTCGGTTAGAGTTTTTTTTTTTAAATATATTGTTGCGTCAACCACCTACTCGAGAATACCACGTCGTAGCTATCACAGATGAAGGCGCTACAAGGAATGCTCCGGCCTTAGACGAGAACACAGTCGCCACTGACGCCAAGATGACGACGAGACAAACATACAATACCCACTAAAACACGAAAACCAATTCAAAAATTTCGGAAAACATACTCCGCTATCAACTCTTGACATCCGCCTACATCGTTATATCAATCAAGGGAGCAGTGGCAGGCACTCATTACCTATTTATCAGCAAACACGCTATCATGTACGCTTGATAATGTACGAGCTTGTTTAATCAGTGGGTGGTACGGCATTCAAGCACTTGTCCTAATTGACTACATCAGCGCTATTAGAGCTTACTTATTAATTTCTGTCTTTCACAGGCATCGTAATCTATCTAAAACTGACGTAGTTTAGGCGTATGTATGATTTCATACATACGCCAAGAGCGTATTGAGTGCCACAGAAGGAGAGTAAGCTACAACTTTGAATTCTAGTACGATTCAATGTATTTGAAAGAATATTATGTACACAATTTTATTTTTTGTGCCAGTTTATTGGTAGACGAATAGGCTAACGGAGCACGGGATGTAAACTGGTCACAGCTGCCTATTGATAATAGCCAAACCGTATTAGTCAAAAAATTCGAATGCCCAATGGTAGTATTACACCAAAAGTTGAAATGTGCTATTTTCAAAATGTTCGCTACAAAGACAGCTTGTCAGTAAATAAATAAATCAGAATGCCTTCGGTATTCAAATGTCCAAATTCTAGAAAGACTACTAAGCAACACCAGGACAATCACCAATATGTTGGTCATTATGGTCATCTTGACGTTAATGTCACGGTTGTGATTTCACGCGCGAGGGTCCGGGGTCTGCATTGATCATGATACAAGATTTGGGTTAGGTAATTACAGTGGAACGAATGCCATCAGACCACTGTGACCCTGTTTACGGGGGAACCTCACCAGATTAGATTCCTTTTGGCGAAACAGGTAATTTTCTGGGTTAGTCATCTACTCAATAGGTCAATTTCTCATTATGGTAACACATTCAGTAACCTGAATGTGCAGGTTCATCACGATGTTTTCCACATCGTAAGAGCATCGCTTAATTTTCAACTAATTTAAATAACTCAGAAAAGAGTCATTGGTACATGGCCGCAGCGGGATTCGAATTCGGTACATACCGTAGTCAAATATAGAGGAATATAACATTTTGACAAGATCAGACTTATTATAGACGTTTTTAATTCTATCCAGTCTAGTAACTCCACCAGCCCAACGCAACATTTTCATTTTAGCGACATGCATTTTATGTTCATCACCCTTTTTGACCGCCCAGCATTCCGATCCATAGAGCATCGCCAGTCTTACGGCTTGCTTATAAACTGTGCTTTTAGTGTTAATGAGCATTTTGTCATCGCAGAGTATTCCTGAGAGCGATTGCCATTTGAGCCAGCCGGTGTTGATTCTGTGCGCTACGTCCTGTTCCGTGGTTGCTGAGGTATTCAATATGGATCCCAGTTACCTTAAATCGTCAACTTTCTTCAAAGGGTTTCCGCTATTGGGGGTGGCTGTTGTTTGTTATTGCGGGAAAAACAGCAGTGCATATATTTGGTATTTTCTCGACTCACCTGTAAGCCTCTGTCCTCCAATACTAACGACAGGTAAAATAAAACTCGTACATTGATTCGCTTACTCATTAGATGTGGTCTGCCACTGCAATATACTGTACTAATGGACCTGGCGCGACTTCGTTCGCGTACACTTTCTTACTTATAAACCTTCCTCTTGAATCAGTTTATATATTCTTGAAAACCGCATTAAAATCAGTTGCGTAGTTTAAAAGATCTAAACGTACATGTATACAGACGGCGGGAAGCAACTTCGTTTTATACTATGTACTAGTGGACACGGCGCGACTTCGTTCGCGTACACTTTAACCCTACCAAACCTGATTTTCTTGCTTCTAAACCTTCCTCTTGAATCAGTCTATCCATTGTTGGACAGCGCAGTAAAATCCGTGGCAGGACTTTGTTTTATACTATGTAAAGAGATACCATACGTAATACGTTGTATGTGTTTTTTATTTAGATTATGGATATCGACCATTGGCGTTTCCTTTCGCGAAGTTTCTCGTTAAACAAGCTTATATGAGTATCTAATAATACGATATCAGTGTAATAGGTGTGTATATTTGCGTTTGAAATTTAATTTGCGCATGATATTTGATGGCGTTTACCCCCCCGGCCCGCGCCTCCCGCCACTATGAATAAAAGATATATCCGCTCATACGTCTCCGTTACTCGTTGATGGGGCCACAAATTCAGCAAATCTAGTTTAAAATCTAACATTCATAATATAAACCATCTTGGCGTTAATGTGCCGGTTGTACTCTCGCGCACGAGTGCCCAGGGTCCCTTGATCATGATCCAGGATACGGCAGATCATGCAAAAACTGTTACATGAATTTTGATGAAACCGATGATTGGAAGGTTCACCTTGTGCAGTTAGTGCCTAATATATGATTTTTAAATAAAAAACATTTATTCACATGGCATAAAATCACATGGCATAGCAGGTACATTTATATAAGTAAATAATCTGAAACTACAATGACAGCAGTAACGATGATATAGAAGTGTTGAATTGTTAGCCGCGTTATGAGAAGTCGTGCAACGGGGTAACACTCAGCAAAAGCCATGGCTGCTGCCATAGAGCTGGCTTTCAGTGTGCCCATTATATGTTGTAAACCGATCTGCCTGCCATAGAACAGAATTGACACTGCCCCTAGTTGACGGAGTTTAAGACGAAAATATGTTTCACTAACTGCTAGAAAATCAAAAGCGGTGTTAGGTAACACTTAAAGTTAGAAAGCGGAATGGCTGGTGCTTCGTTTTCGCCTAAAATAATAGTTGCGTTCTCACAGTTGTCAAAAACATCACGCACACGAATCCATAAATAAATCTCGCCTTGAAGCAAAGGTTTTTCTGAAATAGACCCATCGGCTAAGGCGATGCCTAAAGACAAGAGTTGACTCATCATACTCATGCATGATTGCAGGTAATTAGTTCGAGTTTAGTGAAAACTGGTGTCAGACATTGAATAATACAGGTAAAAGTCTCGCTTTTAGTGGCCCAAGCGGGGCAATATAAACGCTTTGACGATTTTCTTTCTCCGAGCTCCAGCGCCGGTGCAGCGAGATTCTCATGACGTCATTCGGAGACTCGGAGTGAGTAACTTGGCGTCTCCTGCGTTATGGTGTTTGCGTATATCTTATTAGTCGGTTACGGTTGGAAAAACAGGGTTGCTATGATTTAACTTTTACATAAATTATATAAATTAAGTGTCGGTGGCCGAGTGGCTAAGGTATTCGACTCGTAAGCGAGACCACTGTGGCAATGTACCAATGACTTATTGATATGTTATTATTATTAGTTGAATGCTACCCGATGCTCTTACGGTGAGGGATAACATCGTAATGAAACCTGCAAATTCAGGGACTGAATTATTGTGTAACCATGATCCAATCAGGTCAGGTTCCTCTGGTAGCAGGATCACGGAGGTCAGACGGCAGCCGCTTCACTGTAATTACCTGATCTGAAAATCTTGGACCATGGTCAAGGCTTAGGTTAGTACATCAATCTGCTTGTTAATTATTTTTTTCAATTTATGATAGCGTCGGGATTTTTAGTTTTTGTTCTTCTTTTATTATTTGGCTCAGAGTCATACTAAAGAAAAGATTAATGTTAAAAATATTTTGTTTTAAAATTCTAATGTACAGAATCTTATGTATTGGGTATCGAGCAAGGCAAATAATTCCTCAGTGGTTTGGACAAACCAATAGATAGCGGAGGCTTGGTGATAGACTACGGATCCCTAAAAATATACTTGATGGCAGGGTCACGGAGGTCAGATGGCAGTGGCTCCACTGTAATTATCTAATCTGCCACGTCTTGGATCATGGTCAAGGCTGACCCTGGGATCTCATTGACATTAACGAAAAGATGATCATATTTATTTTATACATAAGTTGTAGCCCTTTAATTATTTTTGTCGACAAAAAACGAAAAATATACATATTTTTCGTTTTTTCAAAAATATAAATATAAAACATATTTTGCCTCTCCCACATTGATCCACATATTATATTCATCTGCTCAATTATTATTATTAATAATAAAAATGGGGGAATTGCTGAAATAGGATTACGGTACATTTATAAACATGAAAAGTAGACGAAATAAAGGAAAAACAACGGGAGCTCAGTTGGCTAGTGAGGAATTATAATTGTACATTATTTTTACATTTATTCGTGTATGTGTGACTCAATTTAAAGACGGCAAATTGCAGTTCACTTCTCAAAATAAATTGGTTCACCTGAAAATAAACAAAATAATTAAACCTTAGTAAACCGAATGTGACGATTTGAAAAAAGAGACTAAGATGATAAGCGGTAACTGTCGCCCATAACATCTACGATTGTACTTCATGTCCTAACTGAAATGCAGAACTAAGTGAGGACTATATCTAGAGTCCATATCTAAAAGGAGTGTTATTTACATTTTTAATTATGATAGGATTATCAATATAGTGTCATTTTCTCAAAATATTTGTTCTCCCACCTTCTCTCAGCAATATCTCGTCATCTAAAGGATAAACCCCGCCGGTGAACGGCTCGCATTTGTGATTTATCACAGCTCTGCACATCATCCTGGAGTCACCATTTGGATTCACTCGGCCCTTTGCAGTGACTGGGTTCGTTGTAGAACCCGCTCTTAATGTTTTCCTTGAAGGTGCCTGGTCACCTAAAATAAAAATGTATACTTCTAGGTGAATGTTGATGTGATATTAGGATTTTTAATTACCAAGAAAATGAAAATTATAACAAAATTTTAGTCTCTAGCATTTTTGCCATAGAAAACACTAATTTCTTAGGTTGTAAAGACCTGTTAATAATATAAGCATACCCAATACATAGTTATTCTTATTGTTAGTTAGTTCTAGAGTAGTTAGGGACAAGTTATGAAAAGCACACAAGGCGCATACAGAACTACGTATTGTGCGCTCTTTAAAACTTTTTAAAACAATTTACATTTATTATTTAAATCAATTACGTACATCGACCGCGGAAAAAAATCATACAATTTCGAAACGCATGTTCCTAACAAGTTCTTAACTCAATACTATTAAAGAGCTATTCATGAGTGAGGAAAAGATAAAATGTATAGTTCTAACAATATCTGCACTTTATTGCGACTACGGCATCTTAATAATCCTCACTTTTACGGCACGGTTGTGCCATCTATACCGTCGAACGACAAATCAGCCATAGTCTTGGACTATGTCGTCGATTTCCTATCTAACAATTTGTAGGTGCTTCCGACTTACCCGTCAATGCATGCAACTGTAGAATGTAGTCACATTCTGGACGAATCTCGGCCAGCTCGCATTCGATGTTCACTATGTCGCCAGCTTTCATGGTTTCAACCTCCCTTTTGCCATCTATTGACACAACCCTCAAGTTCAAATGTTCTGAAAAATTTAAAAACAAAATCATAGTAAGCTCTCCAGTACTTCAGTGCAGTGGTGATCTCGAAAATCATGGCTTTGGCAGTGGAGGGGTATTTTTGCAGCCAGAGCAACGAGTGGTGTTGCTAATGTCTATAGTACTCTATAGGCAGAGGTGACCACTTTCCATCAGGTGGCCCGCTCGCCTGTTTGCCAATCGTACCTATGACATTAACATGGCTTGGCAACTTGGTTAGAAAAAAAAACACAATTATTTGGTTCAGTTGGTCAACACGCCTGTTTGCCACGCAGAGATCCCGGGTTCGATTCCTGACCGGGCAGGAATTGAAATGATACATTTTTATTTATTTTACGGGTCTGGGTGTTATATGTATAATACAACAGGTAGTTTATCAGTTATCTGGCACCCATAACGAAAGCTTTGCTTACTATGGGGCTAGATGATGCTGTGTGAATTGTCCAAGCATATTTATTTATTTACTAGAGCGTCGGTGGCCGAGCGGTTAGAGTATACGACTCGTAAGCCATAGGTCCCGGGTTCGAATCCCGCTCCGGCCATGTACCAATGACTGTTTTCTGAGTTACGTACATTAGTTGAATACTAACCGTTGCTCTTACGGTGAGGGAAAACATCGTGAAGAAACCTGCACATTCAGGCGACTGGATGTGTAACCATGATCCAATCTGGTCAGGTTCCCCTGGTAGCAGGGTCATGGAGGTCAGATGGCAGTCGCTCCACTGTAATTACCTGACCTGCCAAATCCTGGATCATGGTCAAGACGGACCCCGGGCCCTCGTGCGCGAGAGCACAACCGGGACATTAACGCCAAGATGATTATTATTATTTTTTTTTATTTATTTATTACTAAGTCGGTTAAAAATTTAGAATCGCACTGCGTTGTCACTGTGAGGACTAAGATGAAATGCTTCATGCCTGTAATGAAAATGATAATGAAGGATTTTTTGAATTAGAATTACGTTAATTAATCTTTTTTCAAACGTTAAATATCTAATGATAAGCAAAGGGAAAGTTAAGCAAGCTCATCCAGGTAGGGGGCGATGCATGCAGACCGATTAGCGAGCACGAGTGCCTACACCGCGGCACCGGCGAGACACCGGGCACCGACACACGCCACGCACATAACCGCCTAGGCGAAATGAGCTCGGAACAAATAAGTAAAAAATAATGTCGTCTGTCTGTCAGTACGCCGCTTCAATTAGAAAAATGACCATCTATGGGAGAAAGAAACGGCAAGTAACCCACAGGTACATTTAAATATGATTACATTTGTCAATTTTATTTGAGTGAGCCTGTCTTGATATGAATATGACGTGGACCCCTACAAATCGGTCAAGATAACTAATTATAAGAATAAGTAATAATACAGCCAAAGCAGGCCAGTCCACCAAGGCAGCACCCATTCACGAGCATGACCCAGCCATCGTTCAATTCAACCATATTTGAGGGAAGACAACGACCCAAACCCCACACCACTACCAGGCAGACTTTTAAAGTAAGCATGCACTGCCAATGCAGTATATATAAAAAATATATTTGTTATTGAATGACTATCCCATATCAAATCCGCCTCACCCAATTTATAAAATTGTAAATATATAAATAAGTTCCTATTTCGAAGAGCTAGCAGTACACCATACATTTTTGTCATTTATATATTCATCAATTTTATATGTAATTGTGCCGGCTACAGTATCCTTTAAACCGGAACACAACAATGCAAGCAGTATTGCTTGGCGGCAGAAAATAGAATATTGCGGTGGTATCCACCCAGGCGGGCTCCTCAGGCTTAACAGTCCTACCACCTGATTAAAGTTGAGTTTGTACAATATTCTGGTCTGTCGGTCACCATACGGTCAATTATATTCTGTCCTTTCTGTTCACAAGGTCCACTATTGTTGATAATTATTACAGACATAAATTTACAAAGCGTTATTACGTTTACGGAAATCGTTTTAGGGTAGTTCATCTTTTTTCCGAGCGACCATTTCAAACATTTTTCATAAATGTTTAATAAATACTCTTAAAGTCTGGATATATCCTATGATAAACCGGTTAGAATATGCAATTGTGTACCAACATATTTTTGGCCACTGAATGTATCCTTCACCGAGGTTGACATAATCAAATTAATAATATCACCTTATTAAAAAGTGTTTAATTGTTATTTTCTTTCATGGAAATTGTTATCCATTCTTTATACTGCAAAATCTTGTAATGGCTTCTCCTTCTTAATCCTTATTATTATTATCATATATGTATTATTGCTGTAAGTTTTCCGAATAAAGTAAAATAAAATACCTTGCTAATGTTTTACTTTACTTCGAGAGGTCAAGCTGTATCTTTAGTTCTACCCAACTGAATTAAATAAAACATGTCCTAGATTTTAAATTCGATATCAAACTACTAAACCGTCAAAATCTCATCAAAATTCACTCGGCGTCATTTCTATATTCCATATTACAAAACTTGTTTTATTAATATAATAACATAATTATTTTTTTGTAAATATTTTCAATGTTTTTCAGAGAAACTACTTTAAAACTGTTTTATTATAAAATATGTCAAAATATTTATATTCTTAGTTTTACCTTTCAGTTGTACACTCGGAGTGAAATTCTTATCAAATTCAAAGTATTCTATTGCACGTAACGTCAACAGCAGAGCACGGAGATCGCTTTGTATTTGTTCAGCATGTGGATTCGAAACGATCGTTACTGATTTAAGCTCTATGTTATTCTGAAATGCGTCCCTGAAAATATAGCACAGATTAAGTTTTACAAAAGAAATATATGAGACATACGTTTTGTCATTTTTATCTTCTCTGAGGAGTACGGTAGCTAACTATCTAGCTAGCTGTTGCTAACACATATCTGATTTCAATTATTTAAATTCTTACTTTTGCAAAATTTTGTTAGCGACTGAACCCATAAAATAGATGATACGGAATCGCAAAAGTAACCATTTTAATAACTGAAATCAAATAATTGTTAGCAACAAAGTTATATAAATAGCCTACGGGTGTATGTTCGTATAAGGTAGTACCGGGGCGGGTGCAATTTAGATTAGTAAAAGCAAATTTTTTATAAGTAGGTATGCTATTTTGTTTTCCTTTTAATAAAATAAAGCCTGAAGTCTAAATGTATAGTTTTGTATTTTCTAACAAAGCAACTAATATTTGTACCTATAAATAACTTTGAACACACATTTTCGTCCGAATTACCACAGTGTCTCATGACGAAGGTCTTTGATCAATGTGTGTTGCCAGTGATGACTTACGGAACTGAAACGTTGCCGCTCACTGTGGCCCTTATAAGAAAGCTGACTGCTACCCGAAGGGCAATGGAAAGAGCTATGCTCGGAGTTTCTTTGCGCGATCGAATCAGAAATGAGAAGATCCGCGAGCGAACCAAGGTCACTGACATAGTTCTAAGGATTGCCAGACTGAAGTGGCAGTGGGCAGGGCACATAGCTCGAAGAACAGATGGCCAATGGGGCAGTACAGTTCTCGAGTGGCGACCACGTACCGGAAGACGCAGCGTGGTAAGGATCTTAGGTACCAGCTGGATGCGGAAAGCACAGGACCGGCCTTTGTGGAGATATCTGGGGGAGGTCTATGCCCAGCAGTGGGCGTCTTCTGGCTAATATGATGATAACTTTAAATTTTAACCGATGCTCTTACGGTGAGGGAAAACATCGTGATGAAACCTGCAAATTCAGGCAACTGAATTTGGTAACCATGATCCAACCTGGTCAGGTTTCCCTGGTAGCAGGGTCACGGAGGTCAGATGGTAGTCACTCCACTGTAAATACCTGATCTCGTACTCGAGAGCACAACCGGGACATTAACGCTATGATGATTATTGTTTTTTTTTATATAACCTGCAGATTTTTTTCGCTAACGCGGTGCACCTGGGTACCGAAGCTAATCTTACATATGTAATACCCGGGGACTTGAATTTTTATATCTCTAGGTTAGTTAGAATAAGGTTGTTTCTATATTTCATAAGAGTGTAATATCTGTTTAACAAAAATTTATTGTCTTTAGTTGAGTAAAAAAATTGTAAGTGTAAAATGTGAGTAGTTTAGACATCATATTGAAAAACATTACAAAAAGGGGTAACTTTGGGATATTTTTATTATAATTAATAAATTTACAATGTAATTTTTTTTTAATGTCATCTCATACAGTCCAACCACTATATTCTAAATTGACAAACTTTGTAGCCAAATAACCCACGCCTGACCGCTCTCGGCGCAAAGGCGCTCGGTGCATTGCCGCGTTGAATCGCAAATCGTTTAACAAATTAAAATAATTGATGTAAAAAATATAACAGACCTTACCTTTCAACAGATTCTATTGAGCTTCTTTTGATTGTTAGTGTCTGAAGATGGGGCAGAGATTCGAAAAGAGCAATGTCCTTTGACAATTTACTAATGTTGCAGTCATTTATAGTTACAGCGGTAAGGTTGCTTATAATGGCACCATTTATAGCACTTGATACAGCGTCTCCGAAATCCTGTCCTTCAGAACAAGATATTTCCAAATCTGAAACAAAATTTATGATACCCTAACAAAGTTTTCTGAATTGGAGATCGTGGAGACTGTGGCTAGATGGAGCGTCGATGTACAGACTGTTCTCTATCTTATGTCACCAGGCATTTTGGTGATCAGCTGTATCCGCGACTTCGAACGCGAGCATGGGATGTTTGGTATACCTATATGTCTCATATTAAAACACCGCAAGAAGAGTGCTTTACTGCGATCTGCGGTGAAGCACTCTTATCAAAAAAGGAGCTTTATACTTTAGATTTCGAAATTACCAGGTTCTATACAAAAAATATAATGCACAATCTACGTCATGCGCGTAATGCGCAGACGCGCGGGCACCGAGAGCCCCCTAAAGTACCACAGGCTCCTCGCGGTCGAAAACCTAAATACCTTATATACCCAACACTATTCCCGAATAAACTTCCAAATTTTCATTAAAAAAGGAATTATGTTCCCCTAATTTTTACCTTCCGAGCGAGCTAATTGGCCGATCCTCAGTTTAGACACAGCCAGCTATTTTGCGTAACTCGTCACACATCTAGACACTACGTTAGCAAACTTCTATATAGATGTTTAGGATGAATAGCTAGATTTTAAGGTGCCGAATGGAGAGTATCTATTCTTGTTTTTATTTATTTATTTATTAGTTCATTTCACAGTTTAACAGCAGTTAATTACATGTAAAATATAAGTGCATTATTGTTGAAATGCCAATGACAAAACTTATATAAATAATTTGTAGAATTAATAATGATAAAATAGTCAAAGCTTTAGTTAGGCTTTTTAAAGTGCTCACCTGCCGCCACGTAGGAGCTGAAACACACCACTAATAAAACTAGTACACCCCTCATAGTAGTAATCTTTTACACGACTTCCTTTCAAACTGCTTGCGAAGATTTGAAGGAAATGAGTAACAACTATGTGATATATACTCGCTGTGGATACCTTTAAACTAAGTTCGTAATGATAACATTACACAATCAGTTTATAAATACAAACAACTTTGATATTGCTTATAGGTACATGTTTACGTGTTGATGTTGTTTACTATGGTATTCGGTAGCCGAGTGGTTAAGGCACTCGTAAGCGAGAGGTATCGGGTTCGAATCCCACTGCGGTAATGTACCAATGACTCTTTTCTGAGTTATGTACATTAGTTGAATGCTAACTGATGCTCTTACGGTAAGAGTAACGGTAAAACATTGTGATAAAACCTTCATTTTCAGGCGATTGCATGTGTAACCATTATCCAATCTGGTCAGGTTCCCCTGGTAGCAGGATCACGGAGGTCAGACGGCAGTCGCTCTGCTGTAATTACCTGATCTGTCAAATCTTGGACCATAGTGCTTGTTAATTATTTTTTTCAATTTTGAATACTTGTCCGGAATTTTTAGTTTTTGTACTTCTTTTATTATTTGCCTCAGAGTCATGCGATAATTAAGAAAATATTGATCTTAAAAATATTATGCTTTAAAATACTTATGTGCAGAATCTTATGAGATAAAAGCAGTATTCAGCGTCTCTTACTCAGAATCGAGCAAGTCAAAAAATTCCTCAGTGGTTTGGACAAACCAACAGACAGCGGAGGCTTGGTGATAGAGTAAGGAACCCTAAAAATTTGCTGTTTAGACGAGGTGATGTACTTGACATCGTGTGATTACAGGTTATCTTATTTCTGCCGATTAAAACGGGTTATCGTTCTAACTGTAGTAACAACAATAGTTGATAGCAACTGCTAGTCACGGATGTTTTTCCACGTCCATGATGGGTTAAATAATTCTAAGGTAGGGTTAGGTTAGTGCATATTTTGTGGTTACACTGTGAAACAAATCAAGGATATTAGGTTTTAAGACTTTCTTGGTTATTCACTACACTTTCCTTACTATAAAGTCACTAAACTATTCACTGTGGTCCATAAAGCTGAAGAAGCTAGATAAATATTTATAATTTTCAGACCGAATATACATTTCTATATTTTTTACTACGGCGCCAACCCTATTCAACCCTAAGTGTATATGCCGATACGGCCAGTGGTTACATTAGGCCCACTTAAGTACAGTACAGTGCTAAAATATCATTTTGAGTAACTTATCAGAAACATAACAAACCACTTATTGCACAAAAAAATGTAAAAAGTGGTATATGGTTAATATTAGGAATTTTATACTCTATCTGATACCTATAAACATTTTTTCTGGCCAGCACTTTCAGCTTTTTAGTCCAGAATGTATTAAACGTGAATTACATATTTTGACATATAAAAAACATATATTTATTAAAAGGACATATTGTATCCAGACCTGTCAATAAAATATTGACTCCAATTATGCTCCGATAGTCTAAGCAGTGACAACTGTCGAGTAGTTTCGTCGCCTGGACAACCATGGTGAAAAATTATAGTATTCGCTCGAAATACATTGGCTCAGGCAAAGCGAGCCCGGGGGGGGGCAAGGGGCAAGAGGAGGGGGAGGGGGAACCTTGGGGGCAAACGAGGGTAATTGAATCCCGCCGACGGATCGCTGAGATGACGCCGCGTTTGCATACGAGATGCAACGCTAAACTTGCTCTTTGAGATATTTTGATATTTCAAAGTTTCCGCCGGCTAAGTATAATGAGAAAATGTAGTTTTCGTTACCGTCCACTCTTTACCCCCGGACTTGGCCCGTTGTTCCCGAATAAATATTTCTGTTGGCGCCCTCGACATAGGGGAGAGTGTCGCATGGCAGAGCGTCCAATTATATTTGAGATATGACTATGCTTGTATAGAGATATGAAGAATTGAATAGAATTATTTATGCACTGCGAAAAAGTCGTTTTATTACTTTCATAGATGAACATGGGTTTAGGGTACTCTTGACCTAACCTTTCTTTAAAATATCACCGATTTAAGAATGTGATGGTCGTATCTGCGGGCTGCCGAAATTTTTTAACTTATCTAAATTAATTATTAATTATACACAACTATACATACGTACAACACCCAACTATACGTTGTTATACATATACTTATGTTATTAGGTAATTGTAAATACACCGGCGCATAAGATTGTGATAAAATATTCGGCCCTACGTTATATACCTGTTTGACCACTTGGCGAGTAATACACCCACTAACTATTAATAGGGCTTAGCTGAAAATCAGCGCTGTGGTCTCATTGCCTAACCTAATTTAAGTTATTTAGTTTATTCATATTTTAGAAATTGCTGAATAAACATTATGTCGTATCGTGATACGAAACGGGAAAAGGGATAGTTTATAGTAGTGTTTATAAACACTTATTGTTGCTCAGTTAATATCACCTATGAACGTTTTCGTTAAAGTACAACATTTATTTTCGACAGACCTCCTAGAGCACCATAACGATGAATTATATTAAAACAAACGTAACTTGGATTCATATCTTTCACTCTACAACTCAAACTAAGCTCCGAAAACGCTATCGCTCGCAAGCGTAACTGAATAATATCCTGACCACAAACTCCACTTAAAGAAGACCATTATCTTCGAACCATATTGCATCTGGTTTCGCAGTAATGTAGTCAATTAATCTATTGAAAACGAGCAGATGTGCCTAGCGCACCCGCATTGCTTTGACCATGCCCAGAAGAAGCGTTGCAGTGCAGTGGTTTGTGTGAATTGCATGTAAGAAGAGACAAGACCAGCTTTGATTCGATGTTATTGAATCTGCAATGTAATAAGCCATTTTACAGGCAAAATTCTATAAATGACTAAGGACTGAGAAAGAAGACGAGGTATCTTTTTATGTAATACGGCTGACAAAGAGGCAAGCCAGCCACCTGATGGAAAGTGGCTATAGTAAAAGAGTAAGGAGTAAAGTTCTCGAGTGGTCTCTTATAAGGTAGACCGACGACCTGGTAAAGATCGCTGGTACCAGCTGGGTGCGGAAGGCACAGGACTGCCTTTGTGGAGATCTCTGAGTGAGGCCTATGCCCAGCAATGGGCGTCTTTCGGCTGATGATGATGTGGCCAAATATACAACTGGCTATGAAGATTTAGGACTCGAGTAAAATTAATGAAATATGTACTTCTATATGCGTTAAACTTACAATAATTATGAACCGAAGTTAGTTCTTGGTCGTCAGAAAAAGCCCATGTTCATGTTGGAAAAACTCGTAAGTTGAAGGGATTGGTACAATATCTACTCTACTGGAAACTACTTTCTCGCAATGAAAGGTCCTGAACTTAACTGACAGACGTCAGACAGACCCCAAAAAAGTCAACAAACTACTGAACCGACTTTAATGAAACATATAAATGTACTCAAGAAATTTCGACCTCCATCCATTAATTTCGGAAAGATACCATAGAAAGTCACATTGAAACCATATACCAAACTAATGAAACTGTATATTTACACCCACGTTAAGCTAATAACTAAGTACATTAAGTACTTTGTAACAGTGCTGTTACTATTTTCACATTTGCATTCCGTAAATGTTCAGTTTCTTTACTTTAAAATCCAATAAACTTTCTTCGCTGAATCCGCGCTCCGAGTCTTATACAGGTGTGACTTTTAACGGGAGCGATAAATTATAATGGTAACTTTTTTGCCATAATTGTTTAATAGTTAGGTTTAAATAATACTAGCTTTTACCCGCGACTTCGTACGCGTAAATTCGGTTATAATGTTCCAGCCCGTTGCCCCAGGAACCTCATTGAATTTCGGGATTAATTATAGCCTTTTATAGGCTATAATAGGCCGCCAAATTTCACCAAAATTCGTTAATTAGATTTTGACTGAATGAGTAACGAACATTCAAACATACATTAATCCTTATTCGCATTTATAAAATTAACATAGGACTAGTAGGAAGTACGATGTGATAGATCGTGGCAATGTTGCCATAGCCACGCGCAAATTTCCATTGAAATATCAGTAACATCCGACTATACGACATAGAGTCCGAGGTTTCTTAGAAACTACCGCCCAAGCCACACACTGTACATGCATTTCAGTCCGGTGCGTGCTGGAAATCATTCAGTATTTCTTTTTGCAGTGTAAGAGGTAATCCAGAAATTGATGCGCTCGCTGCCTCGGGAACGACAAATCTATTAGAGTCCGCAAAAGTCCGCCATTGGTAGGTATCTATGCAAAGAGGAGAGCCTTTTGAGCCACCTTTGTGCTGACCCATCCTATTTAAATCGATACAGACGCGCCCCTTGGCCGGCGACTGCGGAAATTGATACCAATTGCATTTACGACATTTACAATACATCGAGAGGACATATTTTATAAGTTTAAGCAATGTACTTAGAATTAGCACAATACAGACAAATTCATGATCATTGAAATTGTAATTTCTAAAGAAAGCAAATAGAACATAAAAATAATACGAGTTATACGATTAAGCAAGATTACCTGAGGAAGACAGCGCGGAGTACTGGTGCTGCCGTGTCCGCAGTCGGACAACGTCTGACCTGTCGAGAGCGATGGCCGCTTTCTAATAGACTGCGGTGTATCCGCATGTGTTGTTTTTAATTTAAGAACACTACCGACATTTCATAAAAATGAAAAAAAAAAAATAGTAATCTTATTTCCCACAAGTATATTCGATAGACCCCTCAGTGTTACCAATATGGTACCCTCGTATGTATACTAGTAATGGACTAGCGTAAACTAGCTAAACCTGCACAGTACTGGACTAACGTGTGTGGTACTAATCAATTTTCAAGGATATGATGTTATAGTAGTAAATGTCGTTGTACAATTGATCACATTGTTCTACTTGCTACGGTTCTGACAGTTTTCTCTCACTTCTTCCAGATTCATTTACTTTTTCGACATGAACGTCGCTTTCGGATACACTTGACCTGACCTTTCCTTAAATACCATCGATCTCACAACATGACAAATACCTAATTCTTCCTAATTTTGCTAGATTCAAGCTAGAAGCTAAATGCAGAATGCATCGGCATTGTGCGGAAGTCAGCGAGGCACGAGCGCTAGGTTGTGTGCCAACATGGGGTCCGCGCCAACGCCCTGGGGCTGTGGCTACAGCCATGCATACCTCCAGAATATTGAAGGAGGCAGTCCCATACTACTTTTGGACTCTATTTTGTTATTACTGTGTACTTTTGTGGCGCGCAGGATAACGCTGCACTTAAATGTGGCGTTACTGTCATTGCTTTAGTTCCATTTTTAGCCACGAGTAAAGTAACTTTGTGCATTCTTTTATGTAATGCGTTACTTTTTGTAATTTTTTACTACTACCTTTTGCCCGAGGCTTCGTTTGCGTGAAAATCGTTTTATTTTTAGTAATCTTTTTCCCAGTGTCCATTTTTAATGACCTCCCTAATGTATGAAAGCTAGTACTACGGAGAGATCAACCTGTATCTCTGTTTCTACGTAACCGAATTAGATGAAACATGGTCTTGATTTTAAGTTGGACCCTAAACTACGAAACTGTAAAAACCCCATTAAAATTCTTCATCATTCATTCATTCATCATCCATTCAGCGCCATTTCCATATTTCTCCTAGCTTAGCTGGTCTATTATGATACTACATCAGGTATTCCAGTTTCCAACATCAATTATACTAATATCTCTTAACCACGCTTTCAGTCCCCGTTACTCATACCCTAATCATATAAGCAATGATATATTAAACTCACTGCCTAAAAATATACTTCTTTAAACCGTTATTACCAATTAGACGGCCCCAATCGAACACAATCGAGCGGCGGCCTCGAATCGGAAAAGGTTCAATGCGCTCTCAATTTGATTGCCTCCTCAAATCATATTACGCCCCATTTTCTGCATCGCTGAGTTTGCTTACAAATACAAATAAGCGGAGCAATTTCAGCGGGCGAGCGATGTACTGCGCAGGGGGTTCGCAACGAAATGTGATACAGTACACTTTCACTACACATATTATCGGGTTTGTTACCACGGTTAGTATTGTTTTTGCCTCGATGTTGCGACGGAGTTGTATGCGTCATGGTCACTAGTTGACTAGTTGAGTTGACGAGACAACTCGTGACCATGGCGGTGCAGTGGAGCGACTGCTATCTGACCTTCGCTACCCTGGTAACAGGGGTTTCATCACAATTCAACGTTAAAGCATCGGTTAGTGTTCCACAAATGTACGTAACTCAGAAGAGACAGGGCTACACATAATTTTCTATTATAATAATAATGTTATCAAGCGGGGTGTCAATCGGTTCTCGTGACTCTTCAACCAGTCTCAGGGTCAACAGCGGTAGACCTTGGTCAACCTGGCTTTGCCTATGACATGAAGTGTCAGACACATCTAACGAGTGGCGAGTTCATTGCAGTGCTGAAGATTGACTAGCTTTAAAGTACGAAACGGCCACCCATGCAGTTCCCGGACACTGCGGGCGGGCGTTGCTTGACTTTTGTTATCGGTCTCGCAATCATGCTGCCACTAGATCATGGCCGATTTTATTATCTCCTTCCTCTGTAAGTCCTGAAGTTTTACTTTAGACTACAAGTTGAGCCTCTTGAGACTTTAACTCGTATCATATTCATATTTAATTCCTTGATGGTACGATGTTCTGTCCGATGATATCAATACTTTACCCGTCACCAAAAAAGAAGGTTGTTATAAGTTTGACGGGTGTACCTGTGGAGCTGTGTGTCTGTCTGTGGCATTGTATATCTAGAACGAAGAGAACTGGGGGGTGGGGGGCTTACCGACGTTTTCCTGCCTGTAAGATTAGGCTTTAATAGAAAATTACGCGATGCTATGGCATCTTCGAAACGATCACGATCGTAAAGTAGTTTCTCTAGAGCTCATCGTATTTGTATGGATCTCGAAAGTAATTTATTTAATAGGAAGCTACGTTATCCCAGAGCATCATAGAGTAGAACACGTCTCAGAAAAGTAACAGGACAGTCGAATGACATCCGAGTTTCGGCCTGAACCCGAGTGGAAACCGCTTGGGACCGCCAGTAAATAAATAAAGGTGGATACCGGAGACGCTGGGCCTTATTTCTATTCCTGTAGCGATCTGTCTGATCGCGACGAGGCGCCGAGACGAGGCTAATCGAATCAAACGACGAAAAACAGTGAACTCACACCGTGTAATCTCGATGCCCCATTGACAAAGTCCCCATAAATGGGGACAACTGGAATGGAAGAGTGGAAAAGAGGTGTGACGGGATCGTAGCTTGTGGCATTCGATCAATGTGTTTATATATTTCTTTGCACTCGATAGAGTCTGCGTACCCTTTCGGGGTACGGGCGTGAGTGTGTATGTAATAAAATAGTTTGGTAAAGTTTAAATATAATGGAAGATATGTTTGCTTGTACGAGTATTTTAGTTTAAGGAAATCAAAAACTTTACCAGTGTAGTTTATAGCAGAATAGAATGCAGCATCAACCCATTTTACTCACCGGTGTCGTACAAGGCGTAATCGCTTATTAATATGTCTTAGAGACATAGTACCTTCTTAGACCAGAAAGTTTAAGTTCTTAATCCAGTAGTAGACTTTTACGGGCTTTCATATGATGTATTACTTCGTCTATTAAGAATCCCATTCGCTACTATGTACTGAGGATATTTTCGATGACACAAGAATGGGGACATGTCCCCACGATGGGGACACAGCGGGAAACCACAGGTTAAAACGCGTCTAATCGAAGGAAACAGCGAAAGACGGCGAACTCACACGGAACTAGATAATGCGACGAACGCGGCGACAAATAATACCGCGGGAAACAGCGGGGAAAAACTCTGGCACAATAAACAGGGTGTATTCAAATGAGGTAGCGGGCGGCGGGGCGCGAAGACAATGATAATATTACAAACTTATTTAGGACGCGGCCAAGCAAACGGCGGTGGGGTTACGCGGGCTTTGCATTTCGTATATTTTGCAAATACTTCTCGGTGCTTCGTTTTGAGAAGGGAAGGTGAGGTTCGAATAGAGGTCGGTAATGATGGGGGCCTTAAGTATTTTTTTAAATATTGTACTCGGCCATTATTGCATCGGTTTTTAAAAGGCACGTGTTTTCTGTATCTGCAAACAGTGATATATCACTAGAAGTAAAAATATACTCCTACCATCGGTAACTTTCAGGAACATAGTCTTACCACCAGTATCTTTCAATGTTCTGTCTCTGCTAATATTTTACTATTATTATATTTATTCTTCGACGAAAAAAAGAGGGGTGTTATAAAATTAACTTAAATTGTTGTAGTTCTGTGTATATGTGTATTCACGTACAGATACGTATTTGAAAGCCTGTTTAATCAAGATGATTCATAGCTTTGTTTCATTAACATCAGTTCAGACGTAGTTTAGGAAATAGTTGAAATGTCAGGGAGTTTCAGCCGATTTTGTGTACATTATTGTACTTAAAACGCAACACTGATAGCTCCTAAACGAAGTACAGCGCGCTCTCATGAACTATCAATATTTTATCATCCCTGATGCGTTTTGTATGTATTTATTCAGTCGGTTGAGCCCGCATAATTCGCGCCGCTTGTTTCAAGGCCCAAGACATCGGGCCGGAGTAAATTCGGAAAAAATTGTGAGCGCGAATAACCTTGAATATTTACGAGAGCCGACTCCCGAAAGGGTTCCGCGACTAGCGGTGGATAGGTGACGTCTTATGAAATTTCCTTCCCACTTCGCCCCGCTCCGTCCCGCTCCGCCCCGTATTCCCACCCGCCCCGCCGCTCAAACTGCCGGGAAAACAACACCATGTACATACGTGTAAAATACGAACTGCGCCCGCTTTTTCATAAACATTGCGAGGGTCTTGCGTTTTGATATTGAGAATTTGTTATATATGCGGATTACTTATTATTCGTTTTGTTTGAGTGGGATACAAGTTTTCCATGTATATGAATGAGCGATTTAGCATTCGGCGTCCGAGTTTCGACCTGATGTGGGTTTCTCGATGGACGATCGTTCGTAATCCTTAAAATAACGAGAACGCTTGTTCTTGAACAAAGAGAAATAATGCTTATCTCCCAATAGGTAGTAATGTTGAATTCATGATCAGTTTGACGGTCATTTTAGTAAATGTAAAAAAAAAAAAATCCTTGAAGTCGCAGGAGGTTGTAGTTGTTTTAATTTGTTTAATGATTCTCGAATTCAACAATGTTTATCGCTTGTAAATTAAACATGTTGTTCAATAATAACTGTCTCTATAGAGAAGATGTAAGGACTGAAAATATGAAGATCGTAACATGCCTACCCCTGCTATGGGATGCATGTGTTAGATAGGGTGTATAGAGTGTACAGATCTCGCGTGTGAATTTAAGTATTTAGAAGATATTAATGACGGTGGTCTAGTATTTTATCGAAAACCAAGGGTGGAAAGCTTAATGAAATAAAAATAGGGCACATTAGTTAAATATAAATAGCTATTTATTCCAGACAGGAAAAGCATATTTAAACACACATATTGGATCAAATTAGATAAGTTATTATATCATAGGATAGGCAATCATAGCAAACAAAGTTACATGGGAAATATAACAATATATTCTGAACATAATAATACATGCCAAAATACAAAATCCCTAAAAATGGGACAATAGTATTACGTATGATTCAATCAATAACCGATTATATAGATGAATAAAACTAATACAAAATATAAAGCAACAATAAAACAATGCAAGTTTGTACTTAACTCTGTGCCGGGTCTGGAGCAACAAGGCCCTCCCAGTCTCTCGACTGGGTTTATATAACCAACATTCAAACGGAAGTTAGAAGCCGTTACATTTCAACCAATGACAGCACGTTATAATAATTCTAATTAACTATGAAATATTGTGCAAAGATAATAACCAAATTCATCGAAATAGTTCTTAAAACTATTTTAAATAATTATAAGAAACATTAAATATTTGGAAACCAAACTTTTAGTTAATTAGTACTGAATGTGCTCAAAGATTAAACATCGTTCAGGAGTTTCGTACATTCGTTCTGAAACGACCATAATTTTATTTGGCAATATTATTTATAATTAATTACGATAGTTTTACTTTTAAATAACAATTAAAAATAGACTATAATACCATATAATATAACACGGCCATACTGACATGTGCTTCGTTCTCGAAGTACTTAAACATTGTGATGGTACATCAAGTTAAAACAATTATGGAATAAATTGTAA